>CM056050.1:79898980-80313980 GCA_029574335.1 Rana kukunoris | reverse complement strand
TTGGTTTGTGTGTATGTTTGTTGTTTGTTTTAAAAAGACAATAAAAACTTTTTCTGTTAAAAAAACTCTGGCTTGAAAAATAAACATTCTGTACAAGAATGTATTCTTAAAGCCTGTATGGCTGGACTTGTCCTGTAAATCGCAGGAGTGCAGTTTGTTCTGCAGTTCCCATCAATGAACCAGTCCAGGCTAGGGAAAGATAACAACAATATGGTTGGGATCCACGCACGACCCTGGACCAGAACGTGTCTCCACCTCTCAGCAAGCGCCTGAGTCCCTGAGTCAGCCGCATCCACCTCCTCTTCAGCTCAGCACTCTAGTAAGCGTGGAGGGGGGGAAAGTAGACAGTGGTGATTGACAGTCACCTGCTTTCTGCTCCTGGAGCCCTAAGAACCAAGCGATAAGCTATGTTTAATCGCTCGGTTCTCAGTTGGCATCTTGGGGACAGATGCAGCATTGGACCGACACATTACCAATTAAAGTGGAACTTTACCCATAACAACTTGATAAAAAAAAAGTTCTTTAGCAAGGAACATACAGTCCACATTACTAATTAATTGTGCTGTAAATTGCCTCATAACTGCTCCTGTTTCTTCTGTTTCTGTCAGTCTATTACTGGATTTTAAACAGTATAGGTACTTATTTTGCAAAAGGGGCCAGCATGAAGTGATCTAGCAGATCTTTTATGACTAAAGTTCCACTTTAAAGTGTTTTGTAAAGTCTTTTTTTTTAACATAAAAATAACATGTTACACTTGCCTGCTCTGTGCAGTGGATTTGCACAGAGCAGCCCAGATCCTCCCCTTCTCTGATCCCTCTTTGGCTTTCCTGGACCCTCCCTTGATTTGGGGGCACCCAAGCCGAGTTACAGCTCCCTGTGTTCATTCAGACACGGAGCCCCGGTTCAGGCCCGGTCTCTCTCTCCCCTGATCGGCTAACTGACTTTGACCGCAGCAGGAGCCAATGTGTCTCAGCCAATTAGGTGATAGAGTCCAAGACGGCTGAGTCACCTGTGGATATCGCTGGACGAAGATGGGGCTCAGTTAAGTATTAGGGGGTGCTGGGGCGGTTGCTGCATACAGAATGCTTTTTATCTTAATGCATTTAACTTTCATGCTCTAAATAAGAAATGCTTCTTTGATCCCCAATGTGTTATTTACAGCCTAGGCAAAGATGGCTGTGGGTGGTTCTGAATCATTAGAGACTACAGAATCCTTTTTTATTCAGAAAGACTTGAGTTTATTTTTAATCAGGCAGACCTTATCTGTAAGATAAGAGGATCAGTAGGAAGCAGAGGCTTCCTAAATAATGAAGAGACATGGCCGACCTCATGTACATATATAATTACAAAAAGCTCTCCTTGATTTTTAGAACAAGGCCTTATCTTAGGCTCCATTGACATCTGCAAGTGTATAAAGGTGGCCATATACTATAAAATCTTATTGATTTGGGTTATTTTTACCAAAGATATGTGGCAGTAAAAATTTGGGCCAAAATTTATGAAGAAAAATTACTAATTTGCAACATTTTATAACTGGGATAAGGAAGAATGCATTTATTTAAAAAATTTCGGTCTTTTTTCATTTATAGCGTAAAAACAAAACAAAACAAAAAAAGTTATTAAATACCACCAAAAGAAAGCTTAATTTGTATGGAAAAAAGGACAAAAATGTCATATGGGTACAGTGTTGCATGACTAATTGTCATTCAAAATGTGAGAGCACCGAAAACTGAAAATTGGTCTGGTTCGAAAGGGGGTTCAAGTGCCCAGTGGGCAATGGTGAATGATTGTACATTGTATCCCGTGTTGGTCAGTTCTACATCATGTTGTCATCTAGGAATAAATGTTCTACATTTAGATAAACAGATAACAGGGCAAATGTACCACACTTGAACAATCGGTCTTCCCTAAATAGTAGTGAAAATGGCCCAGCGTAAGCCCGCGTAATTCAAATGGGGCGGCTTGTATTTAAATTAAGCGCGCCCCCGCGTCGAACAAACTGCGCATGTGCCGGCCGGGGAAAAAGCCCAGTGCGCATGCTCCAGCTCACGTCGGAAAGCGTTGTTGAAACCGACGTCAAAACGACGTGATCGTCACTACGCAATGCCCCTATTCGCGAACGAGTTAGTAAAACGACGTAAACGACGGAAAAAGCCGATGCTGACCCGACGCCATACTTAACATGGCATCCGACGGCATCCGACGGTACTTCGTAAGGTTACTCCTCATAGAAGCAGGGGTAACCTTACGCGGACGAAAACGACGTACGCGTCGACGGGGCGGCGTAAAAGCGATCGGGAATCGGCGTACTAGCCTCATTTGCATATGCAAATGAGAAAACAACGTATAGGCCACCTAGTGGCCGGAGTTGTCATTACAACTACGATCCGCAAGTGTAATGGTATTACACTTGTCGGATGTTGAAGCGTATCTATGCCAAAGTGATGCTAAGCATCACTCGCATAGATACGAGGCAAAAAAAAACGGCGATACTACGGGGTATCTGAGATACTCTGTCATAGTGCCGCTGAGAATCTGGCCCTTCTAGTGCACATTAGAGCATAAATACATATCCTGCACATATCTATACCTTATTGTAAGACCATTGAAATTGATGTTATATGTAACCATTTTTTGTTTCTTATTCTGTATCTTGCAGGCTATTGCGCTGCCTCCCATTGCCAAGTGGCCTTATCAAAATGGTTTCACTCTGAACACGTGGTTTCGTATGGATCCATTAAATAATATAAATGTTGACAAGGATAAACCTTACCTCTATTGGTGAGTAGTGCATCTAAAGCTTGGCATGGTTTTCTGACATTTACTTGCTAGAATAGTTTCACTTTTTGACAATATAACAAGTTACAGAGCGTATTACTGCCATGTTTTCCTTTTAAATATTTGGTATGTTCTAGTTGGCCCAATCCTGCAAGTGTTGGAATTTGTGTTTAATGAGGCCTCTTGCGTGCCTCATCATATCAGTACTAGTACAGGAAACATGTCTCCTGTGCCCGCTGTTTTGAGCTGATATGGGGATGCTGTGACGTTTAGTACATCTCTGCTTTTCATGTAGCCCTATGATCATAGCTTCAGGGAATCAATGTTTGCAGAACAGCTGAATGACTCATTCTCTGCGCAAGTACTACCTTGCGATGTATCATTTGTTTTTCCTGCATTATACAGCTAGACAATTTTTCAATAAATGTTGATCATTTTCCTTACACCCTTAATTCTGTACCCTTGGCCTGTCATTTAATCGCAGCCTTTGGCCTAGGATACAGTAATTATGGGCCTATTGCCGAACCCCAATTTTTTTTCTGCAATGACCTAATACTAACTTTTTTATCCATGCATGAACATTACTTGTATTATATTTAATTTATTTTTCTGGGGTTTTTCAAAACATTTATACATTAATACCACTTTTTCAATAAGCATACAACATTTTTTTTTCCTTCAATTCAATGCATTTATCATTTCATACACATAAATTATAACATTAAACATATAAACAGTTTCCTATACCACAATAGCACAGTCCAACCTCCTCCTTAACTCCTACTATCTCCTCCCCCCCCCCCGCCCCCTCCCCAGCGGTGAGAGAAAGGGAAAAAGAAGAATAAAAAAAAAAAAAAAAAGGAAAAAACACCCTAATTCAAAAGGTGCCCCCTCATTTTAAAACATATTCCTGTGCCCTCCCTGCTCCATATTATGAGGGGACCAGGGCAACTCTCATCCTCCATTACCCATATACCTCTCTTGTTGAGTGAGAGGAAGGAGAAAAAAATAAAAAAATAAAATAAAAACACAATAGGCACTTCTGAATGCCGTTTTCCTAGCTAGAGAAAAGCAGTATTAAACATGTGCCCAAAGCTTAGTTTAGACGCATTGAGGGTCTGAGCATTTTTTTGTTTCATTGGCCAGAATATTCATTTATTATGGCCACTGAAATTATTAAACACTTACGTGCTAAACCCGCCTAGTGTTTACGCACGCCAGACGTTTTTTCTGCCCAAAGTTTCCTCTCCTGAATTAGATTTTTGTGCGTTTAGATTTTTGTCCCTAAACACCCCTGCCTCTAAACTCCTATGTGTGCAGGGACACAAAGGCTAACGCAGAAGGCCTTTAGGGGAGGGGGAATTTTTTTTGAAATGCCTGTAAAATACAGAGCTACAGAAGATTTCCTGGTTTGTAGTCGCAGGCAAGAATTGTGCAGCGAGGTAGTAACATTATCTGTTTTAACTTGCATATTTTTGAAGGGATTATAATTTTTATTTTACAGTATAGTGATGTTAACCCCTTCCAGCCTGCCCACCTTGGTGTCCTCTTTATGCCCAGGAGGGCAGTGATCATGTGACCACTGTGTTTGGCTGTCACAGTGGTGTAAAGCTGGTCCCCCTGGCTACCGATGTTTTCTCGGGACCAAGAGATATTTTTAGCAGCTTGGTCTTTGTGCTGGGAGAGCACTACCATCACATAAACATTGCCCGCCTAGCAACGCATATGTGTGGCATGTTGGCTTTAAAGCCCAGCCTTATGCCGACGCACATGTGGGTTACTGGGGCCTAAAGGGGCTAAACCCTGTAGTTAAAGGTAAACTCTGGAAAAGAGAAGTCAACTGCTCTGTTCTGTCTAGGGGTGAAAAAGCACTTTTATTTACCCAATTCTTCGCTTCCCCATAATCCGGCAGTGGACTGTTTATCAGTGTCCTCATGTCCATTACAGGGCTATTGAGGCGTTTTTCACGCGGTACAGCACTAAAAATAGCGCTGCTATACCGCCTGAAAAAAACCTGCCCTGTAGTCTTCAATGTGAAAGCCCGAAGGCTTTCACACTGAAGCGGTGCGCTAGCAGGACCGCTCCAAAAGTCCTGCTAGCCGCATCTTTGCAGTGGTATAGGAACGGTGTGTTTACGGCTCCTATACCACTCCTTTCCATTGAAATCAATGGGAAACCGCGGTAATACCGCCCGCAATGCGCCTCTACAGAGGCGCATTGCGGGCGGTATTAATCCTTTTTTGGCCGCTAACGGGGGTTAAAACCACACCGCCAGCGGTCGAATACCGCGGTAAATACGACGGCATATCAGCGCTAAAAATCGCACTGCTATACCGTCACTGCGGCTCCACTGCCCAATGTGAAAGCAGCTTTAGACTTCCAGAGTGCTGGGTAGAGGAGGCTACAGGGATTCGGTCTAATAAAGCAGAGGATCAGGAAAGTAAAACTGCTTTTCAAAGTCACCTAGACAGAGCATTTAATTCTTGTAGATACTAAGCGTTTGGCTCAACTATTTTTTTCTTTATTCTTTTTCTTGCCACTAGAACATTTGGTGAGGGCTCTAAATCATTTGGCACCATGTAAATCGTTTTCTATCTAAGAATTGGTAAATCTGTTTTGATTAAAACAGATACTTTATTACCAGTCTTTTTACATATCTGTGGCAAGCTTTCTCTTTTGTAGTCATTAGTTGTTTCTATTCCTGGAGATATTTAGTCGGTATCTCTTGTGACCTTTATAAGTCCATACTGAGATGTTTCTTCTGAATTTACATTTATTGCACAGCTGGCATCGCATTTTTCTATTACTTTGTCACAATTGTGAATGTAATACACCCGCTGTACTGCTAAACTGCCTGCAGCTATTAATATGGCTTGTAAATGGGTTTGTCGTAACAATTGCTCTTCGATGGTTTGTGTGTAGGAAAGGAACATGTTTGAGTTTTATAAACCCAGTATGTAAACTAGAAGCAGCTGTCTGTTTCCTGCTAAATCGGCTGAAATTCAAGTTGTGGTTAACCTGGTCAGCACAACCAAGCTCAACAGACTTTGGTTGAAAATTTCAAGGAAAATTTAAAGGTGTTTGTCAGCGAAACAATATGTAAAAAAAAGGGTGCAATCAGTGCAAAAATATGGAAAATAATAAAATTTAAACAAATAATAAAATAAAGTGAAAAACCATAAAGATTTCGTTCACCAGTAATGCTAGCTGAACACTAAACCGGATATTCACAAAATCCAAAAGTGACAAAAATATAAAGGGAAACAGTGCAGCACAAAAACAATAAGAATATATATTCTATAAATATATATATATGTGTGAAATACGGATCAATCCATAATATCTCAAATTATTATAAATTGTGATAAAGTCCAAAAATTTTGAAAAAATCCAAAACGCCAGATCTTAGAAATATCTTTACCAGGTGACAATAAGAAAGCCAAACTTAAAATGATCCCTCAACCAGTAACAATAGGTACTCTCACCTCCACAAATGGACCACTGTTTTACCAGATGGTCAAATAAGCAGATATCTCAGTATAGGAAATCAGCAAGCAGGGTAGTAATTCAATTCCTCATAAGTCAGTAGTACACCGGACCCGAACATGAATAAATATATAAAGATCTAAGTGCTCTCTGCTGGACTCAAACATTTATTGAAGATAATAAAAACACAGGCTACTCACATTTAGCCAAAGTAAAAACGGCAGTAAGATATGTAGGACCATAAACGAAAAACTTTTTTCCAAAGGATGGCAGCGAGCGACGTGTCTTCAGGCTCCTAAACCCCCGTACGCGTTACGTTTTGCAACTTTCTCAGCGGGGCGGAGCCTGAAACATCACCAGCTCGCATATAAATAAGCTGTCGTTGTCGAGGAGACATTCCTGCAACTAACGTGGACGCGCAAACGGAGCGTCCAGCGTCATAATCTATGTGGACAACTTTATTGTTCTCACATAGG
The DNA here is from genome assembly GCA_029574335.1 of Rana kukunoris. NCBI lineage: Eukaryota > Metazoa > Chordata > Amphibia > Anura > Ranidae > Rana > Rana kukunoris. Next base: position 80,307,240 of record CM056050.1, on the reverse strand, counting down.
AAGGTATCTACGAACAGCATAAAAAAAATAAACACCATCGCCATCTTGTGGTCAAATTGTAGATTCACTATTTAAATATTGAATATTAAATGATCGCCCACTACCATCCTTAAAAATACATCATTAAAATTAATGACTGAATCCTATCAGCTGTTTTTAGTGTAGATGGACGAATCCATTTGTACAGCCAGTGGCCTGAATAAGAGAAATCTGGACATGTGTACTGCTGTCTAGGAGCAGCTTGTAATAGCTGTTTTTTTCCTAGTAGAAAAGAGGATGGCAACCACCACAAGCACTAGTCCATTCACGCTGGCTCCAATAACAGTCTAAGGGATGTATTTCTAAAATGTATTGCTTGAAGAAACTTTAACAGGTGAGGGGATAGGCCATAGGATACTTCAAACGATTAGCACATAGCAATTAGAGGGAAATCTTCTTGATAATGTTGGACAGTCTAAACCCCCACAGCTGAAGACCATGAGGTAACTTTCTGATTAGGCCAAGATCTCACAGCCTGAAGACCATGGGTAAACTTTCTGATTTAGGCTGAGATCTCACAGCCTGAAGACCATGAAGCAAGTTCCTTTGGCATCTGGTTACTTTGTAAGACCCCTTTCACATGGGCGTTCCGTTTGTCCATTTTTTCGTCCATCCTTCAACAGATGAAAAACACACCAATATATTTCTATGGGCAAACGGATGTCAGAGGATGATCATCCGCTGACACCTGCCTCTGTTAACATCCGTTTTTAAAAATGGAAGAATCCCTATTTTTCATTCCTTTTTTACAAATGGAAGGGATTAAAATGAATGTAAACAAATGGTAAATTTTTGCATCTGTTTTTGCATTGGTAGTGGATGTAAAAATAAAAAATAAAAATGAGCCCTGTAATCTGCTTCTGGGCAGATTCATTTAGGACCTCAGCACAGTCCATCAGGCTCTGGAACCCTTTTGTGGAAAAGGAACCCAGTTCTTTAGTGCTTCAGACTATCGTCAGCCTCCTTCTAGGCACTCTTCTTTAGGGACTAACTGAAGCTTGATAAATATTCTGCCTGGCTATTTGTATTTACCTCCTGAACAGCACCAGCATCATTCTAAAAATACTTTGCATTTTCTGAATGAATGAAAAATGTTTTCTGATTGGACAAGGTGGAGACAGGGTGGTGATGTCACTTGTATGGTATATGCATAGTTACATTGGTGCAAACGGAACCAATGTCATTATCCATGAATTAGCCATACAATAGGTGACCGCCATATTGTGTCAATCTCGTTCCCTTTCTCGGCGAGATTGGCCACCTACGAGCCCCATCGCGGGAGCCGGCTTGCCGCGATGGGGACAATGCCGTCATAGAAGCGACGGGGATCCAACTTGGATTCCCGCCAATTCTACACGCAGCGTTTGGTATGAATCATAAGGGGGAACTCCACGCCAACATTTTGAATACAAATCCGGCATGGGTTCCTCCCCAGGGGGCATAACAGGCCCTTAGGTCTGTTATGGATTGTAAGGAGAACCCCCCTATGCCGGAAAAAAAAATGGCGTGGGGTTCCCCCACAATCCATACCAGACCCGTATCCAAAGCATGCCGTCCGGCCGGTCAGGTAAAGAAGTGGGGATGAGCGAGCGCTACCCCTCCTGAGCCGTATGCCCTCATGCCCTCAAGATGGGGGGGTTGGGTACTCTGGGGCAGGGGGGTGCCCTGCGGCCCCCCCACCCCAAAGTACCCTGCCCCTATGTTGATAAGGCCAGGGCCTCTTCCCGACAACCCTGGCCGTTGGTTGTCGGGGTCTGCGGGTGGGGGGCTTATCGGAATCTGGAAGCCCCCTTTAATAAGGGAGCCCCCAGATACTGGCCCCCCACCCTAGGTGAATGAATATGGGGTACATCGTACCCCTACCCATTCACCTGGAGGCAAAGTGTAAAAGAAAATAAACACACAACACAGGGTTTTAAAATAATTTATTAGTCTGCTCCGGGAGTCTTCTCTGCTCTCCGGGGGGTCTTCTTCCATCTTCTCCACTTCACCGCTGTTGTCTCGGCGCTCCCCGGTTCTTCTCCCGCTCGCTCTCCGGTGCCTTCTTCTTCAGGGCTGGCCCCCGCTATCTTCGTGTTGGCTCAATTACTAGCGGCAGCCAGCCCGCTCTTCTATGCCGTCTTCGGCCTTCTTCTCTTTTTCCGATGTAGACGCGACGCTTCTTCCCGCTGTAATGCCGGGTGTGCGGCTCGCACAGTTTAATATAGGCCTCTAATGATGTCACAGTCCCATCATGCTCCGGTACATACCCACGTGGGTACATGGAGCATGATGGGGCTGTGACATCGTAGGAGGCCTATATAAATCGGTGCACGCCGCGCACACGGCATTACAGCGGGAGGACGCGACGTGTCAACAGCGAAGAAGAAGGCGAATGCAGAAGGTAGAAGAAGGCGACAGAAGCCCGGGCACCTCCCCGCCGAAGACGTCGGAGGAGAAGCCCGGGAGGGGGCCGCTGTAAAAGAGCTAAAGAAGAAAGTGGCCCCCACCCGGCGGAAGAGAACCAGAAGGCGGTGAAGACTAGTCCCCCCCCCAGAAGACGTCGAAGAAGCAAGCCCCCCCTGGTAAAACACCTGAATAGAGGGGGGGCCCGGAGCTGACTAATAAAATATTTTAAAACCCTGTGGTTTTTTCTATTAACACTTTGCCTCCAGGTGAATGGGTGTACCCCACACTCATTCACATAGGGTGGGGGGGGGGCGGTAATAAGGGGGCTCCCAGATTCCGATAAGCCCCCCGCCCGCAGACCCCGACAATCAACGGCCAGGGTTGTCGGGAATAAGCGCTGTCCTTAACATGGGGACAGGGTACTTTGGGGTGGGGGGGCCGCAGGGCGCCCCCCTGCCCCAGAGTACCCAACCCCCCATGTTGGGGGAATGCGTCCTGGTATGGCTCGGGGGGGGGGGGGGGCGCTCGCTCGTCCCCACTCCTTTCCTGACCGGCCGGGCGGTGTGCTTTGGATACAGATCTGGTATGGATTGTGGGGGAACCACACCATTTTTTTCGGCGTAGGGGAGTTCTCCTTACAATCCATAGCAGACCTAAGGGCCTGGTATGCCCCCTGGGGGGAACCCATGCCAGATTTTTATTTTAAATTTTGGCGTGGAGTTCCCTTTCATGATTAATACCAAACGCCACGTGTAGAATTGCCGGGAATCTAAGTCGGATCTCTGTCGCTTCTATGACACGCTCGCTGGAATGTGCTTTTTCCATTCCAGCGAGTGCGAGATGTCGGCACCCTGTCGCCGAGAATCAGTGCGATGCTGTCGTGCTGGAAACACATTCTCGGTGACAAGTACTGTACTTGCAATTCTTCTTTAAAATGTATCTTTCATTTTTACTGTCATATTTTCTCTGTACAGCTGCAGACGTTTTCAGGGCATATTTTAATGGTACAGTTGAAATGAAAATGTAGGTTATGTAGTAAATGTATTTGTTGCATCAGTTTTTAGTAGTAAAAGATGACCAAATACTTGAAAATACCCTTGCTGAAGACTATGACTTTTGTATGCATGGCAAACAATCATATGACCTAAAGTCTTATAATTTGGTCGTGTGATCTGGCCTTTAGGATCAGGTAGTCTCGACAAATCTTTGTATTCTGTGCAGATCACAAGACCTATTGCTAAACCATTATAACACAACTATTTATTGTGTGATGCTTAAGCAATGGTTTGTGAAGCCTATGGACACCTTAAAGCATAACTAAGCCCATTGATTTAACAAAAAACTGTTACGGTATGCTAGGAATGCTAACTGTCACATATGCGTGTGCTCTCAACCAAACTGTCAAACCATCAATTGGCTGGCATCATAACTAATCCCATATACAGCACTATGGCAGTAGAGAATTAAATATGAACCCCTCCCCCCTCCCCCTTCCACCATTCCCTTTTCGACCCACTCTTACTCATCCTGTTGTTTTTCCGGGTCTTGGGAACCGCTAAACCAATGATGCTAATGGTCCCTCGTCAGTGGGTCCACTACACACTCCTGCTGACTCTTCTTGATCCTGGGAGGAGCCCGCTGCTAGACAGCCAGTATGAAGTGTCATCCACAACAGGCAATGGCATGTATACCCAAATGAGGACCCATCAGAAATAAACAGAAGAGGAGGTAGGGCTCAGAACTGCAGCAAAACATGATCGTGGCTTTTTTTCTTCTATTAGTGGTTCTAAATCCTAAACCTTTTTTACCTTAATGCATTCCTTGTATTGGGGTAAAAAATGTTTAGGCATCAGCATCCTCCCACCCTCCCCCCCCTTTTTTAACTTATCTGAGCCTTTCATTCAGTCGTGCGCTGTGCACGTTGACAGCTCTTCTCTTACCTCACTTCCGGGTCTTACTGGCTTTGTTGGCGCACTGGGAGCCATAGGCTCCCGCTGCTGTCACTCAAAGCCAGTGACGAAGGAGCTGGGGGTGAGGCTGAGTCTCACTGGATGCAGCAGCGGGGCTTGGGAGTGATCACGCATACACAGGTCCCCATAGGAAGCGGCTTAGGGGAGGGGTGTTAACATTATCCAGAAAAGTATCAAACTTAATGAAATGCTCCATTTCCATACTTCATGTTTTAATAAGTGGTTTTATGTATACATACATGTGCAGAGGAAAGTTGTTTTTTTGGAATTAGCAATCAGTTAACATTTTCCTAACACCTGAATGGGCATTGTGTGATAGCATACTTTTTCTTTCCTCTCTGTATTTTATATATACGCCCTAATTGATTTTTTTGGGCTGAATTAGATCAAGTTGCAGCTAAGAACACAAATATTTGTTTTTATAATTCAATGCAATTCATGACTCGACTCTTCTTGTTTCAGCTTTCGCACAAGTAAAGGTGTTGGTTATTCTGCACATTTTGTGGGTAACTGTTTGATAGTCACTTCCCTGAAATCAAAAGGAAAAGGGTTCCAGCACTGTGTGAAGTATGATTTCCAGCCACGCAAGGTAAGCACAGAAAGAGAGGCGCTTGTGTGTCCTTAAATACTACTGTATGGTGGAATAAGGTTATAAAGGAGAAAGCTGAAATAAATAAAAATAGAAGAATAGAAATTGCGTGTTTGCGTTATTTATAGCAGTAACACAAAGACATTAAAGTCAACAAGCAATGTCCACTATGTTTAATGTTCTTGGTCTCCGGTTGTGTTTTTGTTTTGTTTTTTCATTATAGTCCATGATTTTTCAGATAATGAAAAGGGAGTATATATTTTTTATGTAGATATGCGCAAAATATGGTGGATCAGGGGCTCAGCTTGAATGTATTTTTAATGGAAAAAAGGTATAATATGTCATACACGTACGGGAACAATAAGCACAGCTGCTTCCATCCTACAGTAATTCCTCCCTAGGTCACAGCTAGAAGTTTATGCTGGCTGAACATATCTATCATGGCAGCATTCAGCAAGCCTGATGTAACCAATGTGGTCAGTTTACATATCATTGATGTATTACTCTGGCTTAAAGCTGTATTTACCCCCAAAACCAAAAGAGTAATATATTGCTACTTACCAATTTGTTATAGATGTGATGGCTGCATTTGTTTTCTTTTAGGCCCCTTTTACACTGGGGCATTTTTTGGGCGTTATTCAAGCATTTTTCAGGCGCTTTGGTGTTAGGCTTTATTTCCTTTATGCTGTGTACACTAAATTCCGACAACAAAACCGTGAGTTTTTTTCCGACGGAAATTTTGGTTCCAACTTGTCTTGCATACTGATCCTCCTTTTCTTGGGTCTCCCCCAGAGCAAACGGTTTGCTGTGGGGCACCCAAGCAGGCTCGCTCTGGAGCTGCTGCTGTGTGTCTATTCAGACACAGAGGTGTTGCTTGCCTCCTCTCCCTCTCTTCTCATTGGCTCACTGGCTGTGATTGACAGTGGGAGCCATTGGCTCAGCCCATTAGAAGGGAGAGTCCCCAAAGAGCTGGGGCCATCGTGCATATCGCTGTAATGTGATGGGGCTCAGGTAAGCTCTGCACACAGAAGATTGTCTACCTTCATGCATAGAATGCATGAAGGTAAAAACATTTGGCTTTTAGAACCACATTAAAACCAAACGCAAACATTCATTATAATGCAGATTCATTGTTTTGCAGCTGTTCTGCAGGTGTAGCAGTTACAAAGTTGAGACAAACCATTCACTTCTGACATGGGTCAACTTTTATTTATGTAAAACCTGAAAAATATTGCTGTAACTGCTTCTAAAGTGATAGCTGGAGTTCAGCTTTAGTTTGTTAATACTAGCAGTAATCGTTACTAGTACAAAATAACACTCCCCTCACCCCAAATTAACAATGCTGCTGTCAAAAGATGCCCCTTTCTCCTTCATCTAGAGTGGAGGCACTCTTGATACAGGAGGTGTACTGGCCAGATCACCAGTTGAAAGGAGAAGAAGCCTAGAAAAAGAAAACGAACGCAGCCCCCCTATATCTAATTGGTACGCTGCATATATAAAAAAAATCGCTTTAGGTTTAATACTGCTCTAACCCAAGTAGAGTGTTGCATCTAGTTTGTTGTATTACCTGTATTCTCATATTCTGTACAATGTCATGAGAGATAATTGTGGTATACAGTATAAATATTTAAAATATGTATATTTGTACAGGATGCATCACTCCATACTTGTCACCTTGCTGATTTTCCCTGTTATCCATAATGGTCTGGCACATCCTCTGTTCCCTTCTTCTTTCTTACTTGTGAAGCCCCGTAATTCCACATGCATAGGGCTGTCGTAGTGGTTTTTGTTGCTGAACTTGTTACACGAGAATAGTGGCTTTAGAGTACAACCCCAAATTCCCCAAAAAATTGGGAGGCTGTTTAAAACTTTACACAAAAATTGAATGCAATGATTTGTAAATCTCATGAACCCATATTTTATTCACAGCAGAAATAGAAAACATATCAAATTGTAATTTTAAGGGAAAAATAAGGTAATTTTACAATTTAAGGCAGCAACGCATCTCAAATAAGTTGTGACTGGGCTGTGTTTACCACGGTTTTGCATTCCCTCTTAACAGCAATCTATGAACATCTAGAAACTGAGGAGATCAGTTACTGGAGTTTCGGGAGAGGAATGTTGTCCCATTCTTGCCTGATAGGATTCTCAGGCCGCGTACACACGGCAGAGAACCTAGACGGGCAGAACACATCGTTCCGCCCGTCGAGGTTCTCTGCCGGCCGTCGAAATCGGTGACCCGCCCGTCGGGAATGGCAACCAGCCATTCATCCAGGCGGGCCATCGAGCAAATAGAGAGCGTGCTCTCTATTTCTGCTCGACGGGATTCTCGACGGGATGCTCGCCGAGAGCGTACACACGGCCGAGGTCCTCGCTGGAATGCAGCTTCCAGCGAGGTTCTCGCTGGTTTCCAGCGAGAACCTCGGTCGTGTGTACGCCGCCTAACTGCTCAACAGTCCCAGGTTATCTTTGTCATATTGTTTGTTTCAAGATGTTTTCAATTGGCGAAAGATCTGGACTGCAGGCATGCAGTTAAGAACCTGGACTCTTCTAGAATAAAGATCTGCTGTTGTCATAGATGCAGTATGCAGATTAGCATTATCCTTCTGAAATATTGCAAGGCCTTCCCTGAAAAGGAGGTCATCTGGATGGGAGAATATGCTGCTTCAAAGCCGGAATTTATCTTGCAGCAATTATGATGCCTTTCCATACAATCAGAGATGCAGGTTTTTGAATTGTGTGCTGACAACAAGACACATGTTCTCCTGTTTAGTCCGGTGGGTGTGTCGCCCATGGTTGCCAAAAAGAATATCAAATTGTATTTTGTCTGACCACAGAAAAGTTTTCCACTTTGCAACAGACCATTTTAAAGGAGCTTTGGCCCAGAAAAGACGGTGACGTTTCTGGATCATTTTCAGATATGGCTTCTTCCTTATATGATTGACCTTTACCTTACATTTTTGGATATTACAGCGATTTTTGGCGGTATTCCTGTGCACATGCAGTGATGTCCTTTACAGAATCATTCCTGTTTTCTAATGCAGTACTGCCTGAGGGCCCTCAAAGATCAAGGGTATTCAATACTGCGTTTTGGCCTGAAACCCCTGCCCATCTTTCCTTCTCAGACACTGGGGGTCATTTACTAAAGTCAAATCCACTTTGCACTACAAGTCCACTTGGAAGCGCAGTCGCTGTAGATCTGAAATGAGGGAGAGTATTGCTGATTTTAGACTTTTTCTTTTATTTTCCTTGCATGTCACCCTCAGATCTACAGCGACTGCACTTCCAGGTGGACTTGCAGTGCACTTGTAGTGCAAAGTGAATTTTCCTTTAGTAAATAACCCCCACTGTGTCTCTAAGATGCTCTGTAAGATGCTCTTCTTCTTCTTCTTTTTTTTTTTTTTTTATACCTGATCGTTACTGACCTGTTGCCAGTTAACCCAATTAGTTACAAAATGTTCTTCCAGCTCTTTCTTGTTGGTACCACAGCTTTTTGTTGCGGTGTCGAATTTTTGGAGACATATTGCTGCCATAAATAAAAAAAATAAAAAACTTCTTTTGTTAAAATGGTACATTTTCTCACATTAAACATTTGATATGTTTTCTATTTTCTATGATGAATATAATATGGGCTTATGAGATTTAAAAATTATTGCATTATTTTTTTTTTTTGATTTTTACATAGCGTCCCAACTTATTGGGAATTGGGTTTGTAAAAACTAATTTCTTGTGCCTCCATTACGCTTTTTAAATATTAAGGATTCCATCGTCTTATTTACGGTATGTTTAATTGATGTCATATCGAGCAAGTGATCCAGAACATTTGAATAATCTAGGGGACTGATATACTAAGATAGTTAAAGTGTTACTAAACCCAGGACCCTGCATTCACTATATCTGGTCTCCCACAGTACACAGAACATGGACATACCCATACACGCACACGCGCACATACCCATACGTGCACACATACCCATACACGCACCTACACACACACACACACACACACAAACCATATATTGACATTTCAGGAATTAATCAATGCAGACATGTGCACTTTAAAATGGGCCTCCTTGTGCATTTATATAATTTTTTTGATAGCAGTTAATGTTATCTAAAGCCTGTCTTTGTTTTTTCTTCCTGGAATCCATTTAAGGACATTCTTGCACATCACATGCATATTAGCATTAATTTAACTTGGTCTGTCTATAATTTCACCCTGAACTCATTAGTCTAAGCCAATACTAATGGAAATATTTAATAACATGGGTCTGGATAGTATCACATGATTGTGATATGTCTCAGTGTGGCTTCAAAGCCATGGTAGAAACTAAATTGCATGCCAGTGAATCTGATACTTAGGTTTTATCAATTGGATTTTCTGTATCCTTTCAAGATTGGTTGAAGTGACTGTTTGAACCTTGGCACAGTTTGCCTTTTAGAATTTTTAAAAAGTGATTGACATTGTAGTAATTATTCTTTACTTGCAAGTACTAAATTCTCTATGAAGCCATATACAACATTTAATACTGATCGACTTAAAAGCACTGATGACATTTTAAGCTGAGGACTAATAAGAATTTCCAGAACAATTTCCCAATAAAGATAAAGTCTGGTGATTTCTTCTAGTCTGTAGAGCTCCGTGGGATATATAGAACACCTGAATAGTTTTTATTATAGTGGTGTGTGATGGGCTACCCCTGTTGTGACAGGTGTGGGCACCCTACAGGATCCCTTATCCATCTTTTTTGGTGATGTCCCAAACTAAAGTGGTTTTGGGTCCAGGTTGATTGTACCCTAAATGTTTTATTAGGGATTAACCTTCCGGGGGAACCCCTTATATAAATTTCTTCTCCGTGGAACATGATTTAGTGATTGGTGTATCTTGAGCTTTGTTCATAGCTCGTAGGTTGATTGAATTCAACTGAACCTCGCCCCGCCAACCTACTGTTTTGGAGTGGAAAACTGATCCTAATAAATGCATCTCCTAGGGGGGGAATGAAGCCTACTTATCTCAGCAACGCTATACAAAAATATAATGCTCTGTGGTCCCAATGGATTTAGTTATATGTGCCCCACTCTCCCTAGGTCTTCGTGCCTATATTTTTCCACATTGCCAGGACTAATTGTGTACAAAAAAAGTGTAGCGCTTATACAATGTAAACCATAACAATGAACATTGAAAGTGTAGTATATGATGAATTACTAAATAAAATAGATATAAGGTGCAACACAATATTCAATGTGAATGAAGTCCATATAAATGGGTTCAACCTAGTAAATGGTGAATTAATCAAAACATGGAAAAAGGTGCAAAATGATAAAGTCCATATAGATGGATTCCACTGAGTGAATAAATGGAAAATGATCAAAACATGGAATGCTGATTTCCTCTTTAAGTGATAATAACCGCCACCAGTGGAAATGAAGGCTTACCGGAGCTAGTGGACTTATGGGGACATAAGGTGCCTTGCGAAAGTATTCGGCCCCCTTGAACTTTGTGACCTTTTGCCACTTTTCAGGCTTTAAACATAAAGATATAAAACTGTAATTTTTTTGTGAAGAATCAACAAGTGGGACACAATCATGAAGTGGAACGAAATTTATTGGATATTTCAAACTTTTTTTAACAAATAAAAAACTGAAACATTGGGCGTGCAAAATTATTCAGCCCCTTTACTTTCAGTGCAGCAAACTCTCTCCAGAAGTTCAGTGAGGATCTCTGAATGATCCAATGTTGACCTAAATGACTAATGATGATAAATAGAATCCACCTGTGTGTAATCAGGTCTCCATATAAATTCACCTGCACTGTGATAGTCTCAGAGGTCCGTTTAAAGCGCAGAGAGCATCATGAAGAACAAGGAACACACCAGGCAGGTGCGAGATACTGTTGTGGAGAAGTTTAAAGCCGGATTTGGATACAAAAAGATTTCCCAAGCTTTAAACATCCCAAGGAGCACTGTGCAAGCGATAATATTGAAATGGAAGGAGTATCGGACCACTGCAAATCTACGAAGACCTGGCCGTCCCTCTAAACTTTCAGCTCATACAAGGAGAAGACTGATCAGAGATGCAGCCAAGAGGCCCATGATCACTCTGGATGAGTGAGTTCATAGGACAACAATTAGTCGTATACTGCACAAATCTGGCCTTTATGGAAGAGTGGCAAGAAGAAAGCCATTTCTTAAAGGTATCCATAAAAATTGTTGTTTAAAGTTTGCCACAAGCCACCTGGGAGACACACCAAACATGTGGAAGAAGGTGCTCTGGTCAGAGGAAACCAAAATCAAACGTTTTGGGAGCAATGCAAAACGTTATGTTTGGCGTAAAAGCAACACAGCTCATCACCCTGAACACACCATCCCCACTGTGAAACATGGTGGTGGCAACATCATGGTTTGGGCCTGCTTTTCTTCAGCAGGGACAGGGAAGATGGTTAAAATTGATGGGAAGATGGGTGGAGCCAAATACAGGACCATTCTGGAAGAAAACCTGATGGAGTCTGCAAAAGACCTGAGACTGGGACGGATATTTCTCTTCCAACAAGACAATGATCCAAAACATAAAGCAAAATCTACAATGGAATGGTTCACAAATAAACATATCCAGGTGTTAGAATGGCCAAGTCAAAGTCCAGACCTGAATCCAATCGAGAATCTGTGGACAGAACTGAGAACTGCTGTTAACAAAAGCTCTCCATCCAAAAACTGAGCTCGAGCTGTTTTGCAAGGATGAATGGGAAAAAATTTCAGTCTCTCGATGTGCAAAACTGATAGAGACATACCCCAAGCGACTTACAGCTGTAATCGCAGCAAAAGGTGGCGCTACAAAGTATTAACTTAAGGGGGCTGAATAATTTTGCACGCCCAATTTTTTCAGTTTTTTATTTGTTAAAAAAGTTTGAAGTATCCAATAAATTTCGTTCCACTTCATGATTGTGTTCCACTTGTTGATTCTTCACAATTTTTTTTTATATCTTTGTTTGAAGCCTGAAATGTGGCAAAAGGTTGCAAAGTTCAAGGGGGCCGAATACTTTCGCAAGGCACTGTATGTCGCCAGAAGTCAAATTAGGCTTGTAAATACGGTTCTCAATCATGGAAGCAGAGAGTATGTTTATATACACATCCTGTTCTCTGACAGATATTACTTCAAGAGATGGGAAGGCATACAATGGAAGGAATGTTCCTGAACAATATCTCTCTGATGGTATCAATAGTAGAAAGAAATAGGAGAGAAAAGTGGCCACGTAATCTTGTTTGATTAAAAAATAGTTTATTAAAACAGCTAATACACTCACATGTAGGCTGTAAAATCATGCGTGTATACACAGGTAAGGCGGCAGTGGAATGTTACTAGCTGAGGCCTATGTACCGGATACTTTGTAATGCTACTTCCCTTTGGTGTGGTCGGTCTTCCTTCTGTATTTTCTCAACCCAGGTGTGGCGATCAGTTTCTGTGTTCAGTTTATCAAAAAAAAATTTAAATAATATTTCATTAAAAAAAAAATACGTACTAAGATGGCAGCTTCCTTGGCTGTAAAGGATAAGATGGGAGGGTTTACTTCTGCTTTAAAATTGTCCCTCTTTATAAATGTCAGTGTTGTTACCGAGGGGGGTGCTGTTAATTTTTTTATGCATCAACCCTCTTGATTTAGTACATGATATCATTAGTACTGTATGTTTGATCGATATTTGAAACAATCTGTTTTTCCTATTTATCATATTATTTTGTGATATTCATATTATTCCATGTCTCTGTGTGTAATGTTTATCCTGCTGCTATGAAAAGTCCCAGCTTTAAGGTGTTAAGTCCGTGGATGACATTATGCAGACTCTGGTTTCTAGGGTATGCTGCGTCTTGTTGTCTTACTGCAGCTGTAAATCTATGGCTTGCCTGTCGCTTGTATAGAGAATTATTTTTAATACGACCTACATCGAATCTTCTCTGTGTTATTTCAAAATAAGGTGTGCTCTAGGTCTGAATGATCCTGGAAATGTATGCAAATACTGTAATCCTTTCTCCTGTAAAGGTGACATGTCCATTATTAGATTGCCATGTTTTACACTAATACCTCAAATCTGTTTTTATCCAGTGGTACATGATCAGCATTGTACACATCTACAATCGCTGGAGGAACAGTGAAATCCGCTGCTATGTAAATGGCCAGTTAGTATCTTATGGAGACATGGCGTGGCACGTCAACACAAATGATGTAAGTATTCATTGTATTGACGCTAAGCTCCTGTATTTAATGTTTAATACTTATTTCAATTTTTACATATGTAACAAGACATAATCACAGATCTTGCATGCACATTAAAGGAATTCTTTTGTGTTTTTGTTTAATATGTGACACTTACCGCAAACCTTAGCCATGGCCTACTGGACTCTGCTTATGAGAGGCATCTTGATGCCACTTTACTTTTGTCATCAGAATAGACCAATAGGCCAGGCTGAATTGGAAGCTGCTTTACTCATCGGATTAAGGTTTCCTACGATGCAACTTTGCTCCTAGCTCAGATTCCCCCTTGCCTATAACTCGGAGCCTCAGGCAACACACTATTTGAACAATTCTGCTTGGCCCAATCCTCATTACACCACTCCTTACTCTTCCCTTATGCAACACTCACCTAGGAGGGAAACATTGGATCTTCCATTTCTGTGGAGCTGGGAGAAAGACCCATAGAAAAATTTCACACACGTCCAAAAGGACCACATGGTCTGTTTTGCCCATAAAGCTTTGTATACCTGTAAATACACAAAAAGGCAAACACAAACTATTGACCTTATGTTAAAAACCCTTGCCAAACTGTACAAGACTTGTCCTTAAGCCAGAGAGGGCCCCTTCATATCTTCTGGCACTGCCCAAAATTCCAGGATTTCTGGAGCACAGTGAAAACTACCATTGCTGCCCTCATGGGTATGTCTAGTGCAAACACTCCAGCAGTCTATTACACAATATGCCCTTATCTTTCAAAGACTGCAATAATGCATTATTCATGATCACTTTAGCATTAAAAAAAAAAAAATCAGAAAGGGCGATATCTACAAATGTTGTCCCCACTGCTTCCGTAGAAAGTACAGACACACACTGTAGGGAGTCCAAATAAATGTTTTGCTCCCCACTAATATATCGCCTTTTTTTTTACTGCATAACGCATCTACGGCACTGGTGGAGCAATCTCTTTTCTACCACTGACCAGAGGGGAAGGGGTGGAGAAGAGATGGTCAATATCCCTCCACCCTAGCCCCCCCAGTTTTTTTTTTTACCTTTTGCCTCTATCGATTTTCCTTAACACCTTTCACCACAACTTTCCTTACCCTTCTAAGTCTCGCCATATAGATCCTCCACCCATCCCATAGACTCCCCACACTTTCTCCTTCACCAACAGTCTTCTAGTTTACCTTTTAACGAGAACAAAAAAAAACCTTGTTTAGACTCGTAGGAGGGGGGTCAGCAAAAAAAAACAACACAAAGTTGAGCTGCATTGTTGCTGCCCACCAATTGCCCCCCCCCCCCCCCTTTAAGCTACAATAGGCAGCAGAGGGGGATTTTTTACATGCTGCCATCTCGATGCTTCACTTTGCCACCGCGGCTAAAATGACCTGACCATGTAGCGAGCAAAGCAGGAAACTACTGCTCACCTAAGTCAATCCTAGTTAGAATGTGTACATGTGAAAGCCTCAGTCGATGCTGTGTCTCAGACAATGCCCACTGATGCGTTTTAGCCCACTCACTGGGGGGCTTAATCAGATTCTCTGTTTAAGTCCCAGGAGGTTGGGTGGAACACGTCAGTGGGTGTGGGTTGAGAAAGGTATTCACTGAGGCTTTCACATGTACACATTCTAACTAGTATCAGCTTAGGTGAGTGGTGGTTTCCTGCTTTATTATCACTTCTCACTGGATGAGTTTGTAGTCACGCTGGCATCCATATAATCCTGAGTACCAGCAGGACTTTACACCTCAGCTTGGAGTGACACCACAAAGTACAAACCGATATGTAGTGTCCGCAACACATATAAGTCAATGGGGAAGCTCTGCAAATGTGTGATTTTCAGCAAAAATGGAGCTAAAACAAGTGGTGAGGAGGCGTCGCAGTGCTTCCTCACCACCTGCCAATAGCCTCTGAAGTGCAATCTGAATATGGATCGGGGGCAAGGGTTATTTTAGACAAGTCTAAATCTACTCAAAAGAAAAACTACTGAGGCATCCATTAAGGTGTGAGCACTGAGAAACATCTCAGACATACAGTGATCAGTAAAGCGATTTACTGTAACAGCTGAGCATAATTCAGATACAACAAGTCTTGTGCCAGATTGAACATGACAGTAAATGTTCTCTCATCGGACCTTGCCCCAGGGTCCTGGAAAGATTGAAAGATTGAGGTTCCCAAACTTTCCCAATAAGTCACACTTGCACAGTTCTGGAGTGCAGCCTTGTGACATCTGGAAGGTCCTGTGAAGTTACTAACCCTTATCAGAAAAATCTGAAAGCCAAGTTGCAAGATGAATAACCTTTTAATTTTTTTACCTATTTGTATTTTTAATTTAAATACACTTTTTTTTATATAGGGGTCAACAATATAAGTGGACCTTAAATTTTAATGCAAACGGCACATTAAATACTAAGAAAGGGCTAGTGTTAACACCTTTTGGACTTCAGACCTCGCATTTTCTGTTCAATTCATTCAGCAGTTAAAGGGTCACTAAAGGAAAACATTTGCTGAAAATACTGTTTACAGGGTATAGAGACATAAAAGTTAACTGATTAATCAATCATACAATGTGCCTGCAGGTTAGTTTCACTTTTGAACTGGCTTCATGTTTCTGTGAAGTAGAAATAGACACACAGAACAAAAACAAACAAATCCAGGGCAGTGTTTTGTTTTTAAAATGAATCTGATTGGTTCTGGGAAGTTTTAGACACACAGTAATGACAGCTTAGACCACCGTGAGAAAGCTCCCAGTACTGTGGTTATAAGGAAACAGACAAGCAGGAAGTGTGGAGATCAGAGCAGGATTACAGCAACTTCAAAGCAAAAACGAACAATAAGGACATGAAACCAGTACTGCAGTAAGGTTAAGGAAGCTATTTAGCTAAAAAAAAAAATCCTTTTAGTGATCCTTTAAGGTGTACGTACACGTGAACTCTAACAAAGAACTTCTCATTTTTTTGAGCTGTCCTCTCGCAAGGCTTTCTGTGTTATCTCAAAGCCCCCTCCTAGCACGTATATTTGAATACAGAATGATTCACCTTTGCCCCCCCCCCCCACCATAGGAATACACTGATGAGCACTGCATCCAATTGGCTGCATGGGCTGATCAAAGCAAAATTTTCTGACAAGCTGGTTCATGATCTATCGATTGAGCAGGAACAGCCATAAATGGATCTAAGAACCGACTGAATTCTGAACCATGCTTAACCACTTCAATACCCAGCCATAGACAATTGACGGCCTGAGATGGGATCTACCATCCTAAGTGGCCGTCAATTAACGGCCTGGGCTTTGCGGGTGAATATCTGAATGATGCCTGCAGCCAGAGGCATCATCCAGATATCCTCTTCTTCAGCCGGCGATTCTGCACGACGTAAGAACGATCATAGCGCCGCCATCCGGTGCTTCTCCGGGCTCTCCCGTGCCTTCGGGGGCCCGGAGAACGAATCGTCGGCATCGGCAGGAAGCATAGAGATGACTGGTGACCGGAGGACCCCGGGCGCGATGTGATGACGCCACGCCCGTAAGTAAACAAAGCCGCGATTGCGGCTGTAAGCCACCATTCATGAGATCGGTGAATTTTTTTTCACCAATCTCATGGTTTCCAGCCTGGAGGAGAGATGTGAGGTCTTATTGACCACGCATCTCTCTTTAAAGAGGACCTGTCACACACATTTCCTATTACAAGGGATGTTTACATTGCTTGTAATAGGAATAAAAGTGGAAAAAAAAATTGAAAAAAAGTGTAAAAATAAATAAAAAATAAGTCAAAAAAATAAATAAAAGATAAAAAATAAATTAAAACGCCCCTGTCCCCGATAGCTCGCGTGCAGAAGCGAACGCACACGTAAGTCCCGCCGACATATGTAAACGCCGTTTAAACCACATAAGTGAGGTATCGCCGCATGCGTTAGAGTGCCAGCAACGAATCTAGCAATAGATCTCCTCTGTAAATCTAAACTGATCACCTGTAAAAAATAAATAAAGCGTTGCCTATGGAGATTTTTAAGTACCAAATTTTGGCGCCATTCCATGAGTGTGTGCATAATTAAAGCGTGACATGTTGGGTATCTATTTACTCGGTGTAACATAATCTTTCACATAATACAAAAAAATTGGGCTAACTTTACTGTTTTGTTATTTTTTTAATTCATGAAACAATTTTTTTTACAAAAAAAGGCGTTTGAAAAATAATTGCGTAAATACCGTGCGAGATAAAACGTTGCAATGACCGCCATTTTATTCCCTAGGGTGTCTGCTAAAAAAACATATATAATGTTTGGGGGTACTGTGTAATTTTCTAGCAAAAGAATGATGATTATTACATGTAGGAGAGAAGTGTCAGAATAGGCTCGGTATGGAGGTGGTATAAAAGCCCGGTATTGAAGTGGTTAAGAGCTGAGTGTATTTTTGGCAGATTAACAGGTGTTTTGCTGTACTTGCATGCTCTTTCAATGGATAAAACTCAGTTAATGTGCACATTTTTTTCAAATAACTATGTGCATGTGTTTTTTTTTTTTCTTTCTATTTTGCCTTGACATACACCCACTAAATACTTTTAAGCTAAAGCACTGTGCATACCATTATTTATAGTATCTATTATGTTTAGTCCTTTACGTAGTTGTTTTTATCTAAATAATTCATAGTATAGTGCCCTCATGTGCTGTAGTATTTTGCAGATAACATTGAACTGTTCACATTAGTTCCTCTCCCAAAGGAGTAATGTACATAACTTTCTCATCCTCTTACAATATTGACAAATCTTTCTAATTAAATGTTTATCTTTTATATTTTAAGAGTTACGACAAATGCTTCCTGGGGTCTTCAGAGACAGCTGACGCAAACAGAGTGTTTTGTGGTCAACTTGGAGCAGTGTATGTGTTTATCGAGGCTCTTAATCCTGCTCAAATCTTCGCAATACATCAGCTTGGTCCAGGCTATAAGGTAAGCTCTAATTTAATTGTCATTTTATTTTACACATTTTTGTTAAGCTACAGTAAATGCTATTGCATGAAATCTGGATACATAAACATCAGTGACGCTTGTTAAATATTTTTAACAGTTAAAAAGTAAGCTGTATGCCAAACAATGTTCACACCTAACCATTGTACCTATTTGAGCTTGAACAACAACCCTTTTCCAATTCACTGGCAATATTATGGGGATTGGCCCCACCCTTGCCTATAACCATCTCTAAGATTGTTCAATTTTGAACTGTCTCTGTAGTAATTTGTGCCCATTCTGCCAAAAGAACATTCGTGACCTTTCTAATTTGTCCCAAAGGTGTTCAGTAGGTTTAAGGTCCATGCAAACAATAAAAAATGTGGCGCTACAAAGAAACATTAATTCCACATGGAAGTGAAAAATAAAACATAAACCATGAAAAACAGTGTATATTGAAATCACAACTGCACAGTGTTCAATATGGTGAAAATAAATCACCCAAAAAGGATCCTCAAAAGGACCATACAGGAATGCAGGGTAGGACACCCAATGCATAGGAACATATATATAAGTCCAAAAAAGGTAAACACATAAAGTCCAGTGATAGTGACTGATGTGGGATATGTCAATCCAAGGTAGTAATCAAAGGATCAATGATGCAATCCAAAATGATCAAGAGAAATCAATACGTTTACTGGAAACGGTGGACACATTGACCGGTGGTAGTATGTCTAATGAGCAAAGGATGGATCACCAGCCTGGTATGGTTCATGGAAGACACATCTGAAGGCATCTGAGGAAATCCAAGGCTTCTTTGATCAAACACATCCGGGGTGATGGATAGGTTCCTGGGGGGTGTCTATAGTATGCTTGTAAAGTGGTCCATTGTTCCCATGTTTAGAACAGTCCCTGCACAAAATTACATTTCTGGCTCAGTGACACCTTGTTAATTCAAATCCATAGGTGTACGTTTATCAAACGGTGATAATTTATCTAATTTCAGTTCTCAGCAGTTCTCAGATTTTCGATTTGTTCTATCATTGATGTAGGCTGCTTATACACTCTTGTTATTTCAGTAGCGCAACTTTTCCCTTTTATTAAGGTCCATGCAGGCCACTTGAGATCCTATGCACTTAACTCTTCAACCCATTATATTTTTTTATAGACTTGGTTTTTGGAGTTCCTTGGATCATATGCCAACTGTGTACTTGAGACCTAGTATTTTCTTAAAGTTGAAATTCTGTTCCTCCTTGCACTAGACCCTCTCTATGATTCAGTTGTCAATTGCTCAATGAGATGTGGCAATCCTAGCTTTGACATTTAAGTGAAAGAATTTGGGGTTTGACACCAGGGAGTGGAAGGATTACCGTAGCTTCAAGAGTAATCTAGGCCCAAAGCACAATTTGTCTCTCTGCGGAATCCTTTGGATATTGGGCCCAATTAATTTGAACCCCATTTACATTTTTACATGTTTGTAAATGCATGTGTGACCATAGCATAGCACAGGTATCTAGTGTATCAAGGTGGTTACACTGTTTGTAGAAAATCCTCCAGGTGCCTACGCTAATATAACACAGAACACCCCTATTCCAGTGCATACCTACTGTTCTGTAGAAGGGTTGGCATTCTTTGCTATTTATTTAGGCAACACCTGCACTGTATTGCCACATGGACATCTACTGTATGCCTTGGAGGCAGCTCACAGCATGCCCTATAAGTGGCTTCTTGAAAGGGGCAAACGTGAGGTGATGAGCATTCATATAGTTACAGCAAAATCACAAAATTCTGTATGTACCCTACAGTTAAATTGTTATCAGCCCTCCACTCTACTCGACAGTGTGAGGGCTCATTTACAGTGTTCATTCCTTGAATTGCCACGTAAATGGTAAAGCCCAGTGCTAACAACTTTCGGTTTGGATAGAGAGAGGAGGTTAGAACTTCTGCTGAAATTGTCCCCATAAAGGTGATTTTTTTCCTGTTATGTCATCTGGACAGGAAGTGAAATGTAGTATACCTGTTGAGAACATAAGTTTTAAAATTGAGTCAGATTAGGCCACAGACCACCATTCGCTATCTTAATCTACAGTGGAACCTTGGATTGCAAGTAATGCGTTTAACGAGCATTTCGCAATACGAGCACTGTATTTTTTTAAATCCGAACTTGGTTTGCGGGAGCCGAGCGGAAAGACTCGTAAATACGCAGTCCCAGAGCCTTTCCAAGGTTTGCCGGGGTCAGCCGAGCTGTCCTCTGGCCTTTTCGCGTGTTCGGAAGCTCTATGGCACCCTCACCTCTGGCCGCATGCGGTATTGCATGCAATTGAAGTCAATGCGGAACTAATTATTTTTGTTTCCATTGACTTCAATGGGTAAACTCACTTTGATATGCGAGTAGTTTGGATTACGAGCATTCACCTGGAATGGATTATGCTCGTAATCCGAGGTTCCACTGTAATAGAATTTTGGCTAAAATTAGACTGAACTTTGGACACACATACAATTTCCAGTCAAATATGGATTTATTGACAGAAAATTACTAATCATTATATTTGTATGAATTTATTCAGTCAGGCTTAGCCACCTATTCTGTATTTGTCAAATTATTGTAATTTAATGAGTCTGAGTGTCTCGGTCACCTCGTTTCTCTAAACCTAATGAGACACATTTCAAAACCCATGTCTGAGTCTACATTTAAAACTGGTCCTTTATTACTGCAAAGCTGGTAGAACCTAGGCTAAATGCTCATGTACCAACAGAAATGCATAGATATTCTGTGCTGTGTTCCTGAACGTACTGCTCTCTTGGCTGTGTTGCTGATCATCTGGCCGCAAACCCCAACTCCAGGCAAGATTTTGAGCCAAAATAGCCCTTCTGTGTGTGGTAAAAAAAAAAAGAGCAACTCCGATCCTCTTCTTCTGGGGTCCCCCGCCAGCGCTCCAGGTCCCTCCTCATCAGGTGCCCCATGCATGCTCACCTGTGCCCATCAATTGTAGCCACTGTGAAATGCCATAAAACGCAGCCACTGTGAAATGCCATAAAACGCAGCCACTGTGAAATGCCATAAAACGCAGCCACTGTGAAATGCCATTAAACGCAGCCACTGTGATATGCCATAAAACGCAGCCACTGTGCCATCATTTATTGCCACTGTGCCATCATTTATTGCCACTGTGCCATCATTTATTGCCACTGTGCCATCATTTATTGCCACTGTGCCATCATTTATTGCCACTGTGCCCATCAATTGTCGCCACTGTGCCCATCAATTGTCGCCACTGTGCCCATCAATTGTCGCCACTGTTCCCTGTAAAATGCTGCCAGATTGCCCCCCCGCCCAGCACTTACCTTTCTGGGGTCAGCCATCCTCCTTCCACAGTCCCTCGATGTCTTCCACCGCCTTTGATGATGCTTCAGCCAATCAGGTTACCGGTAACCAGAACCAGTGAACCTGATTGGCTGAGACGCCTGTCAGTGTTAGCCAGGGAATGCACCCCCCTGTGCGTCCCCTGATTAACTATTTGAAAGCTGATTACAGCCCTCAGGCTGCAATCAACAAAAAGCTTATCAGAGCCTCTGTCTCTGATAGGCACTTCCAAAACCAACCAGCTGCCGTTATTCAGATGGCCGGCGCTCACCAGGGGCCAATAGTGGGCAGCAACAATGCAATGCATGAATCGATGTAGTGTATTCAGTGGCGCAGGAGGGAAAGGGGATGGCACTCCTGCGCCCTCTATGGACGCACCACCACAGGGCAGGAGCCACTGCACTCATGCACATTACTGGATCATATGGGCTCAGATAAGGAAAGGGGGGATCAGGGGGGGAGCTGCAGCAGGGTTTTTTTTCACCTTAATGTATAAAATGCATTAAGGTGGAAAACCTTAAAGTGGTTGTAAAGCCTAAACATTTTTTACCCTAATGCATTCCTAAATATTGGTTTCAGCATCCCCCCTTACCACCCCCCTCCTTTTACTTACATGAGCCCTCAAATAGAAAAAATATTTCTGTCTGTAATGATCGACTCCTCTTTGGTAAAAATTTAATGACAAAGAGACCGAGGACATTGTGTACAGGATAGAGACAAAAGTAGATACCCTAAGTTGTTAACCTGAGGAGCAAAATGTTATTGGTTACCATTGTACTGTTGGAGTTTTTTTTTTAAATGAAAGTGCATTAAGGTATAAACTAGGGTTGTACCGATACCATTATTGGTATCGGGACCGATACCGAACATTTGTACTTGTACTCTGGCAAATGCTCCGATGCTTCACCCGATACCTGGACAGTGTGCCCCCATCCGAGCTGCTGCCGCGTGCCCCCATCCGAGCTGCTGCCGCGTGCCCCCATCCGAGCTGCTGCCGCGTGCCCCCATCCGAGCTGCTGCCGCGTGCCCCCATCCGAGCTGCTGCCGCGTGCCCCCATCCGAGCTGCTGCCGCGTGCCCCCATCCGAGCTGCTGCCGCGTGCCCCCATCCGAGCTGCTGCCGCGTGCCCCCATCCATGCCGTCTTTTTCCGTGCTGCTGCTGTGTCCCCCCTCCGTGCTACCGCCGTGTCCCCCCCTCCGCTCTCCTCCTCTACCCTCTCGATCTGTCAGGATGGATAGCGCCAGTAGGAGCTGCCGAATCGCAAAAAGGGGCAAGGTCATTTACCTGCATTTTGGTCCGGGTCTTAAGTGGTTAAACACATTTTAGAGAGTCATTTAATAGTCACCAAGTGCAGAAGTTTTTTTACGCGATCGGAACGAGCATGCACAAGTGCCCCTAGCAGACAAGGGGAGGAGCCAGGAGCGCCGGCGGGGGACCTGAGAAGAGGAGAATCGGGGCTGATCTGAGCAAAACCATTACACAGAGCAGATAAGTATAACACGTTTATTATTTTAATTAAAAAAATGTAAAGCTTTACAGTCACCCAAGAAGCAAGATATTTTAAAATTGAGAATTTTACAATTATATTGGAGACTAGAGAAAGGCTTAACCCCTTCACGCCGAGCGTACGCAGATATGCGTCCTCAGGTTTCAGGGGTTATACCGGGACAATGCCTGCAGCTGCAGGCATCATCCCGGTACCGTTGTTTCGAGCGGGCGATTGGCTATCCAGACATAACAACCGATGTGGCTAAAAGTCGCACGGTTGTTATGCCGGAGGAGCGGGAGGGGACATCTCCCCCTCCCGCCGCCTCTCGCCGCTCTGACCGGGCCTCCCATCCCACCGGGAGACCCGATCCTCGTTCCGGTGCCTCCGTTGTCTTGGCGCAAACTGAATGAAAGCCGTACGTGGCTTTGATTCAGTCTGCAAAGTGTAAACGGAAAGCTATGTTATGACGTCACTGCCGGGTTTCCCGGCTGCCAATGGCGCCGGATTTAAAAAAGTACACAGTACTTTGAAGTGTAAAGGAGAGACCGGGGGTCTTTTAGACCCCCGATCCCTCCATAAAGAGTACCTGTCACCACCTATTACTGTCACAAGGGATGTTTACATTCCTTGTGACAGCAATAAAAGTTATCAAAATGTAAAAAAAAAACGTAATATTATAAAAATAGATAAGGAAAAAAAATAAAAAATGTAAAGCGCCCCGCGAGCTTGTGCAACAAAGAAAACGCATACGGAAGTCACGCCCGCATATGAAAACGGTGTTCAAATCACACATGTGAGGTATCGCAGCGATCGTGAGAGCGAGAGCAATAATTCTAGCACTAGAAGACCTCCTCTGTAACGCTCACCTGGTAATCGTAAAAAAAGTTTAAAGCGTCGTCTATGAAGATTTTTAGGTACCGTAGTTTGACGCCATTCCACGAGTGTGTGCAATTATAAATCGTGACATGCTTGGTATCTATTTACTCGGCGCAACTTCATCTTTCACATTATGCAAAAAATTGGGCTATCTTTACTTTTTAATTTTTTTAAAATTCATGAAAGTTAATCTTTCCCAAAAAGTTGCGTTTAAAACACCACCGCAAAAATACCGTGTAACATAAAATATTGCAACAATCGCCATTTTATGCTCTAGATTCTCTGCTAAAAAATGATATATGTTTTGGTGTTCTAGGTAATTTTCTAGCAAAAAATACGGATTTTAACTTGTAAACACCAAATGTCATAAATAGGCATAGGCATGAAATGGTTATAGTGACACCATAGGTTCAATTTTTTTTAAATAACAAACATGTCATACTTACCTCCCCTGTGCACAGAGAACGTCGTTTTCTGGGGTCCCTCGGCGGCTCTCTCAGCTCCTCCCTGCATTGGATAACCCTCTCTGGGAAGCGCTCTCCCAAGGAGGTTACCTTGCAGGCGTGCTCCCGAATTCAGCATTCAGCGTCCATAGCCGCTGAATGCAGTACTCACCCTTGTCATTGGATTTTATTGACAGCAGCGGGAGCCAATGGCTGCACTGCTATCAATCTATCCAATGAAGAGCCTAGAACCCCGGGCAAAGATCCAGCACGTTCTCGATGCAGGACTTTCGAGATGTCAGATGTTTTTCACCTTAATGCATAGGATGCAATAAAGTGTTTGTAATTTTATGCTACAGGTAAACCTATATTAAGGCTTACCTGTAGCTACCAAGGCTACCCTGCACTGTTCAGGAGATATCCCCTGTCCCCTGCATGTGCACTAGGGCAAACTAAAGCAATGGCACCTATGTGCCGTTGCTTCAGTCTGTGTGCCGTTACGTCATCGCAGCTCTGGCCAATCACAGCACCAGAGTCGCGATACCCGGAAGCAAACCCCAGATGACATGTTTGCGGCCAGAGGGGAAGACGAGGACTGCTGCGGGGGCTTTGATCTGAGGAAAGTAATACCTAATGAGCTATTATGCTTTGCAAACTAGTTCATTATGCCTTTGTCTTGCAGGGTTTCTTTCTTTTTTTCCCCATCTTTTCCTAGTTAAGTGGAATGTTTCATTACAGGATTTAATCATATATCCTGTTCTTGGGGTGAAGCTAGAATACCCCTCATGTCTCCATTGAGAGGACCTTGTTGTCACTACTGTCACATAAGGGGCTTGTCAGTACATACATATATACATGGTTAGGACACATGTTAACCACTTCTGCCCCGGACCATTTGACTGCCAAATGACCGGGCCACCTTTTGCAATTCTGCACTTTGTCGCTTTAACTGACAATCGTCCGGTTGTGCGACGTGGCTCCCAAAAAAAACACAATATGCGTTTATTGATTTGTTTGTGCAAAAGTTATAGCATCTACAAAATATGGGATAGTTTTAAGGCATTTTTATTAATCATTTTTTTTTTTGCTAGTAATGGCGGCGTTTAGCGATTTTTTTTTTTATGGTGACTGCGTCATTATGGCGGGTGATGGCAATATTATGGCGGACATATCGGACACTTTTGATGGTATTTTGGGACCATTCACATTTCTACAACGATCAGTGCTATAAAAATGCACGGATTGCTGTAGAAATGTGACTGGCAGTGAAGGGGTTAACTACTAGGGGGTGGGGAAGGGGTTAAGTGTGTCCTAGGGAGTGATTCTAACTGTTAGGGGGCATTGCTATGAGTGACACATCACTGATCGCGGCTCCCGATGAGAGGCAACAGACGATCAGTGACAGTATCACTAGGCAGGACGGGGAGATGCTTGCTTACACTTGCCTCTCCCCGTTCTGCAGCTCTGTGAAATTCAAATTGACGTATATATACACGTCACTTTGCCCAGCCGTGCCATTCTGCCGACGTATATGTGCGTGAGCCGGTCTTTAACCGGTTAATACATAAACACCTATTACACATCCCTACACACACCAGAAGAGGAAGAAGTAGCCATAGAGCCCATGCATCCAAGTGGTAATGACTCCCGGTCATGAAAGGATTAAATAAGAGGAAGCAATTTGAATGTAAATATATCAAATTCTTTATTGTGTGTTTATGAAAGTATAACTATGGACCTATACACATTTTTTCCTTTTCCAACTATAAATACTCTGATTAAGCCAAGAGCCCTTTGGTAAAATCCATTGGCCAGAAGTGGAGATCTAGTCATCCTCTCGCCCATTCGCCGACACACTTTTGATCAAGAGATTCCAAGCCTGCCCACCATGGCAAGGTAGACTCTTCTAGGGCAGGACCTACACTAAACTACACTAAGCTACCCTACTGGATGCTAGTCATCCTTTTTCTAATGTTGGATGTATGTTTGTAGTAGGTCTCATCCTATAATCTGTGTGTGCAATCTACTATCTCCTATTTTGGTTGTCTGTCTGTGTGCATCTCTCTAAAGCATGGAGCGGTCAGTTTATGAACATGTGGACGTCCTCTGTTAGTGTAGGTCAGTGCATGCCAGTATGTTGTCCAGTGTGGGGGAGCTCGCGAGCATAGACTGCCTATAGTAATTTGAGCTCATAGTATTGATCTCCTATGTTTTAATCCCGTTTCCTTTCTTTGTTTGCTGACTACTGCAAGGGCCCTTACAGAGTCATTGTGTACTAGTATATATTTGTTATTAATTTGTTATTCAAACCCCCTTTTATTCTCTCTACCAGACATAGAGTAAAGTTATTGTTTTGGTTTGAATACACTAATTGTGTGATCTGTCTTTAATTCTGGAGATAGCTCACAGGGACAGGTAATCATATTATTGTAAAGCCATTGCATGTTATATGTATGCTATTGTGGCCTCCGCCAAGAAGGGGCCACAATACCCTTTGCAATTCATCTGGTGTGCCAAGGGAGGGTTCAAGCTAAAGAGGGTGAAT
Source organism: Rana kukunoris (assembly GCA_029574335.1). Classification (NCBI taxonomy): domain Eukaryota; kingdom Metazoa; phylum Chordata; class Amphibia; order Anura; family Ranidae; genus Rana; species Rana kukunoris. The sequence continues at coordinate 80,280,376 of CM056050.1, read as the reverse complement.
CAATCAGAGAGTAGATCCTAAATCTAACCAGCGGCTCCTTCGGGGGTGAGCGCTACATGAGGATGAAGGAATCGCATGCTCTGTCCATCTGTGCATACATCTTCAGCCTAAAGATCTCCTCCTTCCTTTCAGGTGGAAACGGTTTTAAAATTTCCGGGTTGTTATTTTGGTTAAATGCCTTCACATGAAGCAGGCTTCCCCTATTCCTGCCCCATCATTAAGCTTCCTGGCCACCATTTTTCCTCCCTCTTTCCCCTTTCATCCTTTCTACTTTCTCTTACCATTTGCCCCCCCTCTCCCCTCCAACTTTCCTTCTTTTGACGGCCCTTTTTCCTCCCTCTTTCCCCCTTCATTTCTTCTTTCTCTTACCATCTTCCTCTCCCCCCTATTTTCTTTCCCCTATTCCTGCCCCATCCTTAAGCTTCCTGGCCGCCATTTTTTTCTCCACCTTTCCCCCTTCATCCTTTCTTCTTTCTCTTACCATCTTCCTCTCCCCCCTCCTATCCTTTCTTCCCCTATTCCTGCCCCATCCTTAAGCTTCCTGGCCACCATTTTTCCCTCCCCCTTTTCCCCTTCATCCTTTCTACTTTCTCTTACCATCTGCCACCCCTCGGCTCTCCCCCCCAACTTTCCTTCCTTTGGCAGCCCTTTTTTCCTCCCCCTTTCCCCTTCATTGTTTCTTCTTTCTCTTACCATCTTCCCCTCCGCCCTCCCCCCTATTTTCTTTACCCTATTCCTGTCCCATCCTTAAGCTTCCTGGCAGCCCTTTTTCCTCTTTCTTTTCCTCTTCATCCTTTCTTCTTCTCTTACCATCCCCCCTCTTCTTCCACCCTCCCCCTATTTTCTTTCCCCTATTCCTGCCCCTTTCTTAGGCTTACTGGCGGCCCCTTTTTCCTCTCTTCCCCCTTCATCCCTCATCTTTCTTTTATCGTCCCCCCATCTTTTCCCCCTTCATCCTTTCTTCTCTCTCCACAATCCCCACCCCCCCTCATTTGGTATAGTTCTACTTAAGTCCCCTTCCTCCATCTTCTTCTCCCTCTTCTTTTTTTACTCCTCTGTCCCCTATATGTACGCCTCTATCCTCTTTCTGTATTCCTTCTCCCCCTTCTTTATGCTCTCTTCTGTACTCTGTCTACTTCTCCATCTCCTTTCTGCACTCCTCCTCTATCTCCTTTCTGCACTCCTCCTCTATCTCCTTTCTGCACTTCTCCATCCTTTTTATGCACTTTTCCATCTCTTTTCTGTACTCTTCCTCCCTCTTCTTAATGCTTTCTGCTGTCCTGTTTTTGTACTCTTCCATCTCCTTTCTGTGCGTCTCCTCCTTCTCCTTTCTGTATTTCTCCATCTTATTTATGTACTCCCCCATCCTTTCCTTTCTGTACTCCTCTGCCCACGCTCTGTGCTTCTCCATCCACTTTATAGGACCTTCCTCCCCTTTCTTCCTGCACTCCTCTATCCTCTTTGAAAACTCTTCCATCTCATCTCTGCACTCCTCCTCCCTTTTCCTTCGGCCCTCCTCAATCATCTCGGAGCACTCTTCCATGTTCTTTCTGTGATCCTCCTCCCTCCTTATTCTGTATGCCTCCTTGTTGTTTGTGTACTCCTCCATCCACTTTCTGTGCACTTCCTCCTTATTCTTTCTGCCCTCCTCCATCCTATTTGCGAACGCCATCATCTTCTTTCTGAGATCCTCCTCCTTATTCTGTCTGTACTCCTCCATCTCCTTTTTGCGTTCCTCCTCCCTCCTTTTTCTGTCCTCATCCTCCCTCTTCTTTCTCTCCTCCTCCTTCCTCCTGTCCTCTTCTTCCATCCTTTTCTCCTCCACCACTCCTTTTTTCAACTCCTCCCCATCTGTCATCTGCTCCTCCTTCTTCTTCCTGCTGTTCTTTTCCTCCTCTATCCCTTTCTCCTCCACCGCCCTCTTCAGCAACTCCTCCGCCTCTACCATTTTCTCCTCCTCCCTCTTTCTTCTTCCCTCATCCTCTAATTGCGTTCTGTGATCCTCCTCCTCCTTCCTAATGCACTGTTCCAACCACTGATCCAGCCTACTTTTTCTCTCCCCTTCCATCTTATTCTTTCTGTCCTCCTCCTCTTCCCTTTCCTTTATGCTCATATTCTCCCTCTTCTTTATGTCCTCCCCCACCTTGCTCTCCTCGAGCTGCTCCAGCTTCTTCATTCTGTCCGCTATCTTTATCTTTACCCCCCCATCGCTCTTTTTCTTTCTGATCTCCTTCTTTATTTCCTTTCTGCACCATTTCCTCTTCTTCTTTCCGCCCTCCTGCTTGCTGTCCTCTTCCCTCTTCCTGCTCTGCACCTCCTCCATCCTTTTCTCCTCCACCTCCCTCTTCAGCAACTCCTCCGCCTCTACCATTTTCTCTTCCTCCCTCTTTCTTCTTCCCTCTTCCTCTAACTGCTTTCTGTGATCCTCCTCCTCCTTCCTAATGCACTGTTCCAACCACTGATCCAGCCTACTTTTTCTCCCCCCTTCCATCTTATTCTTTCTGTCCTCCTCCTCTTCCCTTGCCTTTATGCTCATATTCCCCCTCTTCTTTATGTCCTCCCCCACCTTGATCTCCTCGAGCTGCTCCAGCTTCTTCATTCTGTCTGCTATCTTCGTCTTTACCCCCCCATCACTCTTTTTCTTCCTGATCTCCTTCTTTATTTCCTTTCTGCACCATTTCCTCTTCTTCTTCTTTCCGCCCTCCTGCTTGCTGTCCTCTTCCCTCTTCCTGCTCTCCTCCTCTTCCATCCTTTTCTCCTCGACCTCTCTCTTCATCAACTCCTCTTTCTCTATGATATGCTCCTCCTCCTTCCTGCTGTCCTCCTCTTTCTTCCTCTTGCTGTCCTCTTCTTCCATCCTTTTTTCCTCCACATCTTTTTTCAACCCCTTCCCATTTGTCATCTGCGCCTCCTTCCTCTTCCTGCTGTCCTTCTCCTCCCTCTCCCTGCTGTCCTTCTCCTCCCTCTCCCTGCTTTTCCCCTCCTCCATACTGTTCTCCTCCACCTCTCTCTTCATCAACTCCTCCTCTGTCATCTGCTTCTCCTCCCTCACCCTACCTTTCTCCTCCACCTCTCTCTTAATTAACTCCTCCTCCTCTGTCATCTGCTCCTCTTCCATCTTGTTCTCCACCTCTCTCTTTGTCAACTCCTCCGTCTGCTTCTCCTCCTGGTCAACAAGTATTTCAGCCTAAAAAGAAAAAAAAGGTGATAAGTGAAAAGTACAAAATTTAAAGTGGAACTCTACTTAAAACTTAGCTAGTTACTAAATAAATGAATATTACATTTTTTATGTAGTCACATATCTAGCACCCTCCTAACAAAGGTGCTGGAAAATTTAGCTTCAGCTCCTTCTGTAATGAAGGAAGCAGTAAAAGTTTTGGTCTGTTCAGGGTCTCACAGGTTAGGAGTTTGTTTCCCCTGCCTCTAAAAGAAGCTTTGAGATCAATCAGCCGGAAACTAGCCAGTCAGGCAGGGACGTCAGTGAGCAGTATGTAATGGTGGGACAGTCGGTGATCAGTATGTAATGGTGGGACAGTCGGTGATCAGTATGTAATGGTGGGACAGTCAGTGATCAGTATGTAATGGTGGGACAGTCAGTAATCAGTATGTGATGGTGGGACAGTCAGTGATCAGTATGTAATGGTGGGACAGTCGGTGATCAGTATGTAATGGTGGGTAGTCAGTGATCAGTATGTAATAATGGGACAGTCAGTGATCAGTATGTAATAATGGGACAGTCAGTGATCAGTATGTAATAATGGGACAGTCAGTGATCAGTGATGAGAAGTACGTAATGGCGGGGCAGTTAGTGAGAAGTACGTAATGGCGGGGCAGTTAGTGAGAAGTACGTAATGGCGGGGCAGTTAGTGAGAAGTACGTAATGGCGGGGCAGTTAGTGTCATTTCTCTCTAGTGCCTTGTTCCTCTGTTATCAGTATGAATCATATCTGACATTGTTTCCCTGACACCAGAGATAAAATGGTGATGGGGGAGGAGAGCTTAGCACACAACCTGTGTATTCACAGCACAGCGCTGCATTATGTGTGTGTGCCTGGAGGAGGGGGGGGTCACTTTCCTTCAACAGTTCTCACACACTCAGGGGTAGGCACCCTCAGCCCTTATTTTGGCGTCCAGTGTGCATGGAGACTAAATTGTGGACTTTGAATGGATTTACAACCACTTTATATATCACACAAAATAGCTACAACTAATGTCAATGGGAGTATCATTATACTGAACACATCTACTGATTGGGGGAGATTCACCAATACTGGAGCAGACAGAATCAGGAACAGATCTTCAGATTAGCCAACCAGCATCTAGATTCAGTTTGTTTGGCTAAACTGTGAAAATGAAATGATTGCTTGGTGTAAACAACTTCTCCAGTCTTAGTAAATCCCCTCATTGTATATACTATCAATCTAAGTATCCATCCATCAATCAATCATTGTATATAAAAAAATCAATAAACACCATTCGTAACAATCTAGGATGATTATATAATATGAATGGACTTTGTTTTACATCAAATTAAACTAATAGGAGAATATAATAAACAGGAGAATTATGAGAGCTGGAAGATGCAACCTACCTGTTCAAGAGATCAATCCAAATGGATGCGGAGCTCTCCTGCAGCTGCCTTATAAAGGCTTCCTCTATGATGTCACAGTGGGCGGAGCTTAGGACGTGTGTACTTCAACTGAAAAAGTGGGCGGACCTTAAGACGTGTTTACTTCACCTGGAAAAAAGTGGGAGTGGCTTATTTTTATTTATTTTTTCTTCAAACTGCAGTCTAATAACAGGAAGTAAGGAGCTGCCTGCTTGATGTTGAATTAATCTCAATATTGTCTACAAAGTCCAGACAGTTCTCATTTCTCTTAGTGTCTGTTTAGAGTGAAATCTGTCCGATAAATCAATAAATGGGATTTTTCAGCAATCTATCCGATTTTCAGTAATAAATCTGATCTTTAGTAATAAATGTAATTTTTAGTAATGAATGTGACTTTCAAGGATACATTTGATTTTCAGCAATAAATCTAAATTGCCTGGAGGGCGTCCATGTATGTCCTGCCATGCATGAGCTGCCTGCGTGCCCCTCCCCCTCCATTATGTGATCAGCGAGTCAATGAGACTCGGCCGATCACAGATCGGAGTAAGGGGCCCATCCTCTTACCATGTGATCATCTGTCAGCCAATCATTGAATGTAAACAGAAGATCGTAATCCGCTCTTTTATTTTCCTAACACTGACAGCATGAGAAGTAAAAAAGCAAATTACTGGCTTCTGTCAGAGGGACATCGGTCCCGCACACAGACACCCACTGTTGCTAAGCAGTGTCCCCTACCAGTGGTCCAGTTCCCATCAGTGCCGCTTCACCAGTGCCACCTATTAGTGCTTCGTCATCAGTGCCACCTATCAGTAGCCCCCATCAGTGCCCCATATCAGTGCAGCCTCATCGGTGCCCCATATCAGTGCCACCTATCAGTAACCCCCATCAGTGCAGCCTCATCAGTGCAAATCAATTAAGGAGGAAAATTACCTGTTTGCCAAATTTTAGAACAAACTATGAAACTATTTTTTTTTTGTTTTTGTTTTATGTTTAGCAAAAAAAACACAAAAAAAAAAAACAGCAGTGATTAATTACCACCAACAGAAAGCTCTATTTGTGTGAATAATAAAGATAAAAATGTAATCTGTGCAATTGTCATTCAAAGCGCGACAGCGCTGGAAGTTGAAAATTGGCCTGGGTTAAAAAAACGCACTTCCCTGTCTTACCAAAAGCGTTAACCCTGAGCCAGACTCTGGATTTGCCTCGCAGTGTCCACAGGTAAGGAATTACTTACCTTGTCCCTGGATCCTGCGATGCCTCCTTGCTGTGTGATCGAGCTGTGTCCTCGCTTGATTCACACAGTGCCCGTGTGCTGCCAAGCTCCGTTTCCTGCGACGTTAACGACGCACAGGGGCGGAGATCAGCGGAACACAGCTTGGCTGTGCTGTGAGTCCATTCTGTTGTACTGGGGTGTTCTTCCAGCCCCAGTGCTGAGGTCCCAGCAGCCAATCACTAGGGTTTGTCCTCGCTGTGCATGCTGGGGAGGGGTATATATGGGCAGACGCCATTGGTTCTGTGTCCTCTTCATCCAGTGTGGCACCCACCTTTAGGGTGGCCACATCACGGTGCCCCAGCATTATGGCCTACCTGGCCGGGGCGTGCATGCCACATGGTTTTCCTGGTTCTGGGGCCATGCTGACCCGGAGCATCTGAACAGCGACAGGGACCCAGTGAGTGACTGGGTTCCCACCTTTGAAGATCCCAAGCTGTATTGCTGTTCGGTGGGGAGTCGGTCTGAGGAGCGCCATTGAGAGGCTGGCGGTCCAAAAGGGCCCGGATAAACCACCGGGGATCAAGGTAGCTGGACACCGAGGAATTGATCACCCATCGGTCGGTACCTGGGCGACAAGCTGAAGGAGATCCAGACGTAACTCAATTCACCACTTAAGGACCGCCTAACGTCGATATACGTTGGCAGAATGGCAGGGCTGGGCACCCGCGACCCGGTCTGAAGCTCCGTGGCCGCGGGACCCGCGTACCCGATCGCTGCCGGAGTCCCGCAATCGGTCCCTGGAGCTGAAGAACGGGGAGAGGTGTGTGTAGACACACCTTCCTCGTTCTTCTTCACAGTGGCGCTGTCATTGATTGTCTGTTTCCTGATATAGGGAAAGGCTATCAATGACGTCATACGTCCAGCCCCGCCCCCCTACAGTTAGAAACGCATGTAAGGTCACACTTAACACCTTATGCGCCCCCTAGTGGTTAACTCCTAAACTGCAATCGTCATTTTCACATTAATCAATGCATTTTTATAGCATTGTTTGCTGTGAAAATGACAATGGTCCCAAACGTGTCAAAATTGTCCGATGTGTCCGCCATAATGTTGCAGTCATGAAAAAAATCGCTGATCGCCGCCATTAGTAGTAATAAAAATGCAATAAACCTATCCCCTATTTTGTAAACGCTATAAAGTTTGTGCAAACCAATCGATAAATGCTTATTGCGATTTTTTTTTTTTTTTTACCAAAAATAGGTAGAAGAATACGTATCGGCCTAAACTGAGGGAAAAAAAACGTTTTTTTTATATATTTTTGGGGGATATTTATTCTAGCAAAAAGTTAAAAAATATTGTTTTTTTTTTTTCAAAATTGTCGCTTGTTTACCACCAAAATAAAGCTCTATTTGTGGGGAAAAAAGGACGCCAATTTTGTTTGGGAGCCACATCGCACGACTGCACAATTGTCAGTTAAAGCGACACAGTGCCGAATCGCAAAACGGGGCCTGGTCCTTTACCTGCATTTTGGTCCGGGTCTTAAGTGGTTAAGGAGGCATATATCCAATAATTCAACCCAGAGGGAACCTGTGACAGAGGTATCTTCTGAGGCTCATTGAGAGGGGTCTGTGGCAGAGACTTTCTCCCAAGTTCAAGTTCACCAAGGAGGGTCTGTGGCAGAGACTTATTCTTACAATTGTCTGAGTGATTCTCCGGCTGCCGGGTCAGTGAGAGAGGCCTGTCTGGGTAAGCTAAGCCCACTCCGGCGGGAGTGGTGAAGAGAAGTGTTACGTTTGGGAGCAGGACTGTTTCCTATCATTTCGCCTGAATCTGCTATTCTATCTTCTTCAGCTTTACTTTCCTCACCACAATTTTACTGTTTTTACCCGGCTGGGTAATAAAAAGCACAGCAAAGAGCACCTGTCTGGTCATTCCTTTACTTCTACTACATGCAATACGCATCATTCACCCCTAGGAATTTCGGAGGAGCCAGGAGGTAACACGTCGCCCAAAAATCCAGCAGCTTCTCCGGGGGTACTGCTACAGTGGTTTGAAGCATTGTAACGGAAACAATCCTGGATTTAGCGCTGGAGTGTTTTTAGAGAATCTGGTCTCTTAGGCCTGCTTTAATGTCAGAGTTTTTGGTGCGTTATTTAAAGTGGTCCCATCTGCAATGGCTTCCTCTCCTTTCTCAGTCTCACTGACTTTACTAAGGCAGCAGGAGCCATTCGCTGCTGTCAGTCAAATGATGTGGCCGGGGGAGGGGCCAAGCTTTGCTGTTTGTGTCTGTGGACACAGGCAGTGGGGATTTGGATCAAGCCCACAGGTGTGCCATGATGGGAAGCGGCATCCTATGGGAGCCCACTGAGAAGTGGAGGAGCTAGGATCGGCAGCGGGCGCACTCAAGAAGAGGAAGTTTGGGTTTGCTTTGCACAATTCCACTGCATAGTGCAGACAAGTATAGACTTGTTTGTTATTTAACCACTTCTCCAAATGACGGCGGGAGGAAATGCCATTACTCTGGCAGGACGTCATATGAAGTTGCGCCTTCCAAAGTCACTAGGGGGTACACGCATGCCCGGCGTGTCACTGGGGACCCGATGTGCGTGCCCGGCCGCCATGATGTCCCAGTAACTGAGAAAGACCGCGGATCTGTGTGTGTAAACAAACAGATCCACATGCTGTCAGGGAGAGGAGACTGATAGTGTGTCCCTTGTACATAAGGACACAGATCGGTCACCTCCCCCACAGTAAGAATCACTCCCTAGGGAACACATTTACCCCTTGATCGCCCCCTAGTGTTAACCTCTTCCTTGCTAGTCATATTTATACAGTAATCAATGCATTTTTATAGCAGGGATCGCTGTATAAATTTGAATGGTCCCAAAAATGTGTCAAAAGTGTCAGATGTGTTCACCGCAATATTGGAGTCACAATAAAAATCGCTGATCGCTGCCACAAATGCAATGAGCCATCAATGGTATGGGTCATATGAAGGGATACTGCATGAACTGCTGGTTGGTATTGTAGGGTGGTAGCAATATGTGAGCGGACCCTTTCCCCTCAGAGAGTATTGTACTTTGCATAACGTATTTTGTAGCCGTGTCTTCTTATAGGTATGTCGGATGAAATGGATTTCCACTGGATAATGCATCTGCCAGAGAATGTGTGCGGACAGCTGTTGGTACCATGTTTTGTTGCGTTGCTATAACGGTGAAGTGGAGTGTTGGAAAGCTTCACAACTTCATTTGCACATCTATTTTAAATTGTACACATACTCTAATCTTTTATCACAGCAGTCACATACACGCCAATCATACGTGTAGCACTACCCCGAAGGAGCTGCTGGTTAAATGTGGGCCTTCTGTTACCTTACTGTTCACCACACTCGATCTAGGGGTCCCTAAACAGGTTCTCCAACAGAGGGGTAGAGGGGTAGGGAAGATTCAGGTACCTTGCTTTGCGGATTATGGGTACAGTCTTGGATCCAGAGGACAACTCGGTTCCACGCTGGATTTAGCAGTCCCCACTTGCTCAGCTTCTCCCCGCAGACAAGACAGCGCAGGACCACCCCTGGACCAGTAGGTCCCAGAAACTCCTGGGCCCACTCTGTTGTGGAGTCTCGGGCCAGTAGGCCCCGAGACCAAAAAACACTGTCAACGCATCCCTGAGGCCAGGTGGGCCATCAGGTCAGGATCGGTAGACCCCGCCAAAGCGGTGTCTGTCCCTTAAGTACCCTCCCCCAGAATGCACAGTGGGTTGACCACGCCCACTGGGAAGAAGGCACCCAATGCACCCAGCCTATTGCATTTCCAACCTTGACTCCCGGTGACAGCGACACCTGCAGGTAAGGGGAACATAAGCAACACAGCTGGACTGGAACAGAAACCCCTAATTTCATATAATTCCCCTGAACTAAATGACAGCTCAGGTAACTACATTTACAAACCTAGCTCATACTCAACAAGAGCAGGGCGCTACACACACACATAGTGTAAATATACACACAATACATTACAATATATGTATGTGTGTGTGCACTGCCCATTCATTTCCAAGTGCCTCAAAGATGCGGCTGGTAGGATTTTTATGAACGTCCTGCCAGCGCACCGCTCCAGTGTGAAAGACCTCAGGCTTTCACACTGGAGTGAGAGAAGAGGCTCTTTCAGGGCGCTTTGCAGGTGCTGGTCTTGGCTCTATAGCACCTGCAAAGCACCGAAGTGTGAAAGTAGCCTTAAAAGCATAAACATGTAAAGCGAATATGGGGCAAATAAGCACAGCTGGAGATGAAAAAAGCTGTAGACCAAAATCCAGCAAGGGCACTTACATGGGCGATCCGCCAGGCGTTCTCCGCTTCATTGATCCCCGCTGAGGCAATGACAGGTCCGTCTCCGCTCACTGTGCAGAGACTGACCTGTCAGAGCCACGCTCTCCACCTATAGGATTGAAACGGACCGCCTGTCTGGTTTCATCCGATGCCATCGGATCTGCCAGACGGATGGAAAATGGCGTCTCCATCCATCTGGATTTCACGGACGGATTGGATAGCAGCGGGTGTCAGCGGACATGCCACCGCTGACATCTGCCACTCCATAGGGCTGAATGGAGTGTCTGATCAGGTCTGCCTGGAAAACTGACAGGTGGACCTGATTGGAAAGCCTGTGTGAAAGAGACCTAATGCAAATCCACAGTGGGGAAAAAAACATTTAAGAGAGTGGACAGCACCATTGGGTAAAAATAGTTATCTGCGCATATAACCAGGTGTGGCCCCAAAAAATATATAGATTTTACCCACAACATACAGGATGCATACATTACAAAACTAACAAACACTATCAAGCCCCACTCACGAATGACTACCAAGCAGTGGCGGCTGGTGCTCAATTTTTTTTTGGGGGGCGCAAACAAACTGAAAAATGTTGAAAAAAACACATCAATTGCAGCCCCTGTGCCCATCAATTGCAGCCCCTGTGCCCCAAGTGCTGCCACTGTGCCCCCATCAGCTGCCCGGCAATTACCTTGTCTTGGGAGGGGAAGGCGGCGAGCGGTGTCTGGTGTCCTCCATCTTCCCTGACCCCGGTGTCTTCTCCCGCCCACTCCTCCTCTCGTCGTCCTGTGATTGGACGCCTGATAGGCGCCCAATCACAGCGCCTGACGTTTTAGCCAATCAGGTGACAGGTAACACAGACCTGGTGCACTTGATTGGTTGAGAGGTGGTTCAATGTTAGGAAAGCAAATTCCTTTGCTTTCCTAACATACAGTGAGAAGCAAATACACAGCGTTTCACCCGCTTCTCACATTTTTGGGCACCTATTAGAGCCTATGGCTCTAATCAGGTCCATCAAAAAAACGCCCCCGCCAGTGTAATTCAGGTGGCCGAAAAAGGGGCCAGACACCTGAATAGCGACCATGCATGAATCTATCTATGGTAATTAGAGCGGTGCAGGAGAGGGGAGGCTGCGCTCCTGCGCCCTTTATGGACGCACCGCCGCTGATACCAAGTTCATCCACAAGCATTTCTGTTGTCTTTGTAGAACTACAACACACAGTATGCTCCTTTCCATGCTTTCTACCCAGTCTTTATTACCACTGTTGAAAGAATGGAATGAGTGGTTGCTTTTATATGTGTTTTTTTTTTTGTATGTTTTTATTATTTAACAATCCTGCTGTGTAAAATGTTGTTTGGCTTGTCTAATACCCCTGCCAAGTCCTATATTACATTATCATAGATGATCCTGCTTTCCTATAAATGTTGAAACACCTGTTAGGAATTTTCACCTAGTTGGCATTGGAAAGCAGATTTTGACAGCATGTTACCATACCCTGCAGAGTGTGTTTTCATGTGTTGTCTGATCTCCCTCTGTTTTGCTGTGTTTATACTATGCTAAATAAATGAATTTGCCTGCATATGTTCACCCTATGCAAACGTTACCTAGCACAGTGTTTATAGTCATAGTTTCCTATTTCTGGATTATGATATGAAGGGATGCAAAAAAATTGTGGCTGTTCTGCCATCAGATGTGTCTACTTCAGCAATCTCTCCATTTTATTTGAAGTGTTTTATTCCGAACAAGAGTCTATTACAAGTTCTTGTTATCATTGGGCAAGGGATGGTGTTCAGTTCATCACAATACTTTACCTCTGGACAAGTTAAAGGGGTTTTCATTTATCATAGGGCTGGAGGTGCTGGAATCGGGGACAGTGTGCTCCAGTCCTTCTCTAATGGATCTCTGTGCATCTATACTCCAGGCACAGCCAGCAGAGATCCACTGTGTGTGTGTCTTGTCATCCAATTCCTGGACTGGACCTTGCACAGGCATGTAAAGTAAGGGGGAAAAAGTACTTGATCCCCTGCTTATTTTGTATGTTTGCCCAACTGGCAAGGACATCAGTCTATAATTTTAGTGGTAGGTTTATTTTAACAGTGAGAGACAGCATAACAAAAATATCCAGAAAAACACATTTAAAAAAAAAAGTTATATATTGATTTGTATTTTAATGAGTGAAATAAGTAGTTGACCCCTTTGCAAAACATGGCTTAGGCAATCACAGAGGTCAAACGGGTCAGACATTTATTTTAGTTGGCCACTAGGTTTGCACACATCCCACTACTCTTTGCAGATCCTCTCCAAGTCATTAAGGTTTTGAGGCTGATGTTTGGTAACTCGAACCTTTAGCTCCATCCACATATTTTCGATGGGGTTAAGGTCTGGAGACTGGCTAGGCCACTCCAGGACCTTAACCTCTTCCCGACCAGCCGCCGCAGTTATACTGCGGCAGATGGGCTCCCCTGGGTGCACTGAAGTACCGGTATGTCTGTTCGCCTTTTGACCACTAGGGGTCGCGCCCGTGGCGCGACGCTGCAGCTGATGCACATGCTCAGCGGTTGCGATTGCTACACACAGACAGAACGAAGATCTGTCAATGTAAACAGAGAGATCTCCGTGCTGTCAGGGGCGAGGAGAGCGATCTGTTCATACTAAGTATGAACAACAATCCGTCTCTTCACCCAGGCAGTCTCATCCCCCCACAGTTAGAATCACTCCCTAGGACACATGGTTAACCCCTTGATTACCCCCCACTGTTAACCCCTTCCCTGCCAGTGACATTTACACAGTAATCCATGCATTATTATAGCACTGATTTGCTATATAAATCCCCCAAAAAATTGTCTGATCTGTCTGCCATAATGTTGCAGTCCCGATAAAAATCGCTGATCACCGCCATTACTAGTAGTAAACAAATAATAAAAATTCCATAAATCTTTCCCCTATTTTGTAGACGCTGTAACTTTTGTGCAAACCAATCGATATACACTTCAATTTTTCTTAACACAAATATGTAGAAGAATACATATTGGCCTAAACTGAAGAAAAAATTTGCTTTAAAAAAAAAAAAAATGGGGATATTTATTATAGCAAAAGGTACTAAATATGGTGTTTTTTTCCAAATTGTCTTTTTTTGTTGTTGTTTGTTTATAGCACAACAAATTAAAAACGCAGATCAAACTCCATCAAAAGAAAGCTCTGTTCGTGGGAAAAAAAAGGATGTCAATTTTGTTTGGGTACAACGTCACAGGTGCAATTGTCGGTTAAAGCGGTGCAGTGCTATATCGCAAAAAATGGCCTGGCCACTGAGCAGCCAAATCTTCTGGGGCTGAAGTGTTTAGAGTGCATGTAAACCCCATTCATGAAATCTGGCTGGTGCACACATGTCTGTAGTATTCACTTATCTTTCTCCAAAACCTTAAGTCCTATGTCTTTCTGCTGCTCCGTTCCACTGTTATCAGCATGATCACTTCTGACAAGCTCTCTGACACGGGAGATAAAGCAGCTGGAAATTTTTGTCGGGATGGGTGCTATAAAATATTAGCAGAGAGCTTGTATATTCAGAGCACAGCCCTACACGTTTCTTTATTCCTCTGCCTATGTGGAGGTGGTGTATGTGCCTTTCCTCCAATCAGCTTACACACAAACTTCACACCCAGTGGTGAAACAGGAAGAACATTTTCTAACACAATGTTCACTTTTTAGTGTTTAGAGTTTAGAAAGCTGAAGGCAGCAGATATACAAATAAAACTTATGTAGACAGATTTTTTTCATCTCCGTGTGTCATCTGAGGCTATTCACTTCACTGAGTATATGTGAGGGTCCACTTTAATGTGCTTCTTAAGCCACCCATTTATTGCCGTGGCTGTGTGTTTTGGGTCATTGGATTGTGGATGACATTTTCAATGCCCTGGCTGAGAGAAGGAGGTTCACCCAAGATTTGACGGTACATTGCCCCTTTGATGCAGTGAAGTTGTCTTGTGCCATTAGCAGAAAAACACCCCAAAAACATATTTTTTTCCACCTCGTGGGGATTGGGTTCTTGAGGGTCATAGGCAGCATTCCTCCTCTTCCAAACACAGCGAGTTGAGTTGATGCCAAAGAGCTAGATTTTAGTTTCATCTGACCACAACACTTAAACCCAGTTCTCCTCTGAATCATTCAGATGTTCATTAGCAAACTCCAGATGGGCCTGTACATGTGCTTTCTTGAGCAGGGGGACCTTGCGTGTGCTGCAGGATTTCAGCCCATTACAGCGTAGTGTGTTACCAATTCTTATCTTGATGACTATAGTCTCAGCCGCCTTGAGATCATTGACAAGATTTTCTCGTGTAGTTCTGGGCTGATTCCTCCCCATTCTCGCGACCATTGAAACTCCAGGGGGTGAGATCTTGCATGGAGACCCAAACCAAGGGAGATTGGCAATTATTTTGTGTTGCTTCCATTTTCATCACCAACTGTTGTCGCCCTCTAACCAAGCTGCCTTGGGATGATCTTGTAGCCCATTCCAGCCTTGTGTAGGTCTACAATCTTGTCCCTGACATCCTTGGACAGCTCTTTGGTCTTGGCCATGGTGGAGAGATTGGAATCTGATTACTTCTGTGGACAGGTGTCTTTTATACAGGTAACAAGCTGAGACTAGGAACACTCCATTTAAGGGAGTGCTCCTAATCTTAGCTTGTTGCCTGTATAGAGGATACCTGGGAGCCAGAAATCTTGCTGATTGATAGGGGATCCAATTATTATTTCAATCATTAGAATGAAAATCAATTTATAACTGTTTTGAAATGTGTTTTTCTGGATATTTTTGTTTTTATTCTGTCTCACTGTTAAAATAAACCTACCATTAAAATTATAGACTGATCATTTCTTTGTCAGTCGGCAAACGTACAAAATCAGCAGGAAAGCAAATACTTTTTTCCCTCACTATATACAGTCTGTGGCTTTCTTCATTCCATTAGTAGTATTCTGCACGCAGAATGCAGGAAGTGAACGGCTGCTTCGCTTCCTCCCACTTCTCCAGAGCCTACAGCCTGCTTGGGGCAGTTTTCTCTGCACTCAGTGTAAACCTTGCAACTGGTTACTTTCTTCGTTTGGACTGGACCCCTGAATCATAAGGTACAGCAATGGTCATAGTGGACTTTGATTTGTGCTGACCCCCAGAGCACTTCCAGCTACACTGACGGCTCTCCTGGCATCCAGCTCCCATCACCTGCGGCCAGGACTGATATAAAGCCCTGCACAGCTGCATATGTGAACCTGACCTTGTGCCATAGTGTGTAAATTATTGAATTTGTTTTTTTTTACTCTCATTCACAAGAGTCTGTGGTGTCTGGCTGCAGCAAGGCTGGGTGGGACTTGAATGTGGCTGCTTGAACAGGGACCGCCAACAGTACCTGGAAGTGCCTGTGTGCAGCCACATTAGGTTGCACAAGGTATCGTTATTGGTAAAAGGCAGGAAGGTTGCTGAATTATAGCAATCCAAATAGTGCTTAATATACATAAATGTTTACTTTAGTTTTTCGTATAAATGGTCAATTTTTAATTTGGACTGGAATTCCACATTAAGATATTTCACATCCCATGTTCTAAAAATATATACAGTGTGTTTATTTTTTAACGTGCAGACATAAATACTTGGGATTCCCTGATGCCTAAATCATAGGCTAAGAGGCACGACAATGGGGGGGACGGTACCACATACCAGTGGTTCCCCTAGGAATGAAGGTTCATTGGGGGTTAAGGCCAGGTGTACTGAGCCATTCTGGACAGGTTTCCTGCATGCACTGGTATTTTGTAGAAAACACCTAGACCGAAGAAAAGAGGGGCACATTCATAGGCATACACAATTACTGCTGGCTCTCATCCATCTTATTCTCATCCAAATTCCTGCATAATTATTAGCAGTCTTACCCACCTATATGGAAAGAAATAGCAGAAGATGGTCACTGTTTTTCCTTTAGAGAATCCCACTTTTATTGGATTGGTGACGGGTAACATTTACATATTAGAAAGTACATACAGGTGGGTGCCTGAACATACCCGCTAAATATGTTATTTGGCCACTGATTTAAAAAAAACTCACCCCAATCTTTTTTTTTTTTTGGAATGAGGAATGGTTTGGGATTGTTGTGGTCTGCCTCAGTGGTGAATTCTACTTGACTTTAATTGCGAAAAAATACCACTTTGGCTAAGTGGGGCAACCTGCAAAATATTTGGGGATTTTCCTTCAGACATTCCTCATACTTGCTGTTATATCTCTGGCACAAGAAGTGATTGGAATTCTATGTTGAAATGTTCTGTGGCCCCTTATAAATCCATATAAATCATGCCCACAAAAAACTTGCAGTTGTGTAGGAGGGAATGGCCCACTTAAGCCAAGTACACAGGCCCGAATGTTGGGAGACATTTGGTGGTTCAAAAAATTGGCCCACATTCAGCCCGTGTTTGTCGGCTGTGCATGCTTGAAAACCAGCAGTCGTCTGAGTCCCGATCAGAGAGCTCTGATTGGAGTGTTTTGGCGGGGGGTATCCCCTGTCAGAACACAACTCTATGGGGGAGATCGCTCTACTAATGTTGGATGGTTAGTATAACCTCCTTCTTTTGTAAGTATGAGTTATATATAAGTTGAATGATTGTAACTCGGGGACTGTCTGTAGTGTGCTTGACAAATCTATAGTTGATTATATTATTAAGATACTGTGGGCTCTTGAAGCTGGCACACACGTGTCATTTAAAGGGCAAAAAAACAACATTATGCAGTATTTAAATTATTTGTAGCTTTAATGAACTAACCTGGGTCATACAGCCCTTCCGATCAATGCGTATCAAACCCCTGTAGCAACTGCACAGTTCATTAAATGTACTTGTTTGGTTGAAAGTACCAAATGCTGAATGAATCTGCCAGCAAAACCAATGGAACGAAATTCTTAACATGATTAAATATGACATTCTTGGTTCACTTGGCAAAAGAGTAAGGAAAGAGATTTAAAATGTTTGATGTCTTTTTATTTCTTGCTAAATATAGCTTGCCCCTACTTTGGGAGAAGGAAAATGTAATGCTTAAAACTAATGACCTATTACAAAGTGAACAGAGATCACAGCCCGGAAAAATAAAGTTTAACATCGCTTCATTACAACGGCTTCGTAGTTTTTCCACTTTTAAGTAGAGAGTGGCCTGCTCATCCTCAAGTCTTTCCCAATGAACTAGCTGACTGTAGCTTCTGTCTCTGATTCGTTTTTATTTTCTTCATTGAAGGGATAAACCATCTGAGACTTATAAATCAGATTTGCGTGGATAAGGGGTTTAGCCCATGTCCACACTGAGCTGCGGGAATGAAGCCGTGTGAGTTCAGCTGAACTCGCGTGATTTTACTCCTGCATGTTGGTCCCGATTTCGGGTTTCTGCACAGATGTCAATGGAAATCACGCCCCGAAATTGCAAAAAGTAGTACAAAAATTACTTCTTGAAATCGGTGCAGCGCCGCAAATGCAGCATCGCACCGATTAGGATGGTGTGATTGCTGAAAATTGCCGCCAATTTGACATGTCAAATTGCACCAATGTGAACCAGGGCTTAGCCTATGCATTTCTTTCTCGTACATCACGGGACACAGAGCGGCATATTCATTACTATGTGGGTTATATGGAGTACCTTCAGGTGTGGACACTGGCAATCTCAAACAGGAAGTCCCCTCCCTATATAACCCCCTCCCCTAGAGGGAGTCCCTCAGTTTTTTCGCCAGTGTCTTAGGTGTTGGTCACGGAATAGCTTTGCTCCACATCCTTGGGATTAAGGGCGGGCTAACCGGATCTGTCCAAGGAGCCTCAGTGCCAAAGTGGACAGTACCCGGGCCCCAAGCCGTGGGGTTTTGCCTATAATGCTCCTCTTTGGAGGGCTGGACCCTGGGCCCAGGACTTGGAGTTTGTAAAAACCATAAGTTCCTGCTTGCCAGGGTGCTATATAGGTCCAGGACAGTGGGTACCTTCATAGGACCCCAGGGCCTGAAGGTCTACTACGCTACCCACGGAGATGGGAGAAGATTGGATCAGTTTGCTGGACAAACATCCTGCTGCATGGAGCAGGTAAGGGGGAGCCTGCGGGACTTGGTTCGACAGCAGGCTCTCCGGGGTAACCTAAAAAGGGGGCAACCTTGTTCACTATGTCTGAGAGAGACAGGATGACACCCTTTCTCCCCCATCACTAGGTTCCCCTGTCTAAAAATGTGTTGCTAGCTAAACCTGCTGTTTTCTTCCTAGGGCTAGTAAGGATCCCTAGGGGCCTTTGGAGAGTCCTACCTGGCCGGGGGTTTGAATCTGCCGCCTGTTTCTGCGTTCCTGGATCTCCAGCAGCGCGGCTCCTCCATGTTCCTCCTGTTTCCGGCATACGCGCACGCGCGCGACTTATAGACTTTTTTCGCGCCGTTCAGACAGGAGGGCGGGGGGGGGGCGTGCCTGCGGCATCATACAGGAGGCGCGCCTTTGTGCTGTTATAGACAGCAGGCATTGTCAGTGCTCAGTCTGAGGCTGATTTTCAGAAGGAGAGGACGCAGAGCGGCAGAACAGTGACTCCCGGTGGCGGAAGAGGGGTAGTACATGCTGGACTTTGTTCCAATGCCTTTTTTGTTAAGCCAAAAAATTCCCCTTTTTGCAGCAGGTTGGAGGCTGGCAAACTAAGTTTGGGGTCACTGTATGTTGTAAAAAGAAAATATATAATATATATTTAAAAAAAAAAAAAAAAAAAAAACATACGGGATCCCATCAGTTTTTGGGCATTAGTGATCTATTGTCCCCTAAACTCTGGTTTTGTACTCCTGGCCACTACAGTCTGTTGTGTGGGCGGAGTCCCTCGATTTTGTATTATGGCTTCCAAAGGTTCGGGGTCAAAGGGTACAAAAAAGACCAAAAAACAAAAGGGTTCCCTTTCTGATTCTGATGATATGCCGATACTTTCCCCGCAACTTATTAACATAAAAGGCGCCTTGGATGAGCCATTGGGGGGATCTGGTGCGGAGGCTGGCCCAGATTAGCCCAGCCCTGTGTTTATCACAGAGGAGATGCTAGCCGTATCCCTAGGGGGGCTAGAAGAGAGAATAGCAGCATTGATCGCTAGAGCTATTCCTGGTAAGAAACGGGTTAGATCCCCATCACCAAGAGGTGTATCCTCAGATGCTGAGATTCTCTCGCCGGAGGAATTGGAATCACAGGAGGATCAACTAGACCTGAACCAAGAGGGTTC
Source organism: Rana kukunoris (assembly GCA_029574335.1). Lineage (NCBI taxonomy): Eukaryota > Metazoa > Chordata > Amphibia > Anura > Ranidae > Rana > Rana kukunoris. Next base: position 80,260,989 of record CM056050.1, on the reverse strand, counting down.
AGGGATTGAGGGGTCTGCCTCGGAGGAACCATTTTCAGACTCCCAGACAGAAAGACTGTGGGTACAGTCTTTGACGGACATGGTCCGCTCGGCATTTAGTTTACCATTGCCAGAGCCTCAGGTTCCTCCGGTATCCTCTCTGGGCTCTTTGAAAGCTCCGTTAAGCAACGCAGTTTTTCCGGTCCATCCTCTCTTGGAGGAATTGATCTTTCGGGATTGGGTACGGCCGGACAGGATTTTTCTGCCACCGAAAAGATTTGCGGTCATTTACCCCATGGAGGAAAAATTCTCCAAGAGGTGGAGGCTCCCAGTAGTGGATGCAGCCATCTCATGTGTGAATAAATCACTAACTTGCCCGGTGGAAAACATACATATGTTTAAAGATCCGGTTGATAAAAGATTAGAGACACTTTTAAAAGCATCCTTTGCTACGGCAGGAGCAGTGGTGCAGCCAGCGGTGGCTGCGATTGGTGTTTGTCAGGCGTTAAAAGACCAGACAAAGGAAATGTTAAAGGACATGCCTACCCATCAAGCAGAAGAGTTTTCTGACATTCCCAGAGCTCTGTGTTTTGCTGTAGATGCTATAAAAGATTCCATCCAGCAGGCCTCTCGTTTATCACTATTTTTGGTGCACATGAGAAGGCTCTTATGGTTGAAGAACTGGGCGGCGGAGCCCCCATGCAAAAAGCTTCTGGCAGGGTTTCCCTTCCATGGAGGACGACTCTTCGGAGAGGATCTGGATAAATATATTCAGACTATTTCAAATGGCAAGAGTACCCTTTTACCGGTCAAAAAGACATTCCGGGCTCCTACATTTAAAAGGCAGCTCTTTCCTGTCTCGGGGCCCTCAAATTCCAGGCAGTATCGACGGCCGCCTGCACGATCCAACGTTAACAGTAGATCGCAGGGACAGGCCCCTGGGGGTAAGAGGCCGTGGTATCGCAAGCCGTCAAAAACAGCCCCTAAGTCTGCCTTATGAAGGGGCGCCCCCACTCTCGCGGGTGGGGGGAAGGCTTCGTTTCTTCTCAGAAGTTTGGGAAGCCAAGATCCCCGACAAATGGGTCCGGGCATCGGTAACCACAGGTTACAGACTGGAGTTTCTAAAGTATCCTCCGCCTCATTTTCAAGAATCAAGGCTACCAACGGATCCAGCAAGGAAGGCCTCAATGCTGGCAGCTTTGGATCACCTGCTTTGCCAGGACGTAATTATAGAAGTGCCAGCCCAAGAGCAAGGGCTAGGTTTCTATTCCAATCTCTTTGTCATACCAAAGCCCAACGGCGATGTCAGGCCAATCTTGGACCTAAAGAGGTTAAACGGTTACCTAAGGGTTCGTTCCTTCCGGATGGAATCCATCCGGTCAGCAGCCGCCGCGCTTCAGAAGGACGATTTTCTGGCCTCCATAGACATAAAGGATGCTTACCTTCATGTACCAATCTTTCAGTTGCATCAAAGATTTTTACGCTTCGCGGTGGGGCAGCGACACTTCCAATTCAGGGCGCTCCCCTTCGGGCTGGCCACGGCCCCCCGGGTATTCACGAAGATCCTAGCCCCAGTTCTGGCCAATTTAAGGATCCAGGGGGTCACAGTCCTAGCATACTTGGACGACCTTTTAATCATAGATCACTCACGGCCGGGTCTGCAAAAGGCAGTAAACCTCACGGTTCTGTACCTCGAAGAATTCGGCTGGGTCCTAAACCGGGGAAAGTCAGCGTTCCAGCCTACAAAGCAGTTGGAATACCTTGGCATGAGGTTAGACACAGAACAGCAAAAGGTGTTCCTGCCCCTGGTAAAGATCGAAGCTATCAAGGGGTTGGTTCAGTTGGTTCTAAACAAGAAAAAACCAACTATTCGCCTGTGTATGCGAGTACTAGGCAAGCTAGTAGCCACGTTCGAGGCAGTACCATACGCTCAGATCCACACTCGCGTCCTACAGGCAGCCATTCTAGCAGCCTGGGGCAAGAGGGCACATGCCTTAGAGTCCCCTTTGACGCTATCTTCAAGGGTCCGACAAAGCCTGGCCTGGTGGTTGAACCCTCAGAACCTTCTAAAGGGAAAATCCTTCAGCCCTATTGTCTGGAAGGTAGTTACCACAGACGCCAGCCTGGCAGGCTGGGGGGCGGTCTTCGAGGGGTTCTCTCGCCAGGGAACTTGGGTGAAAGCGGAGAGGCAGCTCCCCATCAATATCTTGGAGATCAGAGCTGCTCGCCTAGCCCTTCTGGCATGGACCTCCAGATTAAAGGGGTTCCCGGTGAGAATCCAGTCAGACAATGCCACGGCGGTGGCATACATAAACCACCAAGGGGGAACCAGGAGTCAGGCCGCTCAGAGGGAGGTGAGCTTGATTTTTCAGTGGGCAGAGGTTCATGTACCCTGCATTTCGGCGATATTCATTCCCGGAGTGGACAACCTGCAGGCAGACTTCTTAAGTCGCCAGAGTCTGTTGCCAGTGGTCTCTGCATCCCCAGGTCTTTCAGACAATCTGCCAGAGGTGGGGAATGCCGGACGTAGATATAATGGCATCCAGGTTCAACAAGAAACTAGACAGGTTCGTGTCTCGAGCGAGGGATCCGATGGCCTGCGGAACCGATGCGTTGGTTTGCCCTTGGCATCAATTCAAACTTCTATATGCATTCCCTCCACTACAGTTACTCCCTCGCCTGTTGCGCAAGATCAGAGTGGAGCACAAGCCAGTCATTCTAGTAGCTCCGGCTTGGCCCCGGAGGACTTGGTACTCACTAGTCCTGAAGATGGCAGTGGGAGACCCTTGGACTCTTCCTCTACAACCAGACCTACTCTCACAAGGCCCGATCCTCCACCCTACATTACAGCGTCTAAATTTGACGGCCTGGAGGCTGAATCCCTGATTCTCAGGGGTAGAGGTCTGTCTAGGCAGGTAATCCCTACCCTGATTAGGGCTAGAAAGCCGGTCTCCAGGGTGATTTATTACAGGGTGTGGAGGAACTACGTAGGCTGGTGTGAATCCAAAAGATGGAATTCCCGCAAATATACTATTGATAGGGTGTTAAGTTTTCTCCAGCTAGGAGTGGATAAAGGCCTGGCACTAAGCACAATCAAGGGACAGATCTCAGCTCTGTCAGTATGGTTTCAGAGGCCGCTGGCCACCCACTCGCTGGTAAAGACCTTCTTACAGGGGGTCTTGCGTATTAATCCTCCTGTCAAGTCACCAATTTGTCCATGGGACTTAAATCTTGTCCTGTCCACTTTACAGAAACAACCCTTTGAGCCGTTGGCTGAGATTCCTTTAGTCTTACTGACAAGAAAGTTGGTTTTCTTGGTCGCCATAGTTTCGGCCAGGAGAGTGTCAGAATTAGCAGCCTTATTGTGTAAGGAACCATATCTCGTTCTACATAAGGACAGGGCAGTTCTCCGGCCCCATCCTTCCTTTCTACCAAAGGTTATATCCAAATTTCACTTAAACCAGGATTTGGTACTTCCATCCTTCTTTCCAAAACCTACATCTAGAAAGGAGGGGTTGCTGCATACCTTGGATATTGTCCGGGCCATGAAGGACTATCTTAAAGCTACAGAAAAGATCCGGAAGACAGATGTATTATTCGTTCTACCAGATGGCCCCAAGAAGGGGCAGGCAGCGGCAAAATCCACCATCTCGAGATGGATTAGACAATTAATCATTCAAGCCTACGGTTTGAAGAGGTTACCTCCTCCGTTGTCGGTAAAGGCCCATTCTACCAGGGCCATGGGCGCCTCTTGGGCAGCACACCATCAGATCTCTATGGCTCAGATATGCAAGGCGGCAACGTGGTCATCAGTCCACACGTTTACAAGGTTTTATCAACTAGACGTGAGAAGGAATGCGGATTCTGCCTTTGGACAGGCAGTACTACAGGCTGCAGTTTGAAATCCTCGGGATCAGAAGCACCCTGGGTTAAAAAAAAAAAAAAAAAAGTTTTTTTCTTGACTAAGTTGGATTTATTATTATTGTTTGAGTTTACCTCTAAATTGAATCCTTCTTTGGAAGATGTCTCCCTCCCCTCATTAAAGCATTGCTTTCGGACATCCCACATAGTAATGAATATGCCGCTCTGTGTCCCGTGATGTACGAGAAAGAAAAAGGGATTTTTAAATACAGCTTACCTGTAAAATCCTTTTCTTGGAGTACATCACGGGACACAGAGCTCCCACCCCTCTTTTGGGTGACCATTTTGGGAGGCATACTGCTTGCTACAAAACTGAGGGACTCCCTCTAGGGGAGGGGGTTATATAGGGAGGGGACTTCCTGTTTGAGATTGCCAGTGTCCACACCTGAAGGTACTCCATATAACCCACATAGTAATGAATATGCCGCTCTGTGTCCCGTGATGTACTCCAAGAAAAGGATTTTACAGGTAAGCTGTATTTAAAAATCCCTTTTTTGTAGTGCATTTTCAGTTTTGCAGAAACTCACTACAGTCCCTTTAACGTGGTTTCCTATGGATGTAGTTCACATCTGTGCATTTTACGGAAAGGGACAGGGACTTTTTTCTGGTTTTTGGTTCCATAGACTTTAATGGACACAAAATGTGTATTGAAAAACCACAAAATGCACCTGGAATATGCAAACTGAAACTTGCATAGGTGTATATCCGGCCTAAAGGATGTTGCAGAAAATGAACTTTTACTATTCAGATTTCTGAGACTCAATGATGTAATAACACAAAAATCCCGTCTTGCAAGTTATGAGTTTTCTCAGTACAAAGATCTGTATTTACAGATCTCTCCTGCAGCACCACCCACTGGTGAAATCTGGGACTGTGATATGACTTGTTTGCCAAATGTTAAAAATAGGCACCTTTAGGTGCTTGAGTGTACCTTTCTATTTCTCCAATGTGCAAAAATCGAATTTGGAGAGAGAGGTTGGTGGCTGGTCCTCTCCCTCCTGTGCCTCACTTTTGGTTGTTGAACCTGGCCATCACATTGGAGAAGATTATTTGGAGGTGAGCCTTGGTTTGTGGTTGTGTTTTCATACTGGATCTTCCTGGGTTTACATTCTTTTTCTCAAGTACCCAGAAAAATGATGAAAGGCATTGCTATACTTATTCCAAGGAAAGTTTTACATTTAAACCAATGTAATTCTCTAGGGCAGCCTCACCCATCTTATCCTTGCAGAACCGCTAAATTGACTTTATAAAGGTCTTTGGTAACCTTTTATTGGTCAGAGTGCCACCCACATCCACAGGCAGCTAAAAAAAAAATTTTTTATCAATTTGTATCATGCTGCTGACTTTGCGACATTGGTCCTGGATCTGTACTGGCATAATCAAATGGGAGGCTAATCGGCCACAGGTCAAGGAACTCCTACCAACTCTTGGAGGAACCCTAGGATTCCACAGAACCCTAGTTGAGAATGACCGACTGTTCTAGGGATATTCAAGAAAATAAAAAATCTGAAAAATGATCTGGCTAACACCCCTGTTTGCTAGAGGTCTATTAATAATACATGAAGAAAGTTGCCTCATGCCTTGTACACAAACTGCCATGACCGCTTTTGGCGGGGAAAACTGTCCGTGTGTATGCTCCATGGCAGATTTCTCGACGGGAAAACATGTTCTCTTTTTTCCTGCGGCGATTCCGGTGGTCTTTTTCCCGGCTGTTTCCCTATGGGTAAAACTGCGGTGGAGCATACACACGGCTGGGATTCCCGGCCTAAGCTCTCACCGCAGTTTACCTGAGGGGAAGACCTCTGGTGTGTACAGGGGGAAAGTTACCGAGCAGGTTCTCGGTGGACTTTTTACCGCTGGGAGTCCTGGTCGTATCTACAGGGCTTTAGTTAAATAATATCTGATTTTCCAGGTGGACAACACAGATCGTGTCCTATTATCAATATTCTATGACTCTGTAAATTGCAACTATTTTGATGTTAATAAAGTGAATTAAGGACTGAAGCAAGATGTCACTGAAAATGTGGCTAATGAACAGATAATGTCATATTTTTAAATACACTGTGTTTTCTAGAGATTATGTACAGCTAAAATGAACAATAACTCCCTCCTCCATGTAAAATCCTGACAAACACATTGCAAGTCAATGAACTCGTGTTCGAAACACTTTCATTGTCTGGCTCGTTGTCTTCATGTAGCTGTCATCTGTCTGCAACATTTTAAAGAAGCATGTCAGATGGAAATGACAGCTCGCTTTATGGAACTCTCTTATCCATTCATGCTCGGACAATTTGACATTGCTGCCGTGAAACAGTTTGCTGTCAGTCATCTCTGGCAATATTTCATAGATACAGTTAAAAATATTACCTCTTTACACAAAAGAGACCTTTGAAGTTTCTCTTGGTTTGCAGTGAGAATAATGTGGCAGCGTGCTTTATTTATCTCTTTGTCAGCTAGTCGGTGGAATGTCCTAAGTGCAGTTAATGAGCCATGTGATGCACGCTCTTCATTAAAGCCATTGGTATTTGTTAATACTCATGGTTATGCATGTGTAAACAGTTTTCATGCAATGGCTTCTGTTCATTTAACTGTATAAACACTGTCAGGCAGAATGCCGAAGGAGTTGGTTATATATGTGCATTTTGTAGCTATTGTTTTTGCAGACAAATATCTTTGCATGCAGTTAAATTGGATTGATGTCCTTGGATTAACTTTAACACTTAGACGAATATAGATTGTAACTTACTATCTTTATGAATTTTCCCAGTGATGAGTAGTGTTTGCTCACGAATATTCGCATTGCGAATATTCGTTACGGATATTGCATATTCGAGTATTCGCGAATAAATCGAATATCGCGGTGAATATTCGCTATTGCAAATATTCGTATTTTTTCAAATTTATTTTTAAAACGGATCACATCCTAGTGATCTCCATCGACGTCTAAAAGCATTGCTGGTATGATTAGAGACCCTGGGCCGAGTAGCTGAGGCGATCCTTTTATGTTGCCGAATATTCGCAATGCGAATATTCGTATTACGAATATTCGCGAATACTTTCTCTGCCCTTCTGTGTTTTGTGTATATATATAAAAAAAAAAATAGCTTTAGTTTAGTCATATAAGTTTGTGTAAGTAGAGTTAGTGTTTAGTGCATATTAGTTTAGTAATCCAGGAAATGATCTCCGTTTTCGCGTGTTGACGAGAATTTCGCAATCAATTTCGCATTCGCATTAGCGAAATTTTGCATTCGCAAAATTTTGCAAAATTTTTTTTTTTTGATAAAATATCACGAATATTCGATATTAACAAATATTTCGCGAATATTCTTCTATATATTCGTGAAATATCGCGAAATCGAATATGGCGTATTCCGCTCATCACTAGTGATGAGCTGTGGTCCCCCCCAGGTTGGCCCACGAGGGTTTGTATTGAAAAATGCTAAATGTACCTCGAATATGCAAACTGCAACCTGCATAGATGTGAATTAGGCCTCAAGCCATTCTATGTATTAGCCCAGGTTCACACTGGGTACGATTTGAGATGCGATTTCATTACATGTCAAATCACATCTCAAATCGGTGGCAATTGTCGGCAATGGCACCGTCCTAATCGGTGCGACGCCGCATCTGCAGCACTGCACCGATTTCAAAAAGTAGTTCATGTACTACCTTTTGCGATTTCGGCCCGCGATTTACATTGACATCTGTGCAGAAACCTGCACAGATGTCTCTTAAATCGCGTCCGAAATCACAACTGCCAGCGGGAGTGAAATTGTGCGAGTTAAGCTGAACTCGCTCGGCTTTACTCCCGTAGCCCAGTGTTGACCTGGGCTTAATGTAAAAAAACTCCTGTGCTGCAGCTTCCCCCAGAGCCCCCCCCCTTTTCTGTACCTGAGCTCATCTGATCCAGGGAAATGCATGAGTGCAGCGGCTCCCACCGCTGTGTCTCTCCTCATTGGTCAGATTGATAGAAGTGGGAGCCATTGGCTCATGTTGCTGTCAATCAAATCCGGTGACATGGGAGGGGGGGGCAGATTCCCGCTGTCTGTGTCAATGGACGCAGAAACGGCACCGAATAAAGAGGTGTGGCCTGGAAAGCCGGCAGGGGACCCCAGAAGAAGAGGATCGGGCTGCTCTGTGCAAAAATATTACACAGAGCAGGTAAGTGTAGGCATGTTTTTTTTTTTTTTTTAAAGCTTTATAACCACTTTCAATTGTCACACCTTGTATATAAAAATGCATAGGTGTAAGTGGGGCCATGTAGCTGCTATTTTATTTTTTTTTCCTTTTACATATTCCACGTAATTTGGAATAATTTTATGGGTTTACTTCTAAAAACAATGTGATCTAGCCTGTCAGTGATCCAGTGCCAGGAATGAATGTGTACTGTTTATGAATGTATGAGTAGGTGGTCTGACAAACTGGCATTTCTCTCTAGTGTTTGCTAAAGGGTAATAAAGTTTGAAAAGGACTGGGTGCACACAGGCTGATTCTAGAGTAGTTCTCTTCTGGTTTGTTGCCTCTCCATTGCTCATATTCCTAAAAGGAATTATCCTTCTGTACCTTTTTGTTCTTCTACTATAATAGTCTTAGTGTATCACTTGCTGGCAGCGAGGCCAATGGGATGTGAGCCCAGATTAATGACACGGCGTGCAGGCTGTGCACACAATAAAAAAGCAAGCAAGGAATTAACCATTTATATCCATAACGGCAGAGCTTTTTTTCTCAGAAAATAGGTGCAGGAACTCAACCACAACCTGTTCAGATTTCACAAACAGTAAAAGGGTCTTAAAGGGGCATTAAATACCAGAATTGCATTACATACAGAGTGCAGAGTTCAGGGGGCTACACACAGAGTTCAGAGCTGTCACTTGGAAACACAGAAACCAGACTTCTGTGTTTACAAGTGATTGTGGTGAACAGGCACCAAAGGGTCTGAGCCAGAGGTGGTGGAACTGAGTTCCCCCAAGTTCCCCCTGAAAAAAAGCACTGCATAACGGTAACACTTTGTAGTCTTTACTGTGGTTTACATTTTGCTTACACAAGCCTTTTTAATGACTTAAGAAATATCACAAAAACCCAAGAAAATAATCCTATACAAAATATCAGTGTGTTTAAAAAAGTGAGTAAAGCTCAAAATCCATATAATGGCTTTTTGATTCCATACACACACATGCATTGGCAACACTGCACAGTCTATTCCCAATCAAAACATGAAAGTTTTATCTTTTTAAAAACCACATTTTTAATGTCGCCCTATTGGATTAAAGTGATATTAAAGTCTTGTCTTTTTTTTTCTTTAAAAATAACAAACGTGTTATATGTGCATGCTCTGCACAGGTGGTTTTGAGCAGAGCAGCCCAGATCATCCTCCTTTTTGGGTCCCCGTCGGCTCTTTTGGTCCTTCCACCCTGTCAAGTGCCCCTACGGCAAGCAGTTTGCTATGGGGGCACCCAAGCCGAGACGCAGCTCTGTATGTCTATTCCGACACAAAGCTGTGGTGGGCCCCACCCCCTCAACATTTTTGTTGTGGCTATAACTGTGAGGATTTCCCTCACTTAAGGTAAATTTCTCCAATGGGGAGACAGAAAGCAAAAAACTGACATGCTCTAACCATTTCCTACTATCCAAAGAATACAGAAATGTAAACTTTTAAACTGTTTGTATATTGTTAACTTATCTCAAATTCTTATGTATTTTGCTTTGTATTTCCTTAGAGTACCTTCAAGTTTAAGTCTGAGAGTGATATTCATCTGGCTGAACACCACAAGCAGGTCCTGTATGATGGGAAACTTGCAAGCAGTATAGCGTTCACATACAACGCAAAAGCCACCGATGCCCAGCTCTGCCTTGAATCGTCACCAAAGGAAAATGCTTCTATATTTGTGCATTCACCCCATGCGCTAATGTTACAGGTATGTCGTTATGGTTTTGTGTATTTTCATGCAGTAAATGTACCACTAAGGTTCCTTGTGATGTTCCTCTAAGTTCCAAATTCACGTGTGGATGTGATGTGCAGTGCTTCTTCTGTTCCTGAAATCAGAAGGGAGATCTGTGATTTATGAGCCCTCTGATGCCTTCAGAAGTGATCTGGATAGTTTGTTGGAGCCCCAAACAGCCTGTTTTGCATGTATTTCTGCCAAATTGCTTGTATAGGCCAAACATGTTCAGCCTTGTGTGAAATCGTATGGTCTTCTGACCTAGACTTTTACTACTGGTTGACGTGTGAATGTGTAGTTCAGTACTTAATTCATGCAAGTGTCATCCTGACATCTTTGCTTATATAAATATGTAACCAGAATCATATGTGCTGGAGTCTCATTCCTGCTATGTTCTGCCCACTTGCATTAGCTGCATTATGAATGTTGCAGTAAGTTTCCCTGCCACCGCAAACATTCATTTAAATTATATGAACTGTCGATCCTCTCCACAGAAGGTGGCAGTAATATTTCATACCAATACACAGTCTATGGCTAACTTATTGCATGGTAGCTGCACAACTGGAAGAAGTATGAGCCCTAAAAAAGAGCTGAGCCACAAAGGAGCTGCCTGGTATTCACCAGTGCACTTCGCAGGGGATGATGGATTTTGCTATGGGAAGGCTTCCAGGATGCAACCTGGGAGCCTTCCTATAACAAAGTCCTAGCACACCTTGCGAGGTGCACTGGTGAATATCAGGTGACTCCTTAGACTCTACTTCTGCTCTGCTCTGTTCTGCTCTTTTGAGTGCTCACACCTGTGCAAGGTGGCCATTGACCAGGGAGAGGATAGAAAAGTACCAAATCTCTAAAAATCTCTAAGCAATTTCAGAGACTGGGACAGGCCAAAGGTCAGGGCTGGCAGCAGAAAATTGTTGTGAGATATATGGCCAAAGTTGATAACTAAAGGGAAGGGAACTATGGGATACCAGATCTTGAGGACACTGGATTTTAAGATACTGGGGTCACCGAAGACACGGGTGCAGGGGTTACTAGAGATGGGGGTCACAGGAATGTACAGAAGTCAACTGGAGCACTGAAATGCTAGGATAAAAGGAAATAGGGGTGAGGGTCTGTTTCTGCACTGGGGTGTGCTGGTAACACAGGAGTGAGCGAATAGCAGAACCAGTCAGAATCAATCAAGAGACAGAGGTGCAGCACAGCTGGGGGCACCAGGGTCACAAGAATGAGCTGGGATTTAGGAACTACAAACTGAAACTCGTGGCCACAGGAATGTGCTGGGACACAGGAACTACAAACTGGAACTCAGGGTCACAGGAAGGTGCTGGGACACAGAAACTACAAACTGGAACTCGGGGTAACTTGGCAACACTGTAAAATCGGTCAGTGGCTAGGAATACAACCTGTCATTCAGAACTGGATGGTAGTCTGAGCACAGTTTAATTTATTATTATTATACACAATAGTGCCAACAGTTTACACAGTGCTTTACGATGTAGAGGGGAGACATCACAATTACAGTACAGTTCATTACAGAAGGTACAGGGGGGCCCTGCTTGTTGAGCTTACATTGTAAAGGGGGGGGGGGGAGTGGTACAAAAGGTAATGGCTGCATAGAATGATTTGATGGGGGTGGCTCAGGCACAGTTCTTCAGTGGGAGTGGGATAGGCTGACCTGAATAGATGAGTTTTCAGGGATCTCCTAAAGGTGGACAGGGTAGGGGCTGATTGGACATACCGGGGAAGAGAGTTCCAGAGGATGGGAGAGGCTCTGGAAAAATCCTGAAGGCAAGTATAGGAAAAGTATTTAGAAGGAGAAGTAATTGGAAGTATATTGGGAGGCTGGCCAGGAAATGGCCAAAAAGCAAGCAATAATAAACAGTAGGTGAGTGCTGATGCTTATAGCTTCCAGTCCTGTGCAGCAAGGAGATGAGGCCAGGTCATTTGCTTGTAGAACTTCAAGTGACAAAACAGCCTAGCTTATTTGAAGCACTACAAGTGGCAGAATAGCATTGATGCTGATTTGTGGATCCACAAGTACCAAAAATCAGCTGCAAAGCTAATCCACGATGATTGGATTTTCAACCTTTCCAGCTCTAGAGTGGTCTTCAGGGGTCTCAAAAGTCTAGATTTTGTAGTCTTCTGATTTTGTTGCTCGTCATAGATTTGACACAGCTGTATGGGTCTTATCACTGCTTCTTGTTCTTCCATAGGGTCCATGCCAAGGCCCTGTTAATAGAAGGTAAAAAAAAAGGGGGCTTTGCATTTTTGATGGCTGCCGAGTGTTCCCTGATGCAAATGAGCTTCGTTGAGCCAACAGCTCAATATGCTGCATTCAAACAAATTGATCTTCTCAAAGGAAGAGCACTGGGAGCTCAGAGCAGCCCAGGAGCTATGCAGCAGACGCTGGATGTGCTTCTGCCTAAGGGGCCTTAAAATTGCTTAACCCTCCCTGAGTTATCATCACTCACTCAGAGTGAAATACGTACGCAATATCCTTTTGTTGAAAGAATAAAATCACTGACATTGAATGCAATCGTGACTTGGCACCAGATTTTCAGTTACAGTTTGATCTTTATTTTGTTTATAGCTATATTCATTGCTCGATACGTCTAATAGGTCCCCTGACTCCCTGTAACATTGTACTAAGCAATCAGAAAATAGATGGCTGATTGATGACAGTATTTTTGTGGTGGTGAAGGGTAAAGGAATAGCGGGGTCACATGGAGTACCTTTGAGGACAGGGGAGATGAAGCCGTGCTTCACATGTTTTCTGCTGCCAGGAGCTGACCAAGCAGGCATGCATGCTGTGATTATAAGTGAATGCCAAGGCAGAGAGGAGACACATCTGTTGCTTACCGACCCATAACATCATATTCTCAAAATAGCTTTGTTTGAGACGGGTTCATATAGCATCTTGCCTTTTGTGCATAAAGAGAAATGACATTTCAAGGATCTGTCAAATGCCTGGTTTTCTGACCAACAAACTGGTGACATTATTCCTTTCTGAAGATCTGTTATAGGCAGTCTGAAAATTTAGTAGATTTGGTATCATGCCTGTGCCATTGTATCATAATGGCAAAATCTGCTTCTGTTGTACAGCTTTCACAATCTCCTACGGCAGTAGAACCTCTAGTGATGGCATACAAGGGACAGGTCAACCTTTCTATTCAGACCTCCACATACTCTGTGCACTGTATATACACTGCTCAACAATAATTAAAGGAACACTTTTGAATCAGAACGCCTGGGATATTGATCTGGTCAGTTAAGTAGCAGAGGGGGAGGGGTTTATACAGAGGGGGTTGTTAATCAGTTTCAGCTGCTTTGCTGTTAATTGAAATTAACAAGTGCACTAGATGGGCAACAATGAGACGAACACCAAAACAGGAATGCTTTTTTTTTCAGGTGGAGGTGTCTGACATTTTTTTTCCCTACTCATTTTTTCTGACTGTTTTTCACTAGTTTTGCATTTGGCTAGGGTCAGTGTCACTACTGGTAGCACAAGGCGATACTTGGACCCTTTAACCTCCCTGGCGTTATGATTCTGTCTGGAATTTTGTACCAAAAGCGTTGCAATTGTTTTGCAAGGAAATGTGGTGTTATGTATTATAGGCATGCAATTCTTAGTAAGTACTTACTTAAATCTATCTAAACAAGAGTCTAATAGGCATCCCGGGTATGATTTTTTTTTTTTTTTTTTTTATTAAAAATTATAATATAATAAATAATTATAAAAAATTATAACAAATAATAATATAATTATAGTAAAAATTATTCAATAATGTAATCAAATCAAAATCACTGAAATTTGCTCAGTTGCAGAATTTTTGCTGTCATAATTTTTTTTTTTTATGACGAATTTCCCCACAGATCGCTATCGCTAAATTCTGCAAGTGATTATAATTTATTATCGCTGTTTTTTAGCTGCTCTAAAACAATTTTTGCCATAAAGGGACACTTTTGGTTGCTATGGGCAATCTACAGTTTGCAGGGAGAAAGAAAAGTTTTTATTATATAAAATGACATGCAGGGCACTGGGCAGACCACTAGGGACATGGGGGGTGTGTATTTTTTACATACAGTACTGTAATCTATAAGATTACATTGTACTGTATGTAAAGTGTTTGTTTACATTTTTGAATTTGGCTCCGTTCTCCGTCCCCGTGCGACGTAACGTCGCAGGGAACGGAGCTCGGCGGCACACGGGGACGCTGTGTGAATCGAGCGAGCACCCGCTCGCTCACACAGCGGGGATGCATCGCTGGATCCAGGGAGAAGGTAAGTAAACAGTCTCTGGATTCTGCGAGGCGAGCCCGTGTCTGACACGGGATCAACAATAGTAGCAGCAAATTTTTACCCCGTGTCAGACACGGGAAAAACGCCAAGGAGGTTAAAGGTTGCACAGACAGTCCAACTCCTCCAGGATGGCACATCAATACGTGTCATTGCCAGAAGGTTTGCCGTGTCTCTCAGCACAGTCTCAAGAGCATGGAGGAGATTCCAGGAGACAGGCAATTACTCTAGGAGAGCTGGATAGAGCCGTAGAAGGTCCTTAACCCATCAGCAGGACCAGTATCTGCTCCTTTGTGCAAGGAGGAACAGCACTGCCAGAGCCCTCCAAAATGACCTCCAGTAGGTCACTGGTGTGAATGTCTCTGACTAAACAATCAGAAACTGACTTCATGGAGGTGGCCTAAGGGCCCAACGTCCTCTAGTGGGCTCTGTGCTCACTGCCGGACACTGTGGAGCTTGATTTGGCATTTTCCATTGAACACCAGAATTGGCAGGTCCGCCACTGGTGTCCTATGCTTTTCACAGTTGAGAACAGGTTCACCCTGAGCATATGTGACAGATGTGAAAGGGTCTGGAGAAGCCGCTGAGAACTATATGCTGCCTGTAACATCGTTCAGCATGATCAGTTTGGTGGTGGGTCAGTGATGGTCTGGGGAGGCATATCCATGGAGGAACGCACAGACCTCTACAGGCTACACAATGGCACCCTGACTGCCATTAGGTATCGGAATGAAATCCTTGCACCCATTGTCAGATCCTACGCTGGTGCAGTGGGTCCTGGGTTCCTCCTGGTGCATGACAATGTCCGGCCTCATGTGGCGAGATCATGCAACCAGTTCCTGGATGATGAAGAAATTGAAACCATTTAATGGCCCCCATGCTCACCTGACCTAAATCCAAAAGAACACTTCTGGGACATTATGTTTCGGTCAATCCGGTGCCGCCAGGTTGCACCTCAGTCTGTTCAGGAGCTCAGCGATGCTCTGGTCCAGATCTGGGAGGAAATACCCCAAGACACCATCCGTCTCAGGAGCAAGCCCTGGTGTTGTCAGGCATGCATACAAGCACTTGGGGACCATACAAACTACTGAGGAACATTTTGAGTTGTTGCAATGAAATTTCAGAAAAATGGACTAGCTTGCTGCATAATTTTTTCACTTTGATTTTTGGAGTGTCTTTAAATTCAGCTCTCTGTAGGTGGATAATTTTCATTTCCATCAAATGATCCTTTCATTCCTAACACATTACCCAGTCCATATCAGTATAGATATCCAGCATGAGATTTCTGCCCGTTGAGATCTGATATGTTTTCAAAGTGTTCCTTTAATTTGAGCAGTGTAAAAAAATGAGGTCTTCTGAATTTTTGTACGTTCTTTAATGGGATCCAATTTGCATTTTTATGTTTGCCGAACAAGCTGCACCCTGTTTTTGTTTTGTGTCTATTCTCATTTTTACAGATGGGGAAACACACTAATACATGTTTTCAAGCTACAATTACTAATACTTTATATGTTTTTGTGCTCCGTTTGGATGAAGAAACATTCCATTAATGTGCATCTGAAGCCATTTTTTTTCATTAGGTTTTGGATCGAGTAATTGGGGAGTACACAGAACTGAAAATGGGGGGAAAATTTAATTTTCAGTTGTCACATGATATGAATAGAGGGAAAAAAAAATCATCTTACTTGGTGCTGTGACTACTGAATAGAAAGTGAAGATAAATCTCTCCAAATGGACACACATTGCAAAAAAAAATAAAAAATTGGCTGTAACCAATCCCTCCTCTATGTAAAAGCGGAGTTCCACCCTAAAAATTAACTTTCGCTTAATCCCCTCCCCCCTACATGCCACATTTGGCATGTAATTTTTTTGAGGGGGGAGTGGGGGCTTCAGTAGGAGTGGGACTTCCTGTTCCACTTCCTGCTTCTGCCGAGGGGCTGGTAAGGCGATTAGGCATGCGCAGTGCGGCTCGAGCATGCGCAGTGGGTGCCCGGCCGTGAAGCCGAAGGCTGTCACGGCTGGGTGCCCACAATCGCAATGAGGATGCCGGCCGGGGAGGGGGGGAGAGGAGCGGAGCCCCAGTCGGCACGTCGCTGGAACGTGGAGAAGGTAAGTGTCTGTTTATTAAAAGCCAGCAGCTACACTTTTTGTAGCTGCTGACTTTTAATAAACATTACATTTGGGTGGAACACCCCTTTAAATGGAAAAAATGCTTAAGATACGGTATACCTTTTTGGACAATTAGTATTTATGTCTCGCTTAAAAAAATCCTTCCTCTGTGTGATCTAGGGGCTGACTAGCCTTTACATTAAATGGGGTCTATCCAACAGTAAACCCTCCACCCATGTAAACAAGTACTTTAATCAGAAACTTGGTTTACCCCTGGGGAATGATTTAAGACAATCAGTGCAAATATTGCAACAGTTTGCAACCTTCTAACCTGGCAAATGTTTGGTGATTTCCTTTTTTCTCTTTAGCATACTAGTCTTCTGCTTAATGCTCAGAATGCCTTCTGATCAGTGATCTCAACATCTTGGATCGGTTGGAACAATGTTTGCCTATACATTTTTGAAAGCTGCTCTATTTTCACACAGCTCATGGTTTTCACACTTCTTCCCGAGAAGGAGGGGTGCACAGCTTTAAATTTACCAGGTCTTTGTTGATGCCCCCACGATGAGAACTTTATCCTCATCAGATTTTAATAGGCAGGTAACGTCTTTTCATTGGTGAATCTTTTAGACATGCTGGGCCAGATTCAGAGAGCCATTACGCCTGTCTAACTGGTGTTAGACTGGAGTAATTTCAAATTACGCGCGTTTTTTAGCTAGTCGAAAACCTCAAACCATGAATAGACGGCTGGGGGCTTCAATTCGACTGGATTACGTGTTCGTACGCCTTCGGATCTACGCTGTAATAAAATTGCGGCCACTGGGTGGACTTCTAGTCGTTTTCCGCGTCGGGGTATGAAAATGAGCTTTTGCCGGCGATCCCCGAAATTACGATCTTCAATCGCAATCTCGTACGGCACCTTTAGTCATCTTTTATTTGCGTAACACTATACCAGCTTTTTGCTGCTCTAATATTAGGCAGCCCATGTTAAGTATGGCTGTCGTTCCCGCGTCGAATTTTTACGTTTTCCGACGTCTTTTATTATTTTTTTATGTAAGTCGTCCGGGAATAGGAATGTTCGTAAACGACGCTACTCAAACAACGAATGATGTGATTTTGCGCAATGCACGGCGGGAAATTTCTGAACGGAGCATGCGCAGTTTGATCGCCGCAGGGACGCGCTTAATTTAAATGCTTCACGCCCCCTAATCGCGTATTTCGATTACGCGGCGAGAAATGGACTACTCCGCCGTAGCGTACGGGCAAAAATCTACCAGGATTCGGTGTAGAGCCTGGTAAAATATGGCAGCGTAGAGTATTTCGATTACGCAGCGCAATATTAAGTGTATGTGAATCTGGCCCGCTGTGTCTAAATTATAGGGGCCCAAAAAAACTGATTGTAGGACTCAATGTGATGGCCCAGTCTATGGTGGGCACATAGGCTCTAGACTAGAGTAATTTGCATAGTTGGGAATATGCTAGGTTCTGCACGTGATTTCACAATACAAAATAAAACATTTATTCGAATTTCTAAAGTTCTCATTTAGCAGTTAATATAAGAAGAACTCAAGACAAACCTTTAATTACACAGATGAAAAAAAGATGATAGCGGCATCAAAAATGAACTACAAAAAAAACCCCACTGACAGACGCATGATTATGCAGCAACACTACTGAACCTAGGCTGAGTTTTGCTATGTATTTGGGATTGTAGACCAATTATTTTGGTGCCACCTCTGGTGAGAGACTCCAATGTGTAGTACACTACATGTGGCCTTTATATCACACAGCCGGGAGGATGACACAGCTTTCTTTGTGAAAACCAAGCCTATTGATTGGACTGTAAAGGAGCAATGGAAGTCATCCATCTGTTCTCTTGTGAGCATTTACTTGGCAAGCACCATACCCTTTTCACTTCTGTTGCTGCATTTAAAAGAAGCCTCATCTGCAATCCCAATGTGAAAGCCTGAGTGCTTTCAGAGCCCTTTCACACTGCCAGCACCTGAAAAATGCTGGTAAAGCGCGCTAAGACCCCTTTCACAATGGGGCGTTTTTTAGGTGCTTTCGGAGAAAAAGAGCTTCCTCAATGGGAAAGGGGGTTTTAAGAGCAGTGTATTCAACGCTCCTAAAGCGCTGCAAAGAAGCTGCTTGCAGGACTTTTTTTGCCGCCCTGCCAGCGCAGCGCCTCAGTGTGAAAGCACTCAGGCTTATACATTGGGATTGCAGATGCAGCTTCTTTCAGGCGCTTTTTTTAATGCTAAAACCCCTTTCACACTGGGGCGTTTTTCAGGCGCGTTAGTGTGAAAGCACTCAAGCTTTTAAATAGGGATTGCAGATGCAGCTTTCAGGCACTTTAGAGGTACTTATTTTAACGCTAAAGCACCTGAAAAAACGCCCCAATGTGAAAGGGGCCTAATAGAAGAATAACAATAATAAACTGCTGATTTAAAAGACTTCACACAAATATAATGCAGTGCAGCTCAAAAAAGGATATCCCTATCCCTATATTATTATATTGATCCCCTAGAAATCTGCTCACTTAAATGCTGATTATATGGAGGTCCCATGCGGTGATCTGTCCCATGGCTGCTGCACCAAGGAAGTATTTAGTCAACAATATTCCCCCCCCCCCCCCCCCCCAGATTGGAAACTTCCAAGGTTCAATACAATGTATAATGACAAGTGTACTGTCATTGTATGTGAATTCTAACAATGAACCTCTCTTATTTGCTAGTCTTTTGGTCTGTTTAGTACATCACTTAGAGCATTTTATTCCATCTGTTAAGTGCAAAAAAAAAAAAAAAATCACAAAACTTGATCATATTAGAAATTCTGAGTTGTTCTGTGTCCTCTTCATACTTCATGTGTTGTCTCACAGAGTTTTCTTAGTTCTCATTTTGAACTAAGGCTCTACACAGGTTGACAACAATCAGTCCATAAAAACAAAAATTTGTGTGTTGTCAGCCTGCGACAGGATTTAGGGGCTGCGTGCCATTCTAGCAGATGAACTGGTATTTTTCTATACTTGCAGGGTATTTAATGGAATAAGCACCTGTTAACATCACATGCTTTTTTCTCTGCATCAAGAAAGCATGGAAAGTAGGTTATATGGGTTCCAATGGTATAGTTCACACCAGCGCTGTGCATTCCAGTGCATTTAAGTTCCAGAAAGTGCATACAAGTTCTCCCTCATTCACGCAACATGCTGCTTTTTTTTCTGCACAGAACTGCACTGGAATGCGGTAAAACACACAAAAAAAGCACATGCAGGAACACATTTGGAACGGATCTGGAGGATGTTTTTGTGAAGTCAACTGGCACTTAAACCTGTAGAATGTGCATGTATTGTAGAGATGTACTGCATATGTGTTTTTTTTCCTTGACGTATGGTTAATACAGAACTGAATTGAATTATTGTGTGTCTTTTTTATATCAGTCTGGAATTCTGCTTTCATAATTATTGACGTAGGACCTGCCAGCTCTGCTATTGTTTGAACTAAATATTATCTTTTCTTTTTAGGATGTAAAAGCTATAGTAACACACTCCATACACAGTGCAATTCATTCAATTGGGGGCATCCAGGTTCTCTTTCCACTTTTTGCACAGCTGGACAATCGGCAGCTGACTGACAGCCAGGTGGAAACCACAGTTTGGTAGGTATTCTTATAGGCAAGCATAAGTAATCATTCCTTAATGTATAGTATGATCATGTTCTAAGAGCTAGAACAGTAAAGTCATAGCAGGCAAATATGTGAAAACACTAAAGTGAAAAAATAATGTTGTACGTGGTTTTGCTAAAGTTTATGGCTCTAGTCCATAGACTGTAGATGTTCTTGATGGTATTGCATTCTAAGTTCAGTGAATTCAAATATGTCTGCAGTGTAAGAATATCATTCCTTGTGAACTATTACATCCAAGGAAAGAGCAGTAGACTTGGCAATGTTTTGAGTTAAAGTGGTTGTAAACCATCACATATACTCATTAAAGTGACCAGCTTCACGTGATACACAGATTTGAAACCCATCCTCCTACATACGTTGTACCTGTTTATGTGATATTGTCTCTTCTCTACATCCTTTCAAAGTCCACAATTTATAAAGCTTGTCTAAGCTGTCAGAAAGAGGGGGCGGAGAGCTAAAGTTACGCTTTGAAGAGCTCTGTGAGGAGATTGGAGGGAAGGGACACACCCTCTTTTACACAGCACACAGGAACAGAGCCAAGGCTGTCAATCAGCTGGAAATTTCTCTCCATCACCATTTTTCTCTTGGTGTCAGGAACAGGGCCGCCATCAGGAATTATGGGGCCTCTTACACAGCTTCAGGCATGGAGAAGCGGGGGGGGGGGGGCTGCTGCAAATTGAGAAGGGGGTGGGGGGGGCTTTATAAAAAGAGAAGAATAAAGAAAAATATGTATAAAAAAAGGAAAAGGGGGTAGCAATCTGGGCCTCTGGGCTCTTTAATAAAAAGAAAAAAAGAGAGAAAAAATATATATATATTTTTAAAAAGGGTGGTTGATATCTGGGACCCTGAGGACCTCTGGGCCCTTTAATATTTTTTTTTTTTTATAAAAAGAAATTACAAAAAAGGGGGAGTTTCCATCCAGGACCTCTGGGCCCTTTAATAGAAAGGAAATACAAAAATATATATATAAAAAATAAAAAAATATATAAACAAAAATAAAAAAATATAATTTTTTTTTTAAATTATATAAAAAAAATATATTTTTATATAAAAAAAAAGAGGGGGTTCCCATTCGGGCCCCTGGGGACCCCCGGGCCCCTTACAGGTGTAATGCATGTACCCCCCTGATGGCGGCCCTGGTCAAGAAAAGTAGTCGGATAAGATTCATGCTGATAGCAGAGGAATTAAGCAGCAGCCAGACATTACACTTAGTGCTCTTAATTGTAACAAGCACAAGTTATAGAAGGATATGCTTTGTTCATATTTTATGTCTGAGGTTTACAACCACTTTAATGCAATTATGTAAATGTGTGCTAATCCTCACCTATCAAATGTTTTTCCCTGCTTTTCAGAAACATGTCTCTTTTAGGTCAGTTTGTCACGACATAGTGGCAAGTACCCATGTCTCAAATGCTCGAACTGTATAATGATTCCAAAGAATTGAGGAGCACATACTGTATATATCAGAAACAATTATATATATATATAATATATATATATATATATATATATATATATATATATATATATATATATATACGCACACATACACTGATGGGTCTTGCATATTGCATCACATGTGTAATTATTTACACTGATTAGTAACTGTCTCTTCAATTGAGGACCTGCCTCTGCTCCATATTTTAGCTACAAAATAAAAGGGGAAAAAAAAGAGAATACAGAGAATTAAAAAAAATTACCGGACTGTTCGGTGTCCCCAACTCTTCATATTCTCTGCATGGTTGTATATGTGAGAAGTACATGAAGCCCTTCTATGTATTACAGTTGTGTTAAATCACAGTAAACTAATTTGTACACCAGCACTGTAGTTTAGAACTTTTAATGCTGCTGCTTCATGCTCTCTATGTTGCTTTCTTGAACTTCTGGTCCTCAGAAAAGTATTAAAAGTGGACAGTGCAGTCTCCTTATATAGTCTCTTAGATTGGTGGAGGGGGGGGGGGCTGAGCAGTGGCGTGCCTTGCCATCCTGGTGTTTCTATTGATGAACACAGTGTAGGGAGACAACTCTAGTCCCTACGTGCAGGGATGATTCCATATGACACTGAAAGAGAAAGGGACTCGCCCTGGGGCAGTATTCATGGCACCGGCTTAAACTGGAACATAGGCAAGGATTAAAGGATAATGAAGCGGCATACTTAGAAAGTGATTAAATCAGATGCTGTAAGTGCTTAAAAACTGAGGGTTTAATAAGGCTTTAGGGCCTCAATATGGAGCCCCACATGTAACAATTACATTTTAAAGTTCTATGTCAGTCCTATATAACCAAAAATTATTTTAAACAGAAATCAAAATACCCACATTAACTTTAAAAGTGATCTGAACCTAAGAACAAAAATGTTATATTTTACAGCTTTCCAGGCCTGAGATGTGGTGGCTGCCTTAATTTTCATTTTCAAAGCTAAGCAAGTTTTCCGCAAGTACAGAATAAAATCTAATGTTGCCAGAAATGCAATGTCCTTTACGCTTAGTGTGATATGAACTGAAAGCAAAAACAATGTTATCTTCCTACTATAAGCCACTAATCCCCCCCCCCCCCCCCACACACACACACCTTTATGCAGTGGAGATGAATAAAAAAATACATGTTTAAAGTCCAGCTTGGATGACAATCATGGATAGAATAGAGGAGTGAACCCAGCTACCCAGGGACAAGTGTGTTTTTGGCAGGATCACCAGTTGAACATAAATGGATGAAGACTTAAAAACACACTATCCGCCCCATCCAAACAGAGAACACTTTGCATTCAAGTAGAACTATAGGCAAAGTTGTATTTTTTTTTTTTCATTTGAGTAAGGGAGGGTAATAACCCCTGTCAGATTTTTTTCCCCATCTGTGTCAGACAGGAAGTGAGAGGAAATTCCTGCAAGTTAAGGGAATTCCTTGGGGACCCCATGTCCCCATTGGAAGATTTCCCCTCCTACTTTTCTGGGGGCAACCTAATATTTGGGGTTTTCTTTTACATTCACTTCCAATGATAACAGTAAACAGGACAAATACAGTGAATGTCCTTAACGGAGGCACAGCCAGCAATTAAAACTGTCAAGTGTTCTAATCCCTCTCCACGCTATCCAAACTGAAGTTATACTTTAAGAAAACCATGTGTGTGCACATTGGAGCAAGCCTGACACTGAGCATGGGACCTGGAAGGCAGTGGATATCACGGTATCGGTGTTGTCTACTTCAGTGTTTTCCAGCTTCCTGGGGCATCAGCTAGTATATGCATAGTTATTATTGTTATTATTTAGGTACTTATATCGCGCTGTCAATTTACGCAGCGCTTTACATATACAATGTACATTCACATCGGTCCCTACCCTCAAGGAGCTTACAATCTAAAGTCCCTAACTCACATTCATATACTAGGGCCAATTTAGGCAGAAGCCAATTAACCTACCAGCATGTCTTTGGAGTTACATTAGCATACCTTCCAACTGTCCCTGATTTCAAACAAAGCCCCTCTGTCCATCTTTCCTCCTCATTTGTCCCTCATTTTGGTCTGAGCTATATAGTTGTATATACAATTTGCTTTTTATCTTTCAGAAAGTGTTTCCCAGTGCTAAACTTTTCATCCACTTTCTAACTTTCTAAATTTGTAAATTTCAAAAGCCAGATTTAAAGGGTCACTAAAGGAATATATATATTGTTTTTAGCTAAATAGCTTCCTTTACCTTATTGCAATCCAGGTTTCATGTCCTCATTGTTCGTTTTTGTTTTGAAGTTGCTGTAATCCTTCTCTGATCTCCACACTTTCTGCTTGTCTGTTTCCTTATGAAAAAAGTCATGGGAGCTTCTCTTTGTGGTCTCTGATCAAGGAGGTGTGATTACTGTGTGTCCAAAACCCCTCAGAACCAATCAGTTTCATTTTAAAAACAAACACTGCCCTGTATTGGCTCTGTGTCCCTGTACTTCACAGAAGCATGAAACTAGATGAAAAACGAAACTGAAACTGCAGGAACATCATATGATTGATTTTTATCTATTTGTAATCATTTTTAAAAGGAATCCGTTAACATTTCAGCAAAAAAAAAAAAAAAATCCTTTACAACTCCTTTACGGAATATTAGTGGTAAAATCAGCACTTGTGGCTTTAAATTTTTTTTTTTAATTCAATAATTCACCTTTTAAGGGGGCGTGATAGGGTGCAGTGTCCTGTGCCTACATACTTTTGCTAATAGGTGTCCCTAGTTCCCATCTCAAAATGTTGGGAGGTATTCATTAGTCTAGCTTGGCATAGCGGTGCTTGGAAATCATCTTTTAGGCTGGTGGACTAGGGAGGTTGTGTCAACTAGGTATTAATGAAAAACACTGTGGGCTGGACCTTTAAATGGCGCTAGAACTGTGCTGACAAGTCGATGTGCCCATGCATGCAATGCTTTCATGTACAGTTGTTTTCTAATTGAGGAGTGTTTCTTAGGCTGCGTACACACGATCAGAGATGTCCGACGGACCGTTTTCATCGTACCTCGCTAAAGTGGTCTGTTGGTCTGATGTGTGTACACACCATCGGGTCAAATCCCATCGGACCAAAACGCTGTGACGTAGAACACAACGACGTGATGAAAAAACAAAGTTCAATGCTTCCAAGCATGTGTCAACTTGATTCTGAGCATGCGCGGGTTTTTGGTCCGATGATTTCGTGTACTAACCATCGAACCTGTCCGACGAACAGGTTTCCAGCGGACAGGTTTTTTAAAGCATGTTTTGAAACTTTGGTCCACTAGAAAACGGTCCGATAGGCCATACACACGATCGAACATGTCCGCTGAAACTGGTCTGCGGAACAGTTTCAGCGGACATGTTCGATCGTGTGTATGCGGCCTTAGAGGGTGACAATGCAGAATGAATATTTAGAGGGCATGCTTCAGTGTTGCCTAACTAAATAGCAGTGATATTGAATACAATCATTATAGTAGAGTTCAAGTCATAACACAGGTTTAAATTGTTTTCGACTATAGACAGACATACATCAAGGTAAATTGAGTCAATTTTAAATCTTACCTCAATTTCTTTGTGTTGTGGATAGTAAAATTATTTTTTTTACCATTATTAAGCATTCCCTTCACATTTTATGTTGAATATGGATGCAAGAAATTTCTTGTGTATAATTATCTGGAAAAGCAGATTTAATACCATTTCTAAGCTAAGCACTTCCATCAGAATATTACGATATATGAATATAAAAGACTCCATCACTTTTTGGAGAAGCAGGGTTTTTTTCTTTGTAGTTCAGACACTTTTAAAAATAAAGTATGTTTTGAACCAAAATGGCTTCTGTCCTTGTGCTTCCTTAAAAGCCCCTTACTGTGCTGCGGAGCTGTTTTACTTGTAGATTTAATGGGAATATTTTCAAGGCTGTCTTTAATATAATATGTGAAATATCTAAGTTCCAGTATAACAAGTCTGTCCCAGGGCTCAAGGCGATAGCTTTTGAAACATTTTATATAAACTTTCTGTTCATTGCTTTTCTCCCAAAGGAAGCTGCTTCATTCACTTGCAGGCTGAATAATCTTCTTAGCAGCGAGGGAACCACAGTTACAGCAATGCGACAGATTATTGGGGGGTATAATGCCGAATTTTAGCAGTTGCAAATGTCTTCTTTAAAGTGCTTAGTTAATACAGAAATGTAATCCATTTTGAAATTGCATACTTAGAAAGATATTGTAGAACAGAATGACATGAGTTATTGAAAATTCATTTAGGTAGAGACTAAAAGATAATAAAATACCTTTTAGCAAAATGGTCTATGTCCAGATTACAGGCTGGAGATGGACAGTTTTGCTGACAAAGCTTATGCTAATGGATATAACAAGAAAGCATAGGGTGAGATGCATAACGGGGACAGGTAACAAGAATTGCAGAGGGACCTTTTTTTTTTTTCTGGTTATCTTATACACTTGTGTATTAAAACCAAACTGTAGTTGTCCTGGGAACCTCTGACAGGGGCTGGATTCCACAGCCTTTCTCAAATGTTATGTATGAACCCCTGAAATAAAACCCCTTTTGATTGTAGTATAATCTCCTCCGAATTCTTAGGGGTGAATGATGCGTATTGCATATAGTAGAAGTAAAGAAATGTCCACGACAGGTGCTCTTTGCTGTGCTCTTTATTCCCCAGCCAGGTAAAAACAGTAAATTGTGGATGAGGAAAGTATAGTTTAAGAAGGTAGAATAGCAAATTCAGGCGTGATGATAGGGAAACAAATTTCTCTGCGCCACTCCTGAGTGGGTTTAGTGTACCCGGACAGGCCTCTCTCACTGACCCGGCAGCTGGAGTATCACTCGGACAATTTGTAGGATAAAGTCTCTGCCACAGACTCTCCTTGGTGAACTTGAACTTGGGGAAAAGTCTCTGCCACAGACCCTCCTCAGTGAGCCTCAGAAAGATACCTCTGCCACAGGCCCTCTCTGGAATGAGTTCTTGGAGATATTCCTCCTTGGATGAGTTACACCTGGATCTCCTTCAGTGGCGCTCCTCAGACTGACTCCCCACCGAACAGCAGTACAGCTTGGGATCCTCAAAGGTGGGAACCCAGTCACTCACTGGGTCCCTGTCGCTGTTCAGATGCTCTGGGCCAGCATGGTCCAGGAACACCGCGTGGCACGCACGCCCTGGCCAGGTAGGCCATAACGCCGGGGTGCCATGATGTGATCACCCTAAAGGTGGGTTCCACACTCGAAGAAGACGACTCAGAACCAATGGCGTCTGCCCCATAAATACCCTCCCCCAGCATGCACAGCAAGGTCAAACCCTCCTGATTGTCTGCTGGGAAAGAGCACCCAAACCTCGACTCCACTGCTGCCACCTGTAGAACCAGGGCTGGAAGAACACCCCAGTACAGAAGAATAAGCCTACAGCACAGCCAAGCTGAGACAGAGACCTTGTTTTGCACTTAACAATCTGGTTTAGAGTCTAACTACACTCTGATCTACTCTTAAATTTAACTAGCACTGGTACCATAAAGTACACAGGCGCTACATGATAATTACCAAACGTATAGGTCATGGTACATTAATGTGAACAGTAATTTGTGATTTAAGAATATTTAATGTGGTGTATTAAGCATATTGGACACCCAGGGCTACTTTATAGATTTTTTTTTATTGAAAATGTGAAATTAATAAAATATCAATGGGCAGTAAATGTAGTGTTGGCTTACATTGACAATAATTACAATGAGATATACATATTTTACTTTTCGTTCTTGCATTGTTTTAATTTGAAAAAACTCTACATAAAAAAAAGAAAAACACCAAATGCAGGTCACAGTGACAGTCTGGCCACATGATCAAAAGCACAATAAGGAGCTTTGTGGATCATATTTTGAGCAGCCTGGGTACAGCATATTCTAAAAAGGTTGCTTTTTCTTAACACTGTTTATTCTATTGTTTTCTGCTTCGCCTACACAGAGTGACATATATTCTGTACACAATTCAATTATCATTGGTCAGTAGAGAAATGCTTGCTTACCGTGTTGGGCCCCTTTCACAAATGCGCTTGTTGCTGCGTCTTCTGGCAACTACATCTGCAGAGTATTTTTTTTTTTTTTTTTGCCCACAGACATGCGTTACAAAAAACTCTGTACACAGCTATGCATGCCTAAACTCCAGCGCTTGCATGTGTACGGGCATATTTTTCAAAACTTAACATTTTAGATTTTGAAAAGTTTACACATGCAAGTCTCGGCACTTACACACACAATAGCTGCTTATGGCTTTTTTGTAGGGCTGTTACTGATCAAAAATTTTGTGTCCAATTAATCGTTTTTTTTTTTTTTAATCGACTAATTTCGATTAATTATAACGCACATACAGATCCAACTACTTTTAGCTGATCTCGTTGCAGGCTGAATCCCAGTGCAGCTAACAACCACTGGAAAAATGAATAGCAGGATACAAAAAACACACAAAGGCAGCGCTCGATGGGAATAGCATTAAAACTTTTATAGTCTTCAAGTAGGTAACCAAATAAATATTGCACTGGAGATAAAATCGATGTAGCTACATAAACTGTAAAAATGGTGCGAGTAATACCAAACGGTACCAAAAGCAGTCATAAAAACCTGTAGCCAAGTATGATACTGGTAAAAAAAATGTGTACAACGATACCACTGCTGTATCCAGATGAGGAGAGGTTAACATCAGTGCGTCGGCATGTAGATGTCCCGTGAAGGGAACTATCACAACTCCCAGTGGATGGCTGTAGAATCCCAGGTTGATAGAGGGAAGTGGTAGAGGGAAGTGTAACAGCCCTTGTGTGTGGCAGATAGTAAGGTCCCGCCGACATGCAGATATGAAGGCACAGCAAAGGAGCCCTTCAGATGGACATGGCAAGCCCCGCCGGTGTTAGTGAAGTCACTGGATCTCCGACAGAACTCCCTGAAGGCCCAGAAGCCAGCAGAGAGGTGAGTACCAATCAAAAGAATTTTAATCGATCAAAAAGTTTTTGATCGATCAAAAAAATTAAAGATTAATCGATTAATTAAAAGTTAATTTGCACAGCCCTACTTTTTTGGAATGCATGTCTATAGGCAAAAATATGCTGCAACTGTGGTTCTCAGGGAGCCACAACAAGCGTATTTTTATTTTATCAAGTGCACGTCCTGTGTGCAAGAGGCCTTGTGCTTGTCTGCACAGTACTCCACATGTCTACAGCTATCACATGGCAGCAAGCAAAATGTAAATATTTGAATTATGTACAGAATATATGTCACTCTGTCCAAGAGAAGCAGAAAATTATAGAATAAACACTGTAAAAAAAAAAAAAAAAACGCATTTGATGATTCTGAGTGAGTGAGTGAGTAAAGAACTTATATAGTGCAGCACATGCAAACTAAATCGCCTCTGGGCTGTTCAAAATCTGATCCACGAAGCTCCTTATTGTGCTTTTGACCATATGGCCAGACTGTCACTGTGATTTGCATTTGGTGTTTTTTTATGTAGCGTTTTTTCAAATTAAAACGTTGAAAAAATGCAAGAACGAAAAGTTAAATATGTATGTCTCATTGTAATTATTGTGGACAAGCTCAGATAAGTTACCGTGTCTCTATTTTTTTTACCAGCTTTGCTGCATAAAGTCAGTTTTAACAAAGTGCAGCCCTATTTGGTCTCCAAAGCTATGAATTGCTTACCATAGCAAGCGAGTTGTACCCTTGCCAAAAATAGCTGTCTGCAATAATTACTACATTGGTGTTATTGATTGTTAATTCATTGCTTTGTTATTGTTCTAGTGCCACCTTACTGGCCTTCTTGGTGGAGCTGTTGAAGAGTTCTGTGGCTATGCAGGAACAGATGCTGGGAGGAAAAGGTTTTCTAGTCATTGGCTACCTCTTGGAAAAGGTAAGCTGAATAATTACATTGCTAAAGAAAAAAAAAATCCTCTTTCACATTAAAACTGGATTGTATGGCTTTGAGATTAACAAAGAGCTTTTTAGCATCCGTAATAATCACTATGATAATTTCTTGCGTGTGTGGTCCCCATAGACCAGTGCATTTGCTACATTGAACACTACCTCACTCTCCTTATTATGAACGCAGTTATTAGAACTTTGACTCTCTGCCTTCTAAAAAAAAATTTTGCCGTGTACACATGACCATTTTTCATGACCTGAAAAATGAAATTTTTTAACCACTTCTGACCAGCCCCACGTCCAAAGACGTCATTTTTTTGAAGATGGATATCTCGGTAACGGCAGCAGCTGCTGCCACAACCGAGATATCCATCTCTTCGTGGGGCGGTCCTGTTAACGATAACGGCGGTCATCGCGGCGGATTCGCCGCGAGATCGCCGTTACCGGCGGCGGGAGAGGGTGCCCCCCCCTCCCGCCGCTCTCCCGCGCCCTCCGCCGCTTACCGTAGCCGTCGTTAGCGGCGGAGGCGATCGGGTCCTCTTGCTGGCTGTCCGGGGATGCGACTGAGGGAAAAAATGTCCCTCAGCCGTCCCCATACCTCTGCTGGGCGGAAGTGACGTCAAAACGTCATTTCCGCCCAGCGTCTTAAAGAGACATTTAATTTGTTTACATTTTGACTTTTTTTTTTTTCTTTTTTTTTTTTGCATTTAAGCCTGAATATGAGATCTGAGGTCTTTTTGACCCCAGATCTCATATATAAGAGGACCTGTGATGCTTTTTTCTATTACAAGGGATGTTTACATTCCTTGTAATAGGAATAAAAGTGATCATTTTTTTTTTTCAGTGTTAAAAATTATAAAATAAATAAAAATAAAAACGAAAACCAAAAAAAATTTTTTTTAAAGTGCCCCGTCCCGACGAGCTCGCGCGCAGAAGCAAACGCATACGCGAGTAGCGCCCGCATATGAAAACGGTGTTCAAACCACACAAGTGAGGTATCGCCGCGATCGTTAGAGCGAGAGCAATAATTCTAGCCCTAGACCTCCTCTGCATCTCAAAAAATGCAACCTGTAGAATTTTTTAAACGTCGCCTATCGAGATTTTTAAGGGTAAAAGTTTGACGCCATGCCACGAGCGGGCGCAATTTTTAAGCGTGACATGTTGGGTATCATTTTACTCAGCGTAACATCATCTTTCACAATATATAAAAAAATTGGGCCAAATTTATTGTTGTCTTATTTTTTAATTCAAGAAAGTGAATTCTTTCCAAAAAAAGTGCGCTTGTAAGAACACTGCGCAAATACGGTGTGAGAAAAAGTATTGCAATGACCGCCATTTTATTCTCTAGGGTGTTAGAAAAAAAATATATAATGTTTGGGGGTTTTAAATAATTTTCTAGCAAAAAAAACTGTTTTAGTCTCGTAAGCACCGAATCTGAAAAACAGGCTTGGGGCTGAAGTGGTTAAAATGGTCATTAAAAACGATCATGTGTAGGCTCCAGAGCAGTTTTCATGACGTGAAAAATGGGCATTAAAAATTTAGAACATGATCTAAATTTTCACGTTGTTTTTCACATTGTCGTTTTTCACGTTGTGGAAAACGGTCGTGTGTAGGCTTTAACGACGAAAAAAATGTGCATGCTCAGAAGAGACAGGAGCACTCGTTTGTAATGGAGATAGCACATTCGTCACGCTGTAACAGACTGAAAAGCACGAAGACTGAAAAGCGCAAATTGTCTCATCAAACTTTTACTAACACAAAATCAGCAAAAACAGCCCAAAGGGTGGCACCATCTGAATGGTACTTCCCCTTTATAGTGCCGTTGTACGTGTTTTATGTCACCGCGTTTTGCTTGAGCATTTTTTTTTCATGATCGTGTGTAGGCAAGGCAGGCTTGACAAAAATCACATCGAAACATAAACCGTTTTTTCTAGACCATTAAAAACGGTCGTGTGTACGACATTATACTTTCAACCCCATTCTATCCCCCTTCCTCCTATACCTTTACTTATACCTTCTATCATATTTACCCCTAAATAATGTCATCTCTTCCCTTTTTTTCTTTTTCACTAAACCCCTATGGCCTCTTCTATATGTTCACCTGATTCCTTTGCTCTCCGCATAGGTTAGTAGAGACCTCAATTAAATGTCTTTCTGCACAAGATTGATGTACCGTGTGTAGCACATACTGCACTCCTAATACCTAAGTAATACATTACACAACTTGACCATATTGCTTACCAGTTGTTGATGGTTGTAGGTAATATTTAGGCTACTGTAATGTAAATCCTCATGGAATCATCTTTATTCACAATATAAGCTAGAAAACTAATCCTATTTAAACTGAGAAAACATAACATTTTAAGAGGAAAAAAAGTGCATTTTGAAATTGATGGCAGCAACATGTCTCAAACTTGGGACAGGGCCATGTTTAATATGGTGTAACATCCCCTATTGTTTTAACAACACTGTGTAAACATCTACGAACTAAGCAGACCGGTTGCTGGAAATTTTGAAGAGGAATGTTTTCCCATTCTTGTCTGATATTGGATTACAACTCCTAAACAGTCCTAGGTCATTTTTGTCATATTTTCTGATTTAAGTTGTGACAAATATTTTCAATTGTTGAAAGCTCTAGACTGCAGGCAAGTCAGTTAAGCACCCAGACTCTTCTACTATGAAGCAATGCTGTTGTCATGGATGCAATGTAGTTTAGCGTTATCTTGCTGAAATGTAAGGCCTTACCAGAAAAAAGATGTCTGGATGGGAGCATATGCTGCTAGATATATCTTTCAGCATTGATAGTGCCCTTCCAGATGTGAAATCTGCCCATTCCATACCCACTAATGCACCCTCATACCATCAGAGATGCAGGCTTTGCAACTGAATGCTGATCACAAGCTTGAATGTCCCTCCTTTTTAGTCTGGATGACCCATGGTTGCCAAAAAGATTGTCAGATTTTGACTCGTCTGACCACAGAACAGTCTTTCACTTTTTCTAACTTTAAACATATGTTTTCTATTTTCTGTTGCACATAAAATGTGGGTTTATAAGATTTGCTAGCCTTTGCATTGTTTTTTTTACATAGATTTTACACACCATCCCAACTTTTTTTTTAAATTGGGATTGTACGAAAGAGTTTTTCCTTAAAATTAGAGCAGTATGTTTTTAAACTACGGTAAGGAATGAGCACACCCACAGCTAACCCACACAATTATAGGGAGAAAATGCTAACTTTAAGTAGGTGGGTAGCTAGGTGGGATTTAAAGTGGAACTATAGCAGTATTTTAAATTGCAAATGGGAAGGATTTTGATTGCAGAAGAGACCTACTGTGTCAATGTTGGAGTGTAGTTGAATATAGTTCCACTTTAAACCTGGAATACATTTCACAGCAAGGGTATAATGGCAGTGTAATTGTACTTAATCAGAAAGGCAGAAGTGCAAACTGCTGACACCAGTAGAATTAAAGTCCAGATAATTATATATATATACATGTTGTATTGAAATTGTAATAGCAATATAGTCACTACACAAAAAAGTGAAAGGATAATTTGCAGTAACCCAAGCAGATATTCAGGTTTTAGTCTAGAAAAATATATTGTCAGTCCACAACAGGAAAATATTACCTGGGTGCATTTGCTGCAGATCCACAGATCCTGTACTTGCAGGATCTTTAAAGGGGTAAAACCTAGGTAGGAGTGCCTGTATTGCAGAGATGTACTGCCTCTGTTTTATTTTTCCCTGGCCTACACTTTAACTATTACATAAAAACCAAGAGCTGGGTAAAGTCTCGGCCCTTATCTGAAATGAGCTGTGCTGATGGTTGTTGCAAGAGCTACTACTGTGAATAAGTAAGTATAACTAATTAGGCGTCTGTGGCAACACTTTCCTTACCAAAAAGTCTATCTGTCTCATTTTATGTAACTATCCATACTTAAAGAGCCAACGTCTTTCGGTTCTCCTGTCGCTTTTAAAGTGGAGTTCCACCCAAAAAACGACTATATACCATCACATGCATAACACTACCAACAAGTTCGATAGCCACCTAAAATAAAAAATGTCAACTGTAAATCTTCACAATGCCCACAAGCAAAATGGAAACGGCCTAGAACAGGGTTTTAAAAGTTCTTCTCTTACTTGAAAACGGACAGAGGATATTTAAAGATACCAAAGCAGTGAGTATTACTTTGTAATGTAAAAACCCATTGAATGCACCAAAAAAAAACAAAAAACGATTGGCCGCTTTAAAAACTGAGAGCTTTGAATCTCTGAACATTCATGAGTATAAAGATAAAGCTGAACAGTACCCTGGAAAACCTTCTTGACAAACTGTTTAACCAAGATCTTAACCAATTTCTAATTTTACCGTATTTCCCTTTATTTGTATTGGTCGACCTTGCCAAGCCTTCAGAAATTAATTGATATCATTTCTGATTTTCTCAATTCACCCTGTGTTCAAGAGGAAAAGTTGTCAACTGCAAAAGGGCAAACAAGTTTTTATAAAGGCTTCTCGGCACATGTTATTTAACGTGAAAGAAAATAAACACTGTATGTAGTAAAAAGGATGTGCTGCAGTTACATTGTGGAGTGTTGATTGTGTGCCATCTTGTTGCAGTCCTCCAGGGTTCACATAACTAGAGCAGTGCTGGAGCAGTTTCTATCATTTGCGAAATACCTGGATGGTCTATCTCACGGGGCACCTTTACTGAAGCAGCTTTGTGATCATATCCTCTTCAACCCTGCCATTTGGATACACACACCAGCAAAGGTATCATACAAGTTTAATTTCTGACATTTAGAATTTATTTGTAAAGATGTCTCGACACATTTCAGTACTACACTTCTCATTTGGAGTTTAAAGCACCCCACTGACCCATTTAGGTTTTTTATCTTCTTTTTTTTTTAATTAAGGAGTTTTATGTTTACACAGTAGTAATATTTTTTTTAGAACTTAATTTCTGGCCTTTGTAATGAATTTAAAGGAGACATAAAAAAAAAAATGTTTTAGAATCATCACAAAGAAAAATGCTGGGAGGTGATAATACCATTTTAATTGACCCAATGAGACGATAAGACATACCAAAATGATTCATATAGTTTTCTTTAACTTTGATATTTCACTTTAGATTTTGTTTGCTAATGCCATGGATGAATCCATGCTTATTAAAAAAGTTACTACTTGAGCCTTTGTAATACAGTGTGCATTGTGATGCAATATTGAGTGTCAGTGTAATCTCACGAGAGGATTAAGAATATACTAGGTAGACATAAGTAGCAGGTAGGTACTGCAGAACTGTCAAAAACAGTTTGCAAGCGTTTGCTCTTCCTCATGCGCTATAGGGCAAGCCCCTGTGTCAATTACACAATTTACACAGCTTTCTATTTTCTACCAATGCTTCCCATATTTTACATATGTTTTGGTTTTAAGGATTATAGGGTATACTGGTATTTAAAGATGGAAAAATACATGTTGCCGAACTCGCACAATTTCAAACTCACATTTCAGTGCAAGTTTGGGGATGAATTGAAAAAAATTTGTGTGGGGTAATGCACAGATGTTGATTGAAGTCACTCCTGAATTCACCAAAAATAGTGCAGGAACAACTTTTGGAAATCAGTGCAGCGCCGCACCAATTGGGACCAGGCTATGGGCAATAGGTTGAGATTTGGCATGTCAAATCGCGCATATGTGAATGGGGGCTGACAATGCTGCTGTGCAGAGGTGTCTGCTTTACTACATCATCTAGAATGCAGACGCTCTAAGGCCTCGTACACACGAGGCAATAGATTTGTTCAAAACGGTCTGTCCGACCGATTTGAACAAATCTGTCTGCTGTCATTTTGGTTTGCTTGCGTGTACACACGAGCAAACCAAAATCCCCGCCAGCAGACAGCGCGCTGATGTGTCGGCTGACGTGGCAGTGACGTTGACGCCGCCACGTGACCGCACCAGGAAGTAAAACACTTCCGCGCATGCGCCGAATCCATTCGGCGCCGGTGCGAGACGACATGTCTGCTGGTAAGTGTACTAACCAGCAGACATGTCGGGCGGACGGGTTCCCACCCAATAGATTTCAAAGCATGCTTTGAAATCTGTCGGGTGGCCAAATCCGTCGGCTCGCCCGTACACACGATCGAATCTGTCTGCTGGGACGGTCTAGCAGACCGTTTCCAGCAGACAGATTTGATTGTGTGTACGCGGCCTAAGACAAGAACTGTGTTACTAGATAGATCACCAGGTGAAATAATAGAAAGATTAAAAATGGAAACTAATGCAAGCACTTCAAGAATTGGTAAACTGCAATACATAATATTTTTGTTTTTGGATTTTACACCACTCTAACAAGTTACTCATGTTACTTTTATTGCATAGCCCTTTGTAACCGATTTGCTTCTGTCCATTTTAGGTGCAGCTCTCACTGTACACCTATTTGTCAGCTGAGTTTATTGGCACTGCCACAATCTACACCACCATCCGAAGGGTGGGAACAGTATTACAGCTAATGCACACACTGAAATACTACTACTGGGTTGTAAATCCTGCTGACAGTAGTGGCATAAACCCTAAAGGGCTTGGTGAGTAGCTTGTACTGTACTGTGCAATATTTTACAATATTAATTTTATTTTATTGTTGATTGGTTTTTGAATAATCCAAATGTGTTATCCGATAATATTTTCGTCTCAAGTATACCAACTGGTTGGAAAGGAAGGGAGGTGTGGTCAACCAAATAGATCGGTTTATTCAAAAAAAATTGGATACAAACGAAAGTGTTCTTTTTCAGGTCACCACATCCATAATGTAGCATCTTCTTTTATATTGCAGCGTAGTTCATTACTAAGAAATTAAACAATGTACTTCATCATGTTCATGCATTTTTGGAACGGATTCTGTGAAAAAAAGGATTTTAGAGAAGAAGAAACAACATTTTATTGTTTGACCATAATAGCAAAAGCTTAATTTTATTTATTTTTTGCTTTCTTTTTTATGTCGGGTGAATTTCTTGTAAAAGAAAGAAATGATCACCCATATTATCACCACCTTCTCCCTCCTTCAAAAGGAAACAAAGCAACATAAAACCGTTGGATGATCATTTAAAGAAATAATAATATAGGTGTATGCTCAGAGGTGCAGAATGCCAGGGTAAATTTTGGGGTATGTAACCGTGGGTTATGAATTTCCCAGCTATAACCACTTAACTGCAAGTTGTGCAAGAACAATGTAGAGGGGAGGACATACAGTTTAGCATGAAGGATGACAAAAGCCGAACTTCTTGAAATCCTTTATTTTAATAGTTATTCAACTCCAATTCCAAAAAAGTTGTGATGCTGTGTAAAATCTACATAAAAACAGAATGCAATGTTTTGCAAATCTCAAACACATATTTAATTACAATAGAAAACCTTTAAAAAATAAGATGCTTAAAACGGATCTCCACCCTAAAGTGAAGATCCGCTGATCGGAACCCTCCCCCCTCCGGCGTCACATTTGACACCTTTCAGGGGGGAGGTGCAGATACCTGTCTAAAGACAGGTATCTGCACCCACTTCCGGCCCGCAGTCTCGGGCAAAAGACGGGCTTTTCCCGTTGTGTGCTGGGAACTCTCGGCTCCCAGCACACAGCGGGAGCCAATCGCCGGGCGCAGCCGATCGCCGAGCGCTTCACTTCCTGGTTCCCTCACCGTGGATGGAGGGGGGAGCAGCAGGGAGACGAGCGATCGATTGTCCTCTGCTGCGGACGCCGCTGGACTCCAGGACAGGTAAGTGTCCTAATATTAAAAGTCAGCAGCTGCAGTATTTGTTGCTGCTGGCTTTTAATATTTTTTTTTGGTGAACCATCCGCTTTAAAGGGGTGGTTTGTCTTATTTTTTCTAAATAGGTTCTTTAAAGCTTTGTTCGTTCCCTTACCCTTTCCTTTGATTTCCCTTTTAAATGTTTTTTTTCTTTGTTTCAATTTCTCACTTCCTGTTTCTCCTCAGTAAGCTTTCCACCATCATCCGAGTGGTGGAAAGTCATTTAGAACAGCTTACTGAACACCTTACTGAGGAGGAACAGGTAGTGAGAAATTCAGACAAAGAAAACAAAGAAAAAAACATTTAGAAGGGAAATCGAAGGAAAGGGTAAGTGAACCAACAATGCACTAGCTTAAAGGGACCTATTTAGAAAATAAAAAACAAACCTTTACAACCCCTTTAATCTGACAAAATGTACAAAATAAGATAATTTTAAAATTGACAGCACCACATCTCAAAAAAGCTGGGACAGGGCCATGTTTACCACAGTGTAGCATCCGCTCTTCTTTTAATAACACTCTGTAAATGTCTGGAACTGAGGAACCCAGTTGCTGGAGTTTAGGGAGAGGAATGTTGTTCCAATCTTGCCTGATATAGGAGTCTAAACTGCTTAACAGTCCTGAGTTATCTTTGTTGTATTTTTACATTTCAAGATGCACCAAATATTTTCAATTGGTGAAAGGTCTGGACTGCAGACAGGTCGGTTAAGCACCCAAATTTTACTATGAAGCCATGCTGTTGTAATATATGCAGTATGTGGTCTAGCATTGTCCCGCTGAAATATGCAAGGCCATTCCCTGAAAAAGACAACCTGGGGATGAAGCATGTGCTGCTCTCTAATCTGGTTTTATTGTTCGGCATTGATGGTGCCTTTCCACACATGCAAGCTGCCCATTTTCATACGCTCAAATGCACCCACACATCTTCAGAGATGGAATTTTGAACTGAGCGCTGATAAGCTAGTCCAGAGGAGGCAAAACAAATGTAAATTTTCAATTTGTCTGACCACAGATCAGTTTTTCACTTTGCAACAGACCATTTTAAATGAGCTTTGGCCTAGAGAAGACGGCAACATTTCTGGATCATGTTCAGATAAGGCTTTGCTTAAGAGCTTTACTTTTTCATTTTTTATTTTTTTGGATAGCACAGCGAACTGTGTTCACAGACAGTGATTTTTGTGAGTATTCCTGAGTCCATGCAGTGATATCATCACGGAATCATGCCTGATTTTAATGCAGTGACATCTAAGGGCCCGAAGGTTACGGGACATACAATATTACGTTTCAGCCTTGTCCCTTGCACAGGGATTATTCCAGATTCTCTTAATCTTTTTTGATAATATATGTACTGTAGATAATGATATATTTTAAGTCTTTGCAATTTTACATTGAGGAACATTATTCTGACATTGTTTGTTTGATAATTTTTAGACACTGCTTTCCACAGATTGGTGAACCTCTGCCCATCTTTGCTTCTGATACTTTGACTCTTTTGCAATGTTCTTTTTATACCCAATCATGTTACTGACCTGTTGCCAGTTAACCTAATGAGTTGTAAAAATGTTCTTCAAGCTCTTTGTTGGTACCACTTACTTTGCCAGCTTTTTGTTTCCCTGCCCCAACTTTTTTGAGATGTGTTGCTGCCATCATTTTCAAACCTACCTTATTTTTCTCTTTAAATGGTACATTTATGTACAAATATCTGTTTAAGATTTGAAAATCGTTGCATTCTGTTTTCATGTAGATTTTGCACAGCGTCACAAGTTCTTTTGGAATTGTGGAGGAAAGGATAGATGGCTAGATTTTTAAGTAGTAGAAACTTATACCAACCAATACACATGGTTTTATAATGGAACCTTGTTTTGACTGTTCTGCTTTGTTGAAAAGTGGACTCTGGCTGCTTTGTGCTTTGAGAGAAAATTGTTGCAATTTTCATTATCTTATAAACGAAGCTGAAATGTATGAATATTTTGAAGACCTGCTATTTTAGTAGCAGTGCTGTCAATATGATTTAAATGCATATTAGATTATCATACATTGTATTGCATTACTTGCCTTTCTTTTTCTGAGAACAGACTAGAATGTGTTTGCGAATACTCAGGGGGATACTGGTTCACTCATAACGGCATTATAATGAGATATGTTATTTTTCCTCCTACAGATACACAAAAAATGGCTTTAGTTTCAGAAAAGTACAACGTGAAGAGTTTTTCTAGTTTAGACCGTGGACTGTTTTTTCTTTTATTTTTAAAGCAGTTGTCTTCAAATAGGCGGAACTTATGTAACATTTGAAGGTTTCTGTCAGTTTATCACAAGTTAGAGACTTATACTTTGTTGCCTGCAAATTATGGAAAGTGACCTTTTCCAATGCCAAAGTGACCTTTAAATTCATTACTTTTAGCATGGGATTACTAAGAATATTGTAGGCAGTATAGTGGTGACCTTAGAAGCATGTCACAATATTGGTAAATGTGTGTGTGCGCGTGTATGTATGTATACGTCTGTGTGTGTGTGTGTGTGTGTGTATATATATATATATATATATATATATATACACACACACATCATGCAAGGATAGAGAATCATTGTCAAATGGAAGTTTTTTATTGTTCTTGTTGATTTACAAGGGAAATGTTGGTAGTTAAATGTAGTGTTAATTGCATTTTGTAGACAGTTGTATAAACTATAAAAGGGTAGGGGATATTCATTTTTTGTAGTCGTATGTTTAATTTCTTTCAGAAGAAATTTTTAATTGCTTGTGTCCTTTAAATGATTAAAACAAAACTTGGTATTCATAAGTCACTGAATGTATTCATTTTCCGACATCTCCACATAAATAATGTTTCTACACCAGGCATAGGATGGCTAATGATCTGCATGTTTTTGCTGAAAAGTCCCCATAATTTAAGTGAAGACAGTTGGGCACCATCCCCCCCCCTTTTGCCTTCCCTAGGCCAGTACGAATAATATATTTTGAGATGGTGACGCTTAGTGGAGAGGGAGAGACTCTACTCCCACATTCTGAGGACCTCAATTAGAGCAGGATCTTAGGTTGGTGAATGCTGCTGATCATTCTATACCAGGGCTCAAAATTTCAAGTCCTGATCTAGTAGCCAGGCCTCAAGAGTTACTCGCCACCAGTTGCCCCAACTAATTCATACACTGCCCTGCGCCTAATTGCGCCCAT
This sequence comes from Rana kukunoris, assembly GCA_029574335.1. Classification (NCBI taxonomy): domain Eukaryota; kingdom Metazoa; phylum Chordata; class Amphibia; order Anura; family Ranidae; genus Rana; species Rana kukunoris. Next base: position 80,220,717 of record CM056050.1, on the reverse strand, counting down.
AAACACGCCCTCGTAGATTATCTCATGGAATTACACTGTTAAATGCAGAATCAAGTTACAAAATTAAATATTACCAACACCAACTTTAACAAAATGGGACATGGCACTAGAACTGGCTCTCTTCCCTATTCTCTTGCTGTCTCCTCTGCAACTCCCATCCATCCTCTCTCTCGCTCTCTCTCTCTCTCTCTCTCTCCCCTATTCATCTCATCATCCGGAGCCTGTGTGTGCGGCTCCACACTTGCATGTCCCCACTTCCCCCTTTTATTCAGGCTGGCAGTAAGGAGAGGAGCTGCAGCACAGCGGGAGGGAGTACAATCCAGCACTGAGATCCACACAACTGCACAGCCATTGACACCATAGCACAGAGCACACTGACACTGCACAGCACACATTGAAACCAGTCTGTTCACAGTGCTCAGGCTGAACTGTTGGACACTTGCATAGAGCACAAGGAGAAGAAAACTGCACTAACTAGAAGGCTGCCGCTCTCATGTCAGGGCAACTTTCAGTGAGCGCTGCACTGGAGTGGTAATTTTCACAATCCTCCACCTCACTCATTACTTTCTGCTCTCCAGCTACATGGGGGGGCATGCTCAGAGAGGTCAAACTGTTAGGTCCCATGGCTTAAAGGATAGTTCCACCCACAATTTTACTTTTTTAAATATAAATACCCCTGTAATACACAAGCTTAATGTATTCTAGTAAAGTTAGTCTGTAAACTAAGGTCAGTTTTGTTAGGTTGTTACAGCATTTAGTTTATAATCTAGAAATAGACCGTGGCCATCTTAAGTGTGGGCATCATGAAGCCAGACTGTATGACTTCCTGGATTTCAGCTTTGCATATCTCGCACATGCTCAGTGCTGCACAAGCAATGTAATAGGTTTCAGTCAGGTTTGCAAGGACTACTGGGAAACATGATGCCTGTCCCAGAAACCCTTGCAAATAGCCTTGTGACTTAATAGCCTAGGCTAATAAGGAGGAGAAGGTAATGGACTAAAAAATAAAGGTATTTACAAGCAACAAAATAAATAAAAATTGTCCATTCTGAACACTATGAGATTAGGGCATGCAGCACAGACAAACATAAAAAAATGGGTGGAACTCCACTTTAATGAGAATTGTAAGGAGAGCACCTGTGTACTGCTCTGCCTGTGCGCGGCTCACCAGACTACTTTTCCCGAGCATGCACCTTTCCTCTTTGGCCGCCAATCTCATCGGGAATCTTAGTGTAGGCACAGATTGGAGGGAGATTCAGCAGGTCATGCAGCCCTGTCATCACTCGCCCCCAGCTTAAATTCACTCGCCAAATGCTAGTAGGCGAGTGGAAATTTTGAGGGCTGTTCTATACCAATATGCTCCTTGTTCAGACCTGCAATCACGGTGCTTGGCAGGGAGAATCTTCCAGCAGTGACTTATTTTGTGGCTCTGAGATTTTGTGACTGAATACCAAGAGTTGCTAAGGAAGACTGAGCTGGAAAATTGCATATTTATTATGCTTAGTTATTATTCCGTATTATTTTCACAACAGAGAACTTTTAGCTCAGAAAGTTTCACCCCTTACAAACTCTTGATATATATGTAAAAAGGTGTTAATATAAACCTGGTTCTTTAAGATAACAATCCACCTTTAACAAAGGCCACCTATCGCTGCAGTATTGTGGCACATTAAGTTTGACACACTTTCATTGGCCCTTAGAATTCTGTCCTTACTAATAAAATGTAAATGAACAGTGTTTGCCTCCCAAGCCAAAGGTTCCAAGTCCTTCCCTGCTATAAAGCACCTTTATTTGTACCTTAAAAATAGATTGATAATTTTTTATTTTTTTGTCAAAATGTGGATATCCCTTTGTCTTGGGTAGGGGTCTTTTCTTTACACAGCACTTTTTGTCCATTAAAGTAAGTGGTTGTTAACTCACTTTGTGCCGTTTTTATCATCCTCTCTGTAATATTAAATAATGTGCTGTACGTGTTTTTTAAAACATCCGCCGCTAAATACCTTAATTTATAGCGCCAATCAGCGATAATGTGTCCAGCCATCTCTCTCCTCTCTCGAGCTGACAGAAAGGTGGGCAGAGCTGAGACACCCCCGCTGACATCAGCCATGAGGAGGAAAGGAGAAGAGGAGATGGCCACTATAGAATAGGGTATTTAGCTGCATTAAACAAATGGTAGCAACAAATATGATACCAACAGGAGGGGGGGGGGGCTGGTACTAGCTGACAGGCAGAGAGGAGAGGAAGACAGAGGAGGACACATGACAGCAGGCTGCAGATGGCAGAGGCATGTATCAGGGCTCCTCAGCCATGATGCACCATGGTCAGTTTACATAGGGGAGGTCAGAAACTGGCTGGATCATCCAGTTTTTTTTTTAGGTGTAACATGGGGCCAAATTACACAGAACAAGCACTGTGCTGTATAAAATGCTTTAAAGGAACAGGGTCCATTTTTTTTTGGTTAACAAACACTTTAATCTCCCAAGGGAATACTGCCAACAACCAGTTGTAAACCACCTCTATTCTAAAATGCATGTACAGTATTTAAGCCATAGAGCAAAATTCAAGTCAGTCCTTTACTAAAGCCCCATCATTTTTCTAAATTGTCCAATAGAAGGCAATGAAGGCAATGCAAGGCTCCTGGCCATTCCTTCTTTGCTCCTAAAATGCTCCTAAAATGTACTTCCATGTAACTGTAGCGGTACTCCCGTAAGAGCCCTTGCAAGAGTCAATAAGAACAAAACTAAAATGTTAATGTTATCAAATCTGCGAGTAGCTATAGATAGTCTGTGCTCGCAAGCTCCCGCTAGTGGGCAATTCCTTTAAGTACAGTTGCTGGTAATCTCAATTAGGCCTGGCCCAGATAACTCCAGAATGTTCCAGTGGTGAAGTCTATTGTAGATACTTTGGTGCACTTTAACTTATTTGTAATCCAAAGGGTTCTCTAATCAATTAAATAATGTAGATCAATATAGAACAGTAATTTCAATTGTGCAAACTATCTGTGCACTCCTTCCTTGGAATATACTTCCAGTAGCAGTGACTTGATAACTAAATTAGGCTTGAGGCCTATACACATGTAACTGTATTTAACTGAACTAGTGCTGTGACACACGTATTGTTTCTCCCTGTATGATTGTCTATTATTCTCACAAAGAGCAGTGTGGAACTTAGGCCTATTTGTAACTCAGTTCGGCTTAATGAAGTTTTCTCCAAAGAACTACAAGTTCCAACAACAGTGTGGTAGTAAGTCTAAGTGTAAGAGTGTATCCAACAACTGTGGGCGGCTGCCCTGCTCACCACACTGGGCCTGGAAGAACTGGGAACCTCCGCTCCGGTTGTCCCTGGATCCTGCTTTCAGTCAGCACAAGCACACCAATTAGCTTCACAGGATGGCTGGAACCGGTAGATGTCTCTGGATACCAGCTTTACTGATACTTTTTACAGAGTATGGTTCTTTGAGGTTGTCAGGAAAAATGAGGGCCACACCAAATTATTACCCATCTAATTCCATGGCTCGGTCTGCCAGTTGGCCAGTCTTTTTTATTTTATTGATGGGTTTCTCTTGATGTGAAAATGAGTTGTATCCAGAAACTAAAATCTTGCTTCTGTGGAGAACATTAGTTATTTCTGGCACATTTCTTACAAGTACAGACAATTTTAAGATTTGCTGAACTTGTAGCTGCTCCTTCAGGCTAATTTGTTGTGCTTAGATGTAGATGTAAGAACTTGTAACTTTATGCCTCACTAAATTGAGCATACAGTACATCTGATCTGTTGGAAGAAGTATGTACCAGGCATTAGTGTTCACATGTTTTTGCTGCAACCACCTACCTACCCTGTCATGTTTGACAAACACTGCTTGTGCACTTTAATGAGATAATCATAAGGAATACACCATATGGATTTTAAATTATTTTTTAAATGTAATCCCTTCTCTGAGACCTCCATTTTTAACCTGAATATAAACAAGAGATTTACTGCACATAATCTTCATCAGATAGCTAAACTCACCAAACACTTGCCAGCCACAAATATTTGTATTACTTGCAGTAGAGTTAAAGCAAAACAGTTTGATGTGGTTGATGGTAGTGTATGAAGGCCAAAAGAAATATATAGCCTTAATGTGCGAATCCTGCAGAAGCAATAGCAAGGAGTTACAAAGAGGGGAGTCAATATAGCATCATTTGAAAAAAGAAAGGATTACAGAACATTTTTCGAAATCCTTTCTTTTTTCAATGTGCAGCTAAATTGCTGTGCCTCTCTTTTCTGAGGCATTTCAAATGTGGAGAGGAGGCAATTCGACATCTCCTCACTGCCTGTTCCACACTGTAAATGCTACAGCAACAGAGAGGCATTTGTGCCATGTACTCATTCGCTTGAACGAGTTGTGTTCAGTGGCTGTAATGGTCACTGACCGAAAACAGGGGTGATATTTTTGCCACAGGTGCGAAGCAAAGCATCACGTCAGTGGCATCAGGACACCTCTGTCCACTGCCTTTAGAGCTTAAGGGGGACTAAAAACATGGCTTAACTGCGTGTTTCTAACACCCCACCAACTGCAAATCTAAACAACCCTAAGGCCTCGTACACACGAGGCAATCTATTTGTTCAAATCGGTCGGACCGACCGATTTGAACAAATCTGTCTGATAGGATTTTGGTTTGCTCGCGTGTACACACGAGCAAACCAAAATCCCCGCCAGCAGACGGCGCGCTGACGTGTCGGTGACGTGGCAGTGACGTTGACGCCACCACGTCACCGCACCAGGAAGTAAAACACTTCCGAGCATGCGCCGAATCAATTCGGCGGCGGTGCGAGACGACATGTCTGCTGGTAAGTGTACTAACCAGCAGACATGTCGGGCGGACGGATTCCCACCCGATAGATTTCAAAGCATGCTTTGAAATCTGTCGGGTGGCCAAATCCGTCGGCTCGGCCGTACACACGATCGAATCTGTCTGCTGGGACGGTCTAGCAGACCGTTTCCAGCAGACAGATTTGATCGTGTGTACGAGGCCTTACTCTTAGGGCAGTTCGATGAGAAAAAAGTGATGTTTACTTTCTGCACTCCATTGCCTTTTGTAAACCAAGTTTCTGTGTAAATTAAATGTGTTTATGTGAATGCGACTCAGTTTATTGGAAAGGAAAAGGCATTTGGTGAAAGGTGTGTGTGTGATAGATACCCATTCGGACAGCACTCAGTGTAAGATATTGTTTTCCTTTAGGACGGAACGCTTCTCTGAACTGATTATTGAATGAAGAGTATTCAGAGAGAGTGCATCTAGTCTGTAAGCATGCCATAGAGAATTACTATTGTTGCGTGCACATTTGCCTATTTCAGTGAAAGCAGATATGTGTGAACTTAATACAACAGCAGATAAAAAGCACTGACCGTGTAGCTAGTAATTTATTATTTTCATCTCTGGAGATTTAGTACACCTTGTCTGAACTCAATTTCTGTATATTTGATTTAAAATGCAGTTCCTGCTTTGTAGAAAGACGCCTGTCATAGTGGGATGACATGAGAGCTCAGTAATATATATATATATATATATATATATATATATATATATATATATATATATATATATATACTGTGTGTGTATATGTATGTGTGTGTATATATATATATATACCGTATTTTTCGGACCATTAGACGCACTTTTTTTCCTCAAAAATATAGAGGAAAATGTCTGTGCGTCTTATAGTCCGAATGAACATCTGGCACTGCCCCCCGCCGCCGCCGTCAATGCCCCGCCCCCCCCCCGCACGATAATCCCCTGACCTGAACTTCAAAGTCCTGGTTCCCGCGGCCTCCTCCCGCACAGTTGTCGCTTCCGCCGATGCCCAGCTTTTTGCTCGGCTGCAGCCACGGAGGTGCCTGGTCAGTGACAAAGCCTTGTGAACTTGTGAAGCCTCGTATCACAGAACCCCACTATGCAGCTCGTCATGCAAGGCTCAGGTAGGACACTATTGTGAGAGGAGAGTGGGGAGGAATTTATGGCAGCCAAGGAGTGAGTGAATGGAAGGCTGTGCTGTGTTTGGAGGACAGGTGACAGCCTGCTCTGCTGGGACTTGTAGTGCCTCTGTGGAGGGGTGAGATATGGCAACCTGCTCTGCTGGGACTTGTAGTGCCTCTGTGGGGGGCTGAGATATGGCAACCTGCTCTGCTGGGACTTGTAGTGCCTCTGTGGGGGGCTGAGATATGGCAACCTGCTCTGCTGGGACTTGTAGTGCCTCTGTGGGGGGCTGAGATATGGCAACCTGCTATGCTGGGACTTGTAGTGCCTCTGTGGGGGGCTGAGATATGGCAACCTGCTCTGCTGGGACTTGTAGTGCCTCTGTGGGGGGGACTGAGGATTCCTCAGTTTCCCCACAGTATAGGACACTACAAGTCCCAGCAGAGCAGGTTGCCATATCTCAGCCCCCCACAGAGGCACTACAAGTCCCAGCAGAGCGGGCTGCTTTTACAGAACAGGAGAAGCAGCTGGAGTAGGGCAGTTTGTACTGGGAAGGGAGAGAAGACGGCACAAGTTTGAGATGGGGGAGGATTTTTTTCTGAGAGTGAGGATTTATGCTGGGAGGGATTTCTTTGGCACAGGTCAGGCTGCATTTCATTGGCACTGGTAAATAGTTTAGTGGACCATTTGGTTCAGAATATTTTTTTTCCTGTTTTCCTCCTCTAAAACCTATGTGCGTCTTATGGTCAGGTGCGTCTTATAGAGCGAAAAATACGGTATATATATATATATATATATATATATTGTGACAGGGTACACGATTGTATGTACACCAGTGAGAGGCTGGAAAGGTCAGTTTTCCCTGCCCTGGAAGGGGTTAAGCCTGGCCAACAGGTAAACCTCCTCTCTTCCCCCTATTAATTAACAGTCACCTGGTAGGGAAGTGGGAAGTGAGAGCTCAGTGTGAGAGGTATGCTGAGCTGGTCGGACAGGTTGGGAACTGTCTGCATTGAAGGAACAAGGTCTGTCACCGATTTGTTTATTTGGACTGGTTATTTTGTTTGTTTTATACTGGAGGCTGGAATAGCCCCTCCAGTACAGTGTAGTGAGGGACACTACTGTCAGTTAGCCTCCTAAATTGGAGTAGGCCATTTTGTTTTGTATTATTTATTTTGAGTGCAATAAAGCTGTATTTATTGCTTAAGATCAGCGACTTTGCTGCATTGCATTACCGCTATTTCTACGACTTTGTCACAAGTGGTGGTCAGAAGTTGGATGTTTGCTGTTGTACCGGTCATTGTACAGTTACAGTGGCCTTAAAGGTACAGGACCCAGAAAATGGAAGATATTGTGAAAGCCCTGTTACAAGCTGTCTCTGTGCAGCAAGAGACTAATAGACAGGTAGCGGCCTCAGCTGCAGCACAACAAGAAACTAATAGACAGCTAGCTGCAGCACAACAAGAAACTAATAGACAAGCCGCTGCAGCGCAACAAGAGATTAGTAGACAGGCAGCTGCCGCAGCTGCAGTACAACAGGAGACCAACAGGCTCCTGACTTTGCAGATTGAAGCTTTGACTGAAGCACAAAAGTCAGACCATGCTGTTCTCAAAGCAACCCTGGATCAGATGACTACCCAAGGGTCTTCTAACCCACCAGCAAGGGGGGTAAGCCAAATACGTGCAAGCAGCTGTCTGCAGAAAATGACCCCGGATGATGATGTGGAGACTTACCTACTGGCGTTTGAACGGACCGCCACCCGAGAAGGCTGGGCCCCGGAAGAGTGGGCTGGGATCATTGCACCATTCCTCCTGGGAGAAGCACAGAAAGCCTATTTTGATCTGGATGAGGTGGCTGCTGCAGACTTTCCCAAACTGAAAGGAGAGATCCTGGCTCGCTTAGGGGTGACTTCCACAGTGAGGGCCCAGCGTTTCTACAACTGGAGGTTCAAAGAAGGAAAAGCACCAAGATTCCAGATGTTCGATTTAATTCATCTGGCTCGGAAGTGGCTCAAACCAGAGGCTCAAACCCCTGCACAGATTATAGAAGCGCTTGTACTGGACCGTTACGTGAGAGAGCTTCCAAATGGCCTCCGGGAGTGGGTCACTCAGGGAAATCCCCTGGACTGTGATAGTATGGTCGCACAAGTGGAGCGGTACCTGTCTACCAAAAATTTGGACCGATCTCTCTCTAGGACGATCGGGAAAATACAGAGACCAGGAGACCGGAGGAGTGGAGTGGAAGCAGACTTCGGATCCGGAGCCTGTTTTTCTAAAACAGACTTTAGAAGTCAAAACCCTAGGAAAGAGGACCACCCTAGGAGAAATTCTATAACTTGTTTTGAGTGTGGCGCCAAAGGACATATCAGGGCGAGATGCCCCAATCTTCCTGAGCCAATGCAGTGTGGACTAGGGGAAGATTCCTCTGACTTTTGCGGACTCATTTGTTTAGCAGGTCTGGTAGAAGGGGGTCATACCTTCCAAGTACCTGTCCTGCTGGACAAACAAGAGACAGTGGCCCTGGTGGACTCTGGCAGTGCCCTGACTTTGGTAGCCAGTAAATTGGTAAAACCTTGTTGGATTCAGAAGCATAGAACCATGGGGTTGTTGTGTATTCATGGGTGTACTGTGCGGTATCCTACTGCCAACATAGAAGTGTTAGTACAGGGCAGTTTGGAAAGGATCGTAGCAGTGGTAGTTCCTCGTCTACCATATCCTTTGATAATAGGAAGGAATTTCCCTAATTTCCACGCTCTATTACAGCCCCCTGTGATGGGAGAACAAGGGGAACCTGAAGTGGAGCAGAGAAATACAGGGGTCCATGAAGTATTTCCCTTTGCTCATCCTGACTTGTATATCTCTAATCCAAAAAGAGGTAAAACAAGACGGGAACGCAGGGAGAGCAAGCTAAGATTTAATAGGGCTGTCGAGGAAGTCCTGTTGAATCAGCGTGGGGAGCAGTCCAGGGGAGGCGGGGCCCCACGACAGACAGAAGATGATCCAGAGGTTGGTCAACCGGAACCCGCCCCAGAGGTTACCAGTGAAGGCGATGAGGGGGATACAGATATCCTGGATATTTCGGGTAGTGGCTTTGGCCATGACCAGGCAGATGATCCCCTGTTGCAGGAAGCCAGGAGTAATGTTGTAGAGGTTAATGGGGTACCAGTGGAAGGGGTAACAGGAAAGGCCTATCCCTATTTTATCCTTAAAAACGATCTTCTTTACAGGGTAACCTCCGATGAGGGACAAGAGCTTGAACAACTGGTTGTGCCTTCATCATACACCAAAAAAATCCTGGATTACTCTCACTCTCATCTTCTGGGGGGACACTTAGGGGGGTGGAGAAAACCCAAGAACGGGTTCTCAGGAGGTTCTTTTGGCCTGGGGTATATGAGGGGATTAAAAGGTATTGTGCTTCTTGCCCGGAATGCCAGCTGGCATCTCCCAGACCGAAGTTGAGGGCCCCACTCATACCTCTCCCCATAGTTGACGTTCCGTTTGAGAGGATTGGCATGGACCTAGTGGGTCCCTTAGAGAAAACAGCTCGAGGGCACCAGTACATCCTTGTCATCCTCGATTATGCCACCAGATACCCGGAGGCCATTCCTCTACGTAAGGCGCATGCTAAAAGTATTGCAAAAGAGTTGGTTCAGATGTTTACACGGGTGGGGATCCCCAGGACATTGCTCACGGATCAGGGGACTCTGTTTGTCTCCCGTATTATGAAAGAGCTGTGTCAGCTATTTAATGTACAGACTCTGAGAACGTCAGTGTATCACCCCCAGACAGATGGGTTGGTAGAAAGGTTTAACCGGACCCTAAAGGGGATGTTGAGGAAAGTCGTTAGCAGGGATGGGAAGGATTGGGACTTGTTACTTCCTTACCTGTTGTTTGCAGTTCGAGAGATTCCCCAAAGTTCTACGGGCTTCTCCCCGTTTGAGCTTTTATATGGTAGGCATCCCAGGGGTATTCTGGATATCCTAAAGGAAACCTGGGAAGAACAGGGGGTAACTGGGACCAATGTCCTCCAGTATGTTGAAGATATGCGGGTGCGTATGGCTCAGATTGCCCCTCTTGTTCGCCAGCATATGGAGCAGGCGCAGAGTAGGCAGAAGTCCTACTATGACCAGAGGGCCCTAGTGAGACAGTTTGAAAGAGGGGACAGAGTAATTGTTCTAGTACCCACCGCAGAAAGCAAACTTCTAGCACAGTGGCAGGGACCCTATGAGGTGTTGGAAAAAGTGAGCCCAGTAAATTATAAAGTTAGTCAGCCAAGACGCCGGAAGAAGGAGGCCGTGTTCCACATAAACCTTCTTAAGCCATGGAGGACTAGAGAGGACTGCATGGCCGCAGTGGGGGACACCACACCTGGTCCACAGGCACCTAGTCCTTCGGTGACAATCTCTCCAGAGCTGACACCTGAGCAAATAAAAGAAGCTAGAGGCTTGGTTGAGAGGAATAACAATGTTTTCTCCCCCAACCCTGGACAAACCCGAGAGATTACCCATGACATTATTACAGAACCAGGGGTTGTCGTAAGAGTGAAGTCTTACCGCATTCCGGAGGCCAAGAGGGAAGCTGTAAGGGCTGAAATCAGGAAAATGCTTGAGCTTGGAGTGATAGAGGAGTCTCATAGCCAGTGGTGCAGCCCCATTGTTCTAGTGCCCAAACCTGATGGGTCCATCAGGTTTTGTAATGACTTCAGGAAGTTAAACGAGGTGTCTAAGTTTGACGCCTACCCCATGCCTAGGGTGGATGAACTAGTAGAGCGATTAGCCAAAGATAGGTTCTTCACCACGTTGGATCTGACAAAGGGTTATTGGCAGATCCCATTGACAAAGCACGCCCGAGAGAAGACAGCCTTTGCCACTCCTGATGGCCTATTCCAGTACAGGATCATGCCTTTTGGCCTCCATGGGGCTCCAGCCACTTTTCAAAGGCTAATGGATAAGTTGCTCAGGCCCCACACTGAGTATGCAGCCGCATACTTGGATGATGTGATCATTCATAGCCCGGACTGGGAAAGCCATCTGGATAAAGTACAGGCAGTCTTGGACACTTTTAGAAGAGCGGGTCTGACAGCTAACCCCTCTAAATGTGCCTTGGGTCTAGCAGAGGCTAGATACTTGGGTTACCTGGTTGGCAGAGGACTTGTTAAACCACAAATGAACAAGATAGGAGCTATACAGAGCTGGCCCAGACCATTGAGGAAAAAAACAAGTCAGAGCTTTCTTGGGGATTGTAGGCTACTATCGGAGGTTTATTCCTCACTTTGCTACGAGGGCTGCTCCGCTCACTGACCTTATTAAAGCCAGAAGTCCAGACACTGTAAAGTGGAACAGCGAGGCTGAGGAAGCCTTTGCTGGTCTGCGGGCAGCGCTTTGTGCCCAACCTGTGCTTGTGGCTCCTGACTTTAGAAAGGAGTTCTTTCTCCAGACCGATGCCTCAGAGGTGGGTCTGGGTGCAGTTTTGTCCCAATATGTGGATGGTGAGCAACACCCTGTGCTGTATTTGAGTCGGAAGTTGTTACCTCGAGAACAGCACTATGCCACAGTGGAAAAAGAGTATTTGGCGATCAAGTGGGCAGTAGAAACACTCCGCTACTATTTGTTGGGCAGGCAGTTTACCCTCGTCACAGACCATGCTCCGTTAAAGTGGATGCACACCAACAGGGACAAGAACGCTCGGGTCACAAGGTGGTTTCTGTCCTTACAGCCCTTTACTTTTGTGGTACGACATAGGGCAGGTCTCCTCCACAGTAATGCAGATGCTCTGTCCCGAGTACATGGGTTTGTAGAGATGGCCGCTTCCCACCCAAGTGTTAAGCTGGGGGGGAGGATGTGTGACAGGGTACACGATTGTATGTACACCAGTGAGAGGCTGGAAAGGTCAGTTTTCCCTGCCCTGAAAGGGGTTAAGCCTGGCCAACAGGTAAACCTCCTCTCTTCCCCCTATTAATTAACAGTCACCTGGTAGGGAAGTGGGAAGTGAGAGCTCAGTGTGAGAGGTATGCTGAGCTGGTCGGACAGGTTGGGAACTGTCTGCATTGAAGGAACAAGGTCTGTCACCGATTTGTTTATTTGGACTGGTTATTTTGTTTGTTTTATACTGGAGGCTGGAATAGCCCCTCCAGTACAGTGTAGTGAGGGACACTACTGTCAGTTAGCCTCCTAAATTGGAGTAGGCCATTTTGTTTTGTATTATTTATTTTGAGTGCAATAAAGCTGTATTTATTGCTTAAGATCAGCGACTTTGCTGCATTGCATTACCGCTATTTCTACGACTTTGTCACAATATATATATATATATATATATATATATATATATATATATATTATTCTAAAGTCGTTTCAAAGGGTGAAATCAACATGCATTCTTGCTATGCATATGCATATGCAGTCTTCATGTGTGCTGCCCCCTTATCCCCAATAGATCTGTCTTTTTCTAGTGGCTGAGCAGTGGAGAGCTCCATTAGACTTTATTTTCATTGTGAAAGGTCACTAAGCAAGCATCGGAAGTAAAAAAAAATCTCCATTAAAATTGGTTTGTTCCTTTTTTTTTCTGCAGACCAAAAAAATATCACTTGTACAGTTGAAGGTGTTGTTGATGAGAGATCTCTGCCTCTCTGTAGCAGTAATTATAATTCCAATCTGAATCCTCAAAAAGGACATGAAGATTTGGTGCAGTGGGAATGGTTGTGATAATTCGATATCTGCCTGCACAGATTCTGCCAATTTGCCTAAAAGTTAGGCCTCATACGCACGTTTTTTAAGCTGCTCCTAGGGGCGTTTGGCATTTTTTTTCCTGCGTCTAAACATGCAATTTTATGTGTCAATACACACATGGGCTTTTAGAGACAGGGAAAAAAAGGACTGCAAGTGCGTCTAGGCGCAGCAGAGTTTTGGCAGAAAAAAAATGGCTGATGCTTCAAAACACATGTAATTGCAACTAAACGTGCACTTGGCGTATGCGCGTTTTAATTCATTTCAGTGGCCAGAGTAAATTAATATTCTGTATTAACGTCCAAGTGAATGACCTGTGTGCATGCACCTAAATGCGTTACACACTTTTTTAAGCATCTGGCTTTTTTCTGCCAAAAATACTGTTGTCGGGAGGAAAGGTTTCCAGGAGAGTTGGCAACATGTACTGTGTGCATGAGGCCTTAAGAGATCCTCGAAAATGTGCTCTGTCAAGGTGGGCCTGAGAATCTTTGGTCTGTTGGCAGACAAAATGGCTGTAGACCCAAAATGTTAGCATAAGGGATGGTTACATTCAAGCTGTGCTGAAAGCCACAAGTCAAAAAGAGCTGTAGTTTTAGTGTGGGGTAATGCCTGTTTAAAAGTGCCTCCATAGTGCTGTAAACATTGGGAGCACACTGCTAATGGCACCAATGCAAATGACACTTTTCCTAGGCATGGATAGGCCATTTGCCTTCCTAAATGGTGACCGGCTTTAGGTAAATGATGGCTATGAACAGAACCATATAGAGTTATATAAACTGTTTTCTTGAGCATGATCTACCTACCATAGGAAACCTAACTGTACATGTTTTTTTTTTTCATTTAGATGGCGCCCGACCTTCTCAGAAAGAAATAATTTCCCTAAGAGCATTTATGTTGCTGTTTCTGAAGCAGCTCATTTTAAAGGTAATGCATTCTCTTTGTGGATGTGAATATGTTTTCCAGTTTAATTATTAATTCCTGACATAAGCTGAGGAATAGGTAAAACATTAGATATTTTCTAAACTAACTTTGGCTTTTTGCTAAGGCTGTACTTTGGATTCTGTTTTTCATCTGGTTTTATATATCATAATTACGCAATGTTGGCATTGCATATTCATTTATTTGCTTTCTCTTCCATGTTTTAAAACTGAAGCTTGGTGCAGTCCTGATTAATTCAATTTCTGAGTTCAAAATACAATAAATCATTGTCTCTTTTGGAGCTCCTACCAGTTCTAAAAGTATGCGTTACAAACTAGTATAGCAAAAAATGCCCATAATAATCTTTACATATAATCCAAAAGTATTCCTCAGATATTTAAAAATCCCAAACAAGTCTAATATTTAACGTACTGTATGTATGTATTTAAACAGACTATAATACCCAGTACATCCAGGTGTAGGGAGCGTGTTAATCTCTCCTTTTTTTTTTTTTTTTTTAAATCAGAAAATGTTTTCTTGTACAAGAAAATATAAGGTACAAACATTCAAGTATAGACTTCATATGCAGTTAGTAAGTATTCAAAGTTTCGTTTTACTCTACATAAAGTATGAACTTGTTTGCAAAGAGTCAACATTATTCAAACAGTGGCATTTTCACCTCTAGTAACGACACAATAAAAAAAAAAAAAAAAACAATACAAAAAACGGAAAAAAAAACCTCTTGCGTGTACGTAGCCCATCCCTACATAGGTATATATTGCACCAAATCTGCTCTTTGCCATCAGGCACACCACGCATATTAAAGCATACTTAAGTTTGAAGTATTCTGGTAAGTATAAGCTGAGAGGGAGTCACCCCATGGGTGTCCAGCCACTCCTGCCATATTTCTTTATATTTCTGAGGGGTAGGGGGGTGACCCAAATCTCACTATCAGCTTTCTAGCTGAATGCAGTAATCTGACAAGTGCTATATAAGTAAGCGAGGGACACAGGTCTTCCATCAATCCACCCAAAATACACGTAACTGGGTTAAAGCCAAGTTGAACCTAATATATTATTAATCGACTGGATAACCTCCTGCCAGTATCTCACTAGCTTGTGGAATCTTCATAACATATGAATGAGATTTCCTTGATGTATTTGATACTTTGGACATATGGGAGAGTCCCGCCTTCCCCACAGTGTGCGGTATGCACGGTGAAGGATAAACAGGTAAGATAATTTATGCACTGCTGACACTGACACCAGGGGGCCAGTTGCCAAAATTTGTTTCCAGGTATCCCCATCTATGCGGCCAACATCTACCTCCTATTTTCCTCTACAAGGCAAAACGTTCGAGCCTAAACATAAGGCAGTAAGAAGGCATATATCCTAGAGCAGGCCTCAACAAAATCTGGGCGCCAGGTCGCAATTGCGACAACAAATTGTGACCTGGCGCCTGGGGAAGCTTAGGGCTGCAGAAGGCCGCAAAGCTGCGCTTTCAATTACCGGCCGGAGCGGGACGCGATCGCAGCGGACCCGCGCCCGCCGATAATTGAGGCCGTGGCTTTGTGGCCTTCACAGAAGGAAGCTGAGGCCTGCAGAAGGAATCTAAGAGTGGCCATCTTGTGGTGGCCATTGGCATTACAGGTTACATTACATCACATTACAAGTAGCAAAAAACAGCAGTTCTAATGTGTTTTTTCACTACCATCTCATTTTCTCTAATTAGAACCCCCAAACGTTATATATATTTTTTATATAGAGAATAAAATGGCGGTCATTATATTGCAAAAGATAATGTTACGCCGAGTAAATTGATACCCAGCATGTCACGCTTCAAAATTGCATCCACTCGTGGAATGGCCACAAACTTTTAGCCTTTAAAATCTCCATAGGCGACGTTTAAAAAATTCTACAGGTTGCATGTTTTGAGTTACAGCCGAGGTCTAGGGCTAGAATTATTGCTCTCGCTCTACCAATCGCGGCGATACCTCACATGTGTGGTTTGAATACCAGTTACATATGCGGGCGCTACTCATGTATGTGTTCGCTTCTGCGCATGAGCTTGGTGCGTTTTTTGGCTCCTAACTTTTTTAGCTGGCTCCTAGATTCCAAGCAAACCCTGTCCTAGAGATCCATTTTTTAATAGATGTGGAGAAAATATCAAGGCATGTGGAGTCTTCTATCTGCAAAGTAGAATTCCTGGCCTGCATCCTGAGAGCATGACACAGTTGTATGTACATATAATATCTATTCCAAAGTAAGGGGAACTCTGTACAAAGTTTATCAAAGGATTTCACTTCCTGCCCCACAAAAAGTTGTGATAAATATTTAACTCCTGCTGCTATACAGGTGGAATCGTTTCCAAGTTTAACCACCTCCTTGTAGGACCTATTGTGCCAAATAGGCATACAGGGAAGAAAAACAGTGAGTCCCATTCTACGCTTCAATTCCACCCAATGTTTTTTATAAGAGCTGTACTGTGGGACATTGAGAAGGCAAGTCTGGCAGGCCCTCTAAGGCGGCGTACACACGACCGAGCTTCTCGGCAGAATCCAGCGCGAAGCTCGCTAGGATCCATATTCTGCCGAGGTTCTCGGTCATGTGTACACTTCCGACGAGCGTCCCGTCGGGAAGCTCGTCGAGCCAAAAAAGAGAGCACACTCTCTTTTTCCTCGTTGTTCAATGAGGACTTTGGCTCGACAAGCTTTTCCGACCGCTCATCGGGAACCTCGTCGGGCGGAATGATGGGTTTAGCCCAATGAGGTTCTCAGACGTGTGTACGCGGCCTCAGGATCATATCCACAAGGTTCTAGAGAGGTCAGCCACCAACTGGAGATCTCATACAGTCAACTGCTGCAATTGAGTGGCCAGAAAGTATGTAAGAGAATGAGGAACCACCAGTACCCCCTGGTCTTTGGGATACTGCAAGGTAGTCAATTTAACCCTCGCTACTCCATATTTCCAGAGCAACTCTCTATACTTGGAGACTATGCGAGTGAACCAAAATTTTGGGATCAATACAGGAGCATTATGGAGAACATACAATAACTGGGGAGCCCACACCATTTTTATGAGGTTGGCCCTGCCAGTAACAGATAAATGGAACTTGCAACAGCTGGCGCACTTCTGCTTACATTTTTGGAGGAGGGATATTAGTTTCAGCGCTATATATTTTCCAACATCTCCTATCACTGTAACACCCAAATACTTGAATGAAGTAACCACAGTGACCTGGGAAGCTAATAGGGATAGATATTTGATAGAGATTCCTGGATAGGGAGTCCAATGGCAGTAGCGAGGATTTGTGCCAATTACTGGCAAATCCTGAATGCTGCCCAAATTCATCAATAAGTTGCATGACAGCCTCCAGGGAGGCACCTGTATCACCCAGGTATTTCAGGGTGTCATCAGCATAGAGGGAAAGTTTACCTACCCTCTCACCTCTATGGAAACCCACTTTCTTTATCGTACATCACGGGACACAGAGCGCATAGCCATTACATATGGGTTATATGGGTACCTTCAGGTGTGGACACTGGTGTAATCAACTTCACAGGAAGTTCCTCCCTATATAACCCCCTCCCACTGAGAGTGCTTCAGTTTTTTCGCCAGTGTCTTAGGTGTTGGTCACGTCTAGCTGTCCCTCGGAGGTCTCGGGACCCAGGATAGCTAGCCGGATCCGTCCGAAGTGCTTCAAAGCCAAGGTGTACGGTACCCGGGCCCTGCCTGCGTGGGGTGTTGCCTATAATGCCTCTCCTTGAAGGGCTGGATTCTGGGCTCCAGTGCCTTGGTCTCTCCCAGGACTAAACGCTACTGATGCCAGGATGCTATATAGGTCCAGGGGTGTGGGTTCCTTAACACAGGACCCCGGTCCCTGAAGGTCCGAGACAATACCCACGGAGATGGGGGAAGATTGGGCCTCTTGCAGTTTGCAATACCCTGCGGCGTGGAGCAGGTAAGAGGGAACCTGCGGGACTTGGTTCGACAGTAGGTATCCCCCTGGGGGTTCTGGGTTGGCTAATGGTATGCTTGTGCATCAGCCACTATCTCCACTATGTCTGTGTGGGCAGGATGGGATACTAATGTTTACCCAGATAACATGTAGATATATGTATACTTGTGTAAGATATATATTTGCTACTCACCCCAGGTCTGCCTGTTAGCATTGATACTGCAACCCCACATGTTTTAAAGAGGAAATTGCTGGTGAAAACTCCTGTTTCTTAGGAAGCCCATGGGGACAGCTTCCTCTCTCTGTGCACTACAATAAGATTAGTGCTTACCTGGTGTCTGTTGGTGCTGCCTGGCGCTGGTCCATGTTTTTCCTCTGCTCTGCTTCCTCCATGTTGTTTTCAGCGTGGGGGGGTGCGCGCGCGCGTGCGCGCGCGTGCACGCCGCCTTTTATAGCGTCGGCGTGCGTTGGGGGGGCGGGCCAGCAGCGTCAGGGTCTGTTTTAAAAGTAAAACTTTTTCTCTGGCTGGTCTTTCCCTCCTGGAGGCAGAGGAAGAAGGACACAGAGCGCGCAGCTGGGTCTTTTGGCCACAGTGACACCCAGTGGCGGTTTGTGGATCTTCAGGTCTAGGACTTAGTTCCACTATTGACCAGAGAAAAAAAAAAAGTTTTTTTGCTTAAAGGGACTCAGCCTTAGATCCAGCAGTATCTGAGTCAACCTTGGACTCCGGCTAACGGGCATTGGTGTTGCAATACTCACAGGTTTTCCTCAGTATTGCCACCTCCCAGGCGGGTAAAAAAAAATATATATATACAAAATTTTTTCATTTTTCCTCAGCCTGTTCTCATATTAATTACTCCTAGCTACAACAGTCAGGTGTTGGCTAGAGGGGTGACTCAAGGTTGTGCAATGGCTCCAAAGGCATCAGGACCAGCCAAGGCTGCAAAAGGTGCCAAGAAACAAAAGGTCTCCATCGGGGTCAGAGGATTTAGGCCAGGCTTCAACGGCCCCACCCTCACCTTGGGGATGCTGGGGGCAGAGGCGGCCCCCGATCCACCCATTCCCGTTTACGTAACGGAAGAAATGCTAGCGACCACCCTGGGTGGGCTAGAGAAAAGGTTAACTGCTTTGTTTGCCCGCCCTTTGCCAAGCAGCAAACGGGCTAGATCCCCCTCACCTAGTTTGGTGTTTTCAGATGCGGAGGTCTCCTCTTCGGAGGAACGGGACCCACAAGGGGATCAAGCAGACCCAAGTCCCAAAGGTTCAGACATGGAGGGTTCCACTGTAGATGAATATTTTTCGGCCTCTCAAGCGGAGAGCCTGTGGATCCAGTCTTTGACCGATATAGTTCGCACTGCTTTTAAACTTCCAGTGCCAGAACTAGTAGCCCCTGTGGTATCCTCATTGGGTTCTTTAAAGGCTCCATTAACTTGTGTGTCTTTTCCGATTCACCCCCTTCTGCGGAGCGTGATTTACCAGGATTGGGCTCGACCTGATAGGATCTTTATCCCTCCTAAGAGGTTCTCTATTTTCTATCCTATGGAAGAGGAATTTTTAAAGAAATGGGCACTCCCCACAGTGGACGCGGCCATTTCCTGCGTGAATAAATCCCTGACTTGTCCGGTTGAAAATGTCCAGATGTTCAAGGATCCGGTCGACAAAAAATTAGAGACCCTACTGAAGGCTTCTTTCACCACAGTAGGTGCCATGGTTCAGCCAGCGGTGGCAGCCATTGGCGTTTGTCAGGCCTTAAAGGATCAGGCAAAACAGATATTAAAGGACATGCCGGCTCAGCAAACTCGTGAATTAGCAGATTTCCCTAGGGCTCTCTGCTTTGCAGGAGATGCTATTAAGGACTCCATCCAACAGGCATCCCGGTTATCTCTGCTGGTGGTTCACATGCGTCGTCTTTTGTGGCTAAAGAACTGGTCAGCAGAGGCACCCTGCAAAAAGCTTTTAGCAGGGTTTCCCTTTCATGGGGGAAGACTATTCGGTGAAGACCTAGATAAATATATCCAAACCATATCAAGTGGTAAAAGTTCTTCCTTACCGGTCAAGAAAAGACCGCGTGGGCCCGCGTTTAAACGACAGGCCTTTGCTGGCTCGGCCCCTTCGACTTCCCGTCAGTATCGACGGCCTCCCGGGCGTTCAGCAGTTAATAGCCGCCCACAGGGACAAGCCGCGGCAAACAAGAGGCCCTGGTCTCGCAAGCCGGCTAAACCAGTCATCAAGTCAGATTCTTGGGTGGGGGGAAGACTTCAGTTTTTCTCCGAAGTCTGGAAGGCCAGAATTCCCGACTTTTGGGTTCGGTCCGTGGTAGCCACAGGCTACAAACTAGAGTTTCGAGAAATCCCCCCTCCTCATTTTCAGGGGTCAGGTCTTCCAAGCGACCCGTTAAAGAGGGCCTCTCTCGTAAAGGCGTGGGATCGCCTCTTGCTCCAAGGAGTAATTGTAGAAGTACCAACCCAAAAAAGGGGTCTGGGATTCTACTCCAACCTTTTATTATACCAAAACCCAATGGCGACGTCAGGCCTATCCTAGACCTCAAACGCCTAAATCGCTTTCTAAAGATTCAGACCTTTCGTATGGATTCCATACGTTCAGTGACAGCCAGCCTGCATCAGGGCGACTTTCTAGCATCTATAGACATAAAGGATGCATATCTGCATGTGCCGATCTACCCAGCACATCACAAGTTTCTTCGTTTTATGATAGATCAAAGTCATTTCCAGTTCGTAGCCCTCCCTTTCGGGTTGGCAACAGCTCCGCGGGTATTCACAAAGGTGTTAGCCCCGGTGCTAGCCCCGGTGCTAGCCGTCCTAAGGACAGAAGGCATTTTGGTCCTGGCATACCTGGACGATTTCCTGGTTATCGACAGATCAGCTTCCAACCTCAATCATGCAGTAGTCCGCACAGTTCGGCATCTACTAGAATTCGGGTGGGTTGTGAACCAAGGAAAATCGAGGTTGCAACCCACAAGACAGTTGGAATATCTAATCCTTCGGTTAGATACAGAATGCCAGAGGATATTTTTACCTCAAGAAAAGATCAGGTCATTGACTCAAACAATTTAAATAGTCCTAGGCAAAAAGAGGCCGACTATTCGCCTATGCATGCGACTGCTGGAAAAGATGGTAGACAGGTCCATACAGGCATTAGACCGTCCATTAGGTCTTCCCCAGGAGTCAGGCGCAGCCTGTACTGGTGGCTGGTCCCTCAAAAATTGTTAAAAGGGAAAACCTTTTGCCCCATCACGTGGAAAATAGTAACCACAGATGCCAGCCTAACAGGTTGGGGGGCAATCTTAGGAAAACGGACCCAGCAGGGACAGTGGTCAGAGGCAGATAGTCTGCTTCCCATCAATGTCCTAGAGATCAGAGCTGCTCGGTTGGCCCTGGTCGCCTGGACTCTCCCCCTGCAGGGTCTGCCAGTAAGGATACAGTCCGACAATGCCACAGCGGTGGCATACATAAACCACCAGGGGGGCACAAGGAGCCTAGCGGCTCAAAGGGAAGTAAACCTGATTTTCTCATGGGCCGAAGCCCATGTACCCTGCATCTCAGCAGTGTTCATCCCAGGGATAGACAATTCTCAAGCAGATTTTTTGAGTCGTCAACAGTTACTCCCGGGAGAGTGGTCTCTTCACCCCCAGGTATTCCAAGAGATTTGCCAAAGATTCGGAGTTCCCGATGTGGACATCATGGCAACAAGATTCAACAAGAAATTGGACAAATTCGTATCCCGAGCCAGGGACCCCTCGGCCTACGGGACCGATGCGTTGGTTTGCCCCTGGCACCAGTTTTCTCTCCTGTATGCGTTCCCTCCACTACAGATGATTCCCCGCCTTCTACGAAGGATCAGGGTGGAGCGCAGGCCGGTGATCCTGGTGGCCCCAGCCTGGCCCAGAAGGGCTTGGTACGCACTCATCGTGAGGATGTCAGTAGGGGCACCGTGGCCACTCCCCCTGCGCCCAGATCTGCTGTCTCAGGGCCCGATCTACCACCCTGCTTCACAGCAGCTAAATTTGATGGCTTGGCGGCTGAATCCCTAATTCTTAAGGGCAGAGGCCTCTCAGCCCAGGTCATATCTACGTCAATTCAGGCTAGAAAGCCAGTCTCTAGAAATATCTATTACAGAGTCTGGAGGACCTATGTGGAGTGGTGCGAGCCTCAAGGAGGGCATCCTCGCAAGTTTTTTATTGACAGGATCTTGCGATTCCTCCAGGTAGGCGTTGACAAGGGGTTGGCTCTTAGTACTCTAAAGGGGCAGGTGTCTGCCTTATCGATATGGTTTCAAAGGCCTTTGGCCACGCATTCGCTTGTGAAAACCTTCTTGCAGGGGGTCTTGCATGTGAATCCCCCTATTAGAGCTCCCCTCTGCCCCTGGAATTTAAATCTGGTCTTGTCAGCTTTACAAAAGCAGCCGTTTGAACCTCTGACAGAAATCCCTCTTGTGCTGCTAACCCGAAAGTTGGTTTTCTTGGTGGCTATGGCTTCGGCCAGAAGGGTCTCCGAGCTGGCAGCCTTGTCTTGCAGGGAACCGTACCTGATTCTGCATAAGGACAGAGTGGTTCTGCGGCCTCAACCTTCTTTCCTTCCTAAGGTCATATCCAGTTTTCACTTGAATCAGGACCTAGTCCTACCATCCTTCTTTCCTACTCCCCAGTCCAGAGAGGAAAGACTGCTTCATACTTTGGACGTGGTTCGAGGCATGAGGGTTTATCTCAAGGCTACAGAGAAGATTCGGAAAACAGATGTGCTTTTCGTTCTTCCGGATGGCCCCAAGAAGGGTCAGCCGGCTGCCAAGTCTTCCTTGGCTAGGTGGATTAAGCAGCTGATTTTTCAGGCCTATGGTCTGAAGCGCGTTCCACCTCCCTTATCAGTTAAAGCCCATTCTACGAGGGCCATGAGTGCCTCTTGGGCGGCACACCATCAGATCTCTATGGCACAGGTTTGCAAAGCGGCAACCTGGTCTTCCGTACATACGTTTACTAAATTTTATAAGTTGGACGTCGCAAAGGCTACGGATGCAGCATTTGGGCAGGCGGTCCTACGGGCAGCAGTATAGAATCCTCTGGCCCGGTTCACGCCCCCTTTTTTCTGTTGGTGGAGCTATTTTTTACCTCCTGATATATTTTCTGTTTGGCTATTTTTGGCCTTACGGTCTCCCTCCCTTCATGGAGCATTGCTTTGGGACATCCCATATGTAATGGCTATGCGCTCTGTGTCCCGTGATGTACGATAAAGAAAAAAGGATTTTTAATAAACAGCTTACCTGTAAAATCCTTTTCTTGAAGTACATCACGGGACACAGAGCTCCCACCCCTCTTTTGGGGAACATTGTGTAACCTCAGAGAAATTGCTTGCTACAAAACTGAAGCACTCTCAGTGGCAGGGGGTTATATAGGGAGGAACTTCCTGTGAAGTTGATTACACCAGTGTCCACACCTGAAGGTACCCATATAACCCATATGTAATGGCTATGCGCTCTGTGTCCCGTGATGTACTTCAAGAAAAGGATTTTACAGGTAAGCTGTTTATTAAAAATCCTTTTATATCTGGAGATGCTCTCACCCTGCCTAGTCCCATGATGCAATGGAAAAGCCTCCAAGCGTATCCCATTAATGCAAATTTGCACACTGGGAGTTATATATAGCAATTAATCCAGGCAAGAAAGGATTTCCCAACTTTAAATTTACATAAAACAGCCCATAAGTATCTCCACTCTACGCTTTCAAAGGCTTTGGATGCATTGGGTGAGGACACTGCCCTATTGCCTGTATTATCTACTGGCAACTGTATATTTATAAATAACCTTCTGATATTCAGTGCCGTTAAGACTCGATGGAGAGATCAGTCAGTGTGTCCTACTCCATGCGCCGCAAGCCACGCCTCCCCCAATCTCTCCTTTTTACTGCAACATGATGGCACTTGTGGTTAGCAACCAGCACTGTCACATAGTGGGAAGGGAGAGAGCCCTATATAAATTCTGGGTCCCAACAAAGGGCTTTATATGGCTAAAACTCTTTGTTCCTCATGGCTTAAACAAAGCTGCATTGAAGTGAACCCATTACTGTACCCTACATTAACCAGGCATAGGCTTGCTTTAAGTCTAATCCTTTTTTTGTTTAAGTTGTCTCTTTTACGTAAATTGTACCACTGTTGATTAAAGATTTTAAAGCGGTTGCGGCACATTAAAATTTGTTTTTCTGTCACTTTTTATTGTGGAGCAGTTTAACGCTCAATAAACACTGCAAAACTGTGCATAGGGTGTTTAGGGAGCGTTTTTAACACTTGTAAAACACCCCATTCTAAAGCTCATATACCCTTACTTACGCCATACAAACGCTATAGGTGCGTTTGTCGAGCGGCAGAAATTTTGTCAAGTGTAAACAAACACTTAAATCTATGGGTTTGCTTCCACCTTTAAACATTTCTCCATCCAGTCCTCCTTCTTACAGCTTCCGTGGAATATACCTCTCATTGACCTCTGTAAATAAAGTTCTCTGGTGCTCCTATGCTAGTTTTGTTTTTTATAAGTTAAGCCCCGTACACACGATCCAAAATTTTTTTGCATGCTAGTCGCATATGGAACATGAAGAGTTTACTAAAATTATGAAAATTTTTGTAAGACAGAATGAAAAAATCGGACGTGATGTCATGTGTTGTAGTGTTTTTGTATTGTTTTTACGGACGACAACTGTACTGATTAAACTGAAATTGTACGATCTGGAAAATTAGTCCAGCTGCACTTGCAAAGTTCACAGTCTATTTGTCTTTATTAAATCCCTATAAGTTTGAGTAACATTTTGTTTTTCCTTCAGGACCGAGGGGTCAAAGAAGATGAACTACAGAGCATTTTAAATTACCTGCTGACGATGCATGAGGTATGTCTCAATCTTTTTTTAATACCAGTTAATGGGGTTATTGACATTTTATAGGATTGCTGTATAATATAATATATTTGCATTTGTATAATTGATATTTATTTTATCAGTACCGCAATAGTCCAACCCTGCCCTCCCTCCTACTTGGCTCTCTGGTTTGGGGACCTTAGACCCAATTTCTCTATAATATTACAGATGGAATTTATGGCCCGGATTCACAAAGCACTTGTGTATCTCGAGATATGCCGCGTAAGTGTAAATATGCACCGTCGTATCTGTGCGCCGTGCCCACAGAACCAAGATACGCCTAAAAACTGACTTTATCCGACTGACGTAACTTGCCTACACCGGCGTATAGTGGGCGCATAGTTACGCTGGACGCCTTTGGCACTCCCATTGATTTTCGATGAAAAAGAGGGAGATATGCCAATTCACAAACGTACTTGCTCCCGGCGCATGTTTTAAGCGATTTGCCTAAGGGTTACGTCTGGTGTAAAGTTATTCCCCATATTGGAGGTGCAACTCATGCAAAGGTATGGACCAGAGATCGAACGCCGTCAAATTTTATGTCGTTTACGTAGTACCTGTATAGGGCTGGGCGTAGGTTATGTTCACGTCGTAGGCAGTGATTTGACGTATCTTAGGCAGTTATTTCAACGTGACTGTAAGCATGCTCACTGGGATGCGTCCAAGGTACGACGCATGTGCCGTTCATTTTTAGTACTTGTTTGAAGCTCAGGCCATCATTTGCATGGGCTCACTCTTCATTTAAATGTATCACGCCCACTTCCACCTACTTTGACTTGCGTCGGCGCAACGTTGGGAGCATTTGCTTTGTCCCTCTCAGCGTCCCTCTCAGCGTCCCATAAATAAGATACGCTACGCCGGCATAAAGATGCGTCAATGTATGTGAATCTGGCCCTATGTGTTCTAAATAGTTTTTTCAGGCAACACATTTGTGCATAGTCTTGATGGACTTCCCAGAGTGTCTAAAAATAAATGTGCTTTCATCTTGTCTGATTTTTATGGTTTAACTGAACGTCACAACTGACCCTCATCTAATGCAACATTCTGCAATTTGTGGTTACTATAAATGGAGCTGAAACAGGCTTTGGGATATAGTTTTAGGGCAAAGTTGGGGTTGGAAAAACACAGTTATGTGTTGTTAAAGTACATATAAATCCTAACTGTGTGTGATATTTAGTTTGATAAAGAACTTTGTATAAAAAGCATTGCTGTTTTTTCAAATACAATGTATTAACCTTTCTACCATTCTTTGTTCTATATCAGCACTGATGATTTCCAGTAGCCTCTTTGCAGCGACTTCCCATGTACTTGCATGAACTAAAATATCTGCTGCGCATCCTTTTCTAAGCGAATTCCTGATAACGGTGTAACTTGTGCAATGAGTGTCAGCATGGCTACTTGTAGTCTTCATTACAAGCAGACCGATCCAGTGTAGGCTTCCTGAAGAAAGGGGGGGGGGGGTGGATACAAGACCAGTCACCCTGCAGAAGAAGAGACAGCAGCAGTGGCTGGTTTTTATTACAGTAAACTACAACACATAAGCAAAGTGCAAAGGCTTGGGACAAATGCCATCAGTGACTCAGATCCTTACAGCAAAAAAAACTCACAAGGAAGTAAAAAATTCAGAAATTAAGCAACTTGCATGCTTCATCCCTCAGGGGGCCTTAATCATAGCTATAAACACTAATAACACACTTCACTTTATAACTACACTTTGATTCTCCAGGGAGAGTAAATTAACTCACCAGGTCATGGTATATGCATGTTCATTACATGCAGAAACAACAGCAAAGACCACATTGTATATATAATCTCTCAACAAAAAAGCACAGAGCCAGGCGGGGGACAGAAATGCATTCTATTAAAAAAAAATATATATATATACAGTGCGGAAAATAAGTATTTGAACACCCTGCTATTTTGCAAGTTCTCCCACTTGGAAATCATGGAGGGGTCTGAAATTGTCATCGTAGGTGCATGTCCACTGTGAGAGACATAATCAAAAAAAAAAAAATTCCAGAAATCACAATGTATGATTTTTTTAACTATTTATTTGTATGATACAGCTGCAAAGAAGTATTTGAACACCTGAGAAAATCAATGTTAATATTTGGTACAGTAGCTTTTGTTTGCAATTACAGAGGCCAAACGTTTCTTGTAGTTTTTCACCAGGTTTGCACACACTGGAGGAGGGATTTTGGCCCACTCCTCCACACAGATCTTCTCTAGATCAGTCAGGTTTCTGGGCTGTCGCTGAGAAACACGGAGTTTGAGCTCCCTCCAAAGATTCTCTATTGGGTTTAGGTCTGGAGACTGGCTAGGCCACGCCAGAACCTTGATATGCTTCTTACAGAGCCACTCCTTGGTTATCCTGGCTGTGTGCTTCGAGTCATTGTCATGTTGGAAGACCCAGCCTCGACCCATCTTCAAAGCTCTAACTGAGGGAAGGAGGTTGTTACCCAAAATCTCGCAATACATGGCCCCGGTCATCCTCTCCTTAATACAGTGCAGTTGCCCTGTCCCATGTGCAGAAAAACACCCCCAAAGCATGATGCTACCACCCCCATGCTTCACACTTGGGATGGTACTCATCATTCTTCTTCCTCCAAACACGGGTAGTGGAATTATGACCAAAAAGTTCTATTTTGGTCTCATCTGACCACATGACTTTCTCCCATGACTCCTCTGGATCATCCAAATGGTCATTGGCAAACTTAAGACGGGCCTTGACATGTGCTGGTTTAAGCAGGGCAACCTTCCGTGCCATGCATGATTTCAAAACATGACGTCTTAGTGTATTACCAACAGTAACCTTGGAAACGGTGGTCCCAGCTCTTTTCAGGTCATTGACCAGCTCCTCCCGTGTAGTCCTGGGCTGATTTCTCACCTTTCTTAGCCCCAGTCCGAGGGAGATTGACAGTCATGTTTAGCTTCTTCCATTTTCTAATGATTGCTCCAACAGTGGACCTTTTTTCACCAAGATGCTTGGCAATTTCCCTGTAGCCCTTTCCAGCCTTGTGGAGGTGTACAATTTTTTCTCTAGTGTTTTTGGACAGCTCTTTGGTCTTGGCCATGTTAGTAGTTGGATTCTTACTGATTGTATGGGGTGGACAGGTGTCTTTATGCAGCTAATGACCTGACAGGTGCATCTAATTTAGGATAATAAATGGAGTGGAGGTGGACATTTTAAAGGCAGACTAACAGGTCTTTGAGGGTCAGAATTCTAGCTGATAGACAGGTGTTCAAATACTTCTTTACAGCTGTATCATACAAATAAATAGTTAAAAATTCATAAATTGTGATTTCTGGAATTTTTTTTTTTTGATTATGTCTCTCACAGTGGACATGCACCTACGATGACAATTTTAGACCCCTCCATGATTTCCAAGTGGGAGAACTTGCAAAATAGCAGGGTCTTCAAATACTTATTTTCCGCACTGTATATATATAGGAACTATGAAAAAAATATAATAAATCTTAAGATACCAAGAGAGGGAGGTTGGCATAGATACAGGTCAAAGTCCCACCTGAGGTTTAGCCCCATGTGGTGCGTGACTCTGCAATCTACGAATCCACAATACTTCCCTCTCTCAAAGTCTGATGTCTGTCACACTCCCTGGGAGTGGGGTTACTGCTACTCTCCCAATGCCACAAAATTTTAAGTAGAACATAGACAATTTATTATTTTTTTTTTGTTTCTATTTTGGATAGAGCAAGGAAGGGTTGTGACCCATGTTAGTTTTTTTTTTTTGCCATCTGTGTTCCATTGGGCTAATTTCCCTTCACTTCCCGTACCATAGACAAAACAGTACGTGAGATGAAATCCCTGGAAATTAAGGGAATCTTTTGGGGACCCCTAGGTCACCAAAACTAGTGGAAGATTTCACCTGTTACTTTTTTGGGGATAGCCCAAACTTTAGGATTTTCTTTTACTTGAACTTTTAATGATAATGGTAAGCAGGACAAATACAGAAGACAATTCTCTCTAACGAGGGCGCTGACAGCAGTAAAAACTGGACCATAGTTCTAATCCATTTGCACTCTGACCAAAACTAAAAAAAGAAGGCTTTGCCCTTAGATATACTTTAAAATAATTAGCATTTCCTCTATACTTCTCCCTAAAATTTTTGGAAGCATTGGAGATGTACTGGATTACTGGAATCACAAAAATGCCTACCTACATGGTTCCTAATGCCACGTACACACAAGCAGTTTTCTCGACAGAATTCCTCTCAAGCCTGCCTTGCATACACACAGTCACACAAAAGTTTGGTGAACTTTTGACTGCCAAGAACGCGGTCACGTAAAAGACTACAACGAGCCGTCAAAATAAAGTTTTATGCTTCTGAGCATGCGTTAAATTGTTTCCGAGCATGCATGTGTTTTTTCCCGCCGGAAAAGCATACAGACGAACGGTTTTCCCACTAGGATTTGGGGGAAAAAGAGATCTTGCTTTTTTTTTTTTTTCTGCAGTTTTCCAGTGGGAAAAAGTCAGATGGAGCATACACGCGGTCAGGGATTCCAGACGAAAAGCTTTCATCACAGTTTTTCCAACAGGGAAAGCTGGTCGTGTGTACGGGCATAATAGTCATACTGCTGTCACCTGTCACCAGTAACAAAGGATTCAATTCAGGTCTTTGTAAGTACATTTAAGTTGCAATACCTTCTAGTTTTAACCCCACAAGGGAAAGAGCCAGGATAACAGAGCCAGGTGCGCTGTGTAGTTTTTGAAGAGAAGTAACTAGGAAAAACCTGCAACCTCCTTTTAGTATTCAATGTATCCGTCTGAATAAAAATGAGGAGATTCTTTTTTAATGATATTTACTGTGGTGATATTGTTTGGAAATGGTAGTTACAAAAGTAACGCTATTATCAATAAGCAACTGGTTTGCGCAAAAGTTAAAGCGCCTACAAAATAGGGGACAGAATTATTTATTTTTTATTTTTTTACTAGTAATGGCAGAGATCTGCTTTTTTTATTGGTACGGTGACATTATGGCGGACACATCGGACACATTTTTGGCGACATTCACATTTATACTGCGATCAGTGCTATAAATATGCACTAATTACTGTATAAATGTGACTGGCATTGAATGGGTTAACACTAGGGGGTGAGGAAGGGGTTAAATATGTTCCCTGTATAGTGTTCTAACTGTGTGTGGAGGGGGGGTGACTGGGGGAGGTGACCGATATGTGTCCCTATGTACAAGGAACACAGATTGATCTCCTCCTCTCCAGAGACAGGACGCTGTCTCTCTGTAAAACGGCAATGAGAGATGATCTCATATGTTTACATATGAGATCATCTCTCATTGGCTGCGCAGATCGCATAGCAAACGGCCACTCTGATTGGCTGTTCACCGCGATCTGTGATTGGCTGTGTCCAAGGAACACGGCCAACACAGAATTTCCCCGCTCTCGAGCTCGGGAAACGCCAAAAGGGGAGGCCGTCAATTGACGGCCTGTTGGCAATTCAGGTTCGCGCTGTAGCCGTCATTCGGCTATAGCGCGGATCTCAAGTAGTTAATGCATTGTTTTTTAAAAAAAAAACTCTCTGCAAAAGCCTATTTTTAATTACTTTGCATTTACTATGAAACGTTTAGGTCCTGCGAGCACACCTAAACTCTCCTGTGGGTATTGATGGTGTGGAATGGGTGGCAGCTGAGTGCAAGCAGGGTAGAATTTCCTACTGAGGGCTTCCAAAAATATTATGGCAGTTTTTCTCAACCTTTCCAACACATAGGAACCCTTGAAATACCTTTCCTGTCTCAGAAAACATCTGCTTAAATTACTATATCTACAACTCATGATACATTAGTGCGATGGAGAGTGGGAAGAGTGTTCCTTACATTTGTGATTATTGGGAAGAATTACCTCCTTCCAAATAGCAAAAAAAATTCAGTGATGTCAGTGGAAACTTATCTGAGATGCAAAAATTGCTCAAGGATCACCTAGCAACCTCCTGGAGGAACCCCAGGGTTCAATGAAACCCTGATTTATGGTGACTTCATTATTTGTATCTGTATGTGCACAGTCCTGCAAAGTAACATCTCAAAAGTGTGTTGATTACTGGTAAATGCTAAAATCATTTGCATTTAGATGGTTTATAAAACCAACTAAAATGGTGTTCTCTAAATCCTACACCATCAAAATATAGTCTATAAAATGACCATACCAATGCATATTTATGCAAAATGGATTCAAATGGGAAAATTGGAAACGTTCCTCCCATATAAAAGTTTGCCTGGGAGGGGGAGAACTTGGTGCCCATCGATGCCCCACAACACTTTATGAAGTGCTCACCATCAAATAAAAAAGGTGCTGTTTCATGTTAAATTGCTGCACTGATCTATTTTTAGGCAGTATTGGATTAGGTCAAATTTCAGCTTTAACTTTAGGAAGGTGCCAAGATGCCACATGTATACTGTCCACTTTAATAAAATAGTAATAAATCTTACATTTAATCTGACGGAATTGATTTTTATTTTTTATTATTCAAAAATGCGTTAAACTGAGCCCTGTGAAGGCAGTTAATCCTATTAATTGTGATTGGATATAATGGAAACAAGAACAGCCGCTAAGACACTGTTTGAAGAATTGCCAAAGAGCAGCCACGGCATCTACTTAAATATACATCTGATAATATTTTTATAAGGCCATTATTTTTCTATTTAGGCTGTGCTTCACTCATATATATCTACTTCTGTGACAACAGCCTATTTCACAGCTCTACCTTGGAACCTGGTAGTACATCTAATAGGTTGCTGGAATTAGATGATTTCCCATGTGTGTGTTCTGTATACGAGAAGTAAATCTTGGCTGCCTTTCACCACTGTACCAATGGCAGAAGTCATCAGACAATATTTAAGAATAAAGTGAATTTACATGAGATCACATTGTAAATATCAATATGCACCTGTCTTGTCTATAAAGCAACTCTTTCCCTCCTTTTTTTAATCCTGAAACAAGTACAATCCAAGCAATAAGTACTTACCTGAACCAATGTCTACCCTGCTGATCGCAGTTAAAGAGATGATCTTGCTGAAAACACAGCACAGTTCCAAGTCTGTAAGATGCAATGGCCATCCACTGTATGCTGTGGATCTTTCTGCTAGTCCCTATGTTTTTTAGGGATTCAAAAAGTAGCAAGGGAAACTTCAAATAGCAATGGGGTGTCAAAACAGAGTTTGGCAGCTCAGAGAAGGAATACACTTTGTTTTTCGTGTGGAAGTGAACATGTACAATCTTTAGTTTGCAGGTGTCAGCTGTTAGGCCCCATACACACGAGCAGACAGATTTGTTCAAATCGGTCGGTGTACACAAATCGGTGTACACACGATCAAACCAAAATCCCCGCCGCCAGACGGCGCGATGACGTGGCGGTGACGTTGACGCCGCCACGTCACCTCACCAGGAAGTAAAACACTTCCGCGCATGCGTCGAAACCATTCGGCGCGTGTGCGAGAAGACATGTCTGCTGGTTAGCGTACTAACCAGCAGACATGTCG
Source organism: Rana kukunoris (assembly GCA_029574335.1). Lineage (NCBI taxonomy): Eukaryota > Metazoa > Chordata > Amphibia > Anura > Ranidae > Rana > Rana kukunoris. The sequence goes on along the minus strand of CM056050.1, from coordinate 80,188,739 downwards.
GGCAGACGGGTTGCCAGCCAACAGATTGGTAAGCATGCTTTCCAATCTGTCGGGTGGCCAAATCCGTCTGTTTGCCCGTACACACGATCGAATCTGTCTGCTGAACCGGTCTTGCAGACCGTTTCCAGCAGACAGATTTGATCGTGTGTACGAGGCTTGTGCTCTAAAAATAGCACCTGTAAACTGCTTTTTTTTGCAGCCCCAGTGTAAAATCTCGAGTGCTCTCACACTGGGGTGGTGCGCTTCCAGGACGAAGAAAAAAAGACCTGCAAGCAGAATCTTTGGGGCGGTGCGGTAGCGGTGTATACATCGCTCCTAAACAGCCCCTGCCATTGAAATCAATGGGCAGCGGCACTTTGTGGGCGCTTTGTGGGTGCTTTTAACCCCTCGTCCGGTTGCTAGCAGGGGTTAAAAGTGCCCCGATAACAGCCTAAAAGCGCAGCTAAAGCTAGCAGCGATATACCGCCAACCCCCCCCCCTGCCCCAGTGTGAAAGTAGCCTAAAGGTTTCTGTTGGTTAAAGTGCAACCCAAAATTATCCAGTTGGTTATGGACGTGTTTATGGGAAGTTCTGATTACTGCACATAATACTACAGTCATTGCGGCCCAAACCCATAAGTCACAAACTTATTTGAAGGTGACTGGATTTGGACTTTCAGCTTCTGCAGATTAGGAGTTAATGAGGTTCTAGTGAGTGTGAGATATTGGCACATTCAGGGGGCAACAACAGTACATTGTGTTTGTTTATTTGGTGACTCATGCCTCAAACTTTTCATGTTGATATGAAGCTTGTTGCACACTTTATTAAAACTGTCTTTAATGGTGTAACCATTAGAGCAGGTTGAAAGGCCTAGTGCAGTTAGCATAGGAAAATAGGGAGCTGGATTGCCATGTACTATAACTATTAGCAATTAGGTTTCCAGAATAGAGAGCTCAGACAAGCTTCGTTAACATAACTTGAACTTTAGCTGGCTGTGGAAATAAAATGCGTCATCTATGAGTCTGATTTGTTTGTCCCTGTATTACAGGATGAGAATATTCACGATGTTCTGCAGCTTTTGGTGGCTCTCATGTCTGAACATCCTGCATCGATGATACCAGCATTTGATCAGAGGAACGGAATACGGTGAGGCAACACAACAGTTTAAAAAGTTACACCCAAGCACTCAACTTCGTCACTAAAAAAAATGGAGATCCCCCACCCCAACCCTATGCACCAGCATATATAGAAATGAAAAATGTTATCACCATTTCATGAGTATACACAAATGAGGGCTTTGTGTGTTTGACATTTGTTTACTCGGTGCAACTCCATCTTTTATATTTTACAAAAAAGTGGGTAATATATTGTTTTTAAGTGAAAAAGATGGTGGGGGTCGTGGCACTGTCACTAATATGTTGTTTAACTGAACCAATGATCGGACCCAGCAGGTTAGTGGGTAGGCTCTAATGGGACAACATTCCCTTAATAAGTGTAAGTAATAAGAAACAAAAATAATAGAAAAGTGGCAGTGTTTACCCAATTGGAAAAATAGTGAGTTTGTGTGTACAAGAGTGGTAGTACCTCTATGGGCCACCAGTGGTGGTGGTGTCCCAGATGTAGAAGTGATATGTGAATATATATTCTACAGTATAACTGGCCTGACTGGCCACACCGTACTACAACACAATGGCAAAACTTGTTTAAAAATCTAAGTAAGTGCATAAAAACACTGTGATCTATATTGCAAGAAATTAGTTCACAATTAAATAGTCCATATATCATAAAGGCAAGTGAGTATAGGTGATATGAAATTCAAGGTGCACCTATATGAATAGGTGGTAAAAAGTACATCAGGTGAATATCGCAGTGGGTCCGGTGCTCCCCCTTATGGGTCCCCACTCACCAGAGGCACTCACCCCTGCTGGGGTAGAATGCGTGTTAATCAAGCAGGTGCTCCAACGTGTCGTAGCTCCTTTTCCTGGATTCCTAATGGATCTCCTGGGTTCCTGAAGTATATCCTTGGTGTGAGTAATTGGTGGTGTAGGGTTCAATTAGTTCTCTGAGTTCCTCCAAAGCAAAGAAAAAAGGCTTCCATAGCGTAGTACGTTAAATGTATAAAAAAATGTTTTATTGCCACTGCCAAGCATTACCTTGGGCACAAGTACAGAAATACAAAAAATAAAAATTATGACAACAAGCTGAGGAAAAGATTCCGGCACAGCCAGCAATCAGAAAAACAAACAAACGAAAAAGAAATAAAATGTGTAAAAACAAGTTAGCAGCAGTCTATGTACTAAAAAGTCATAGGCACTGCGGGTACACTGCACTAAAGTTATCCGATTGCTAGTCTCACCAGCATGGGAACGGCGTGCGTTCCATAAACAATTTGCTGGCTAGCCCGGAAGTGCGTGTAGGTGTGCGTGTGGCCGCTTTACGCACGTTTCGTATTCGTTATGTCTTCGGAAGCGGGTACACGCATACCATAGCTGGCTGCATAAATAAAGGGCGTCACCATGGCAATTTACAGACGCTCAATGGCGTTATCCAATCAGGTGTAGTGGCAGTTTCGATATCCTATTGTATGTTTAGGCTTTACGTCTGGTAGGGGCGTGTGTACGGCTGTTGTTGCCCAATCACGTGGAGAGTAGCAGGTTCGATATCCTGTTGTAAGGCTAAGTCTTACGTCTGGTAAAGGCGTGTGTACAACTGCTGTTGCCCAATCCAGCACTACATTTCTAGTTTGATCCAATAATATGGGGCCAATGTAAACCGGATGGTTATACTGGTTTTCAACACACTAACAGATTTTAAGTATTACCTTAGGGGGATGCAGACTAGAATATGGTAATCTCTGAGCAGCAAATGACATGTGATGTATTTCAGTTATCTTGCAAACCTGGCCCGTTGGTGGGTCATAAGAACCACTGCTTTAAAGCATGTTATACAGAACAGTGCTTGTGCTGTGTAATTTGGCCCCTTCTATCGCCTGAAATACCTGGCTGATCTGCCTGGTTCTACTCCCCCCCCCCCCCGTCTGCTCTGCATCAGTGCCCGCTTCCCTCCCCTCCTAAAATATGCCTTTTATCGTGGGTTGAAGTGCATTCGTAGACGATGCTGGCACAATACATTTCCCATCATGGGGGGTTCCTACATCCATCTTGTTTGTGTGGCTGGAGGAATCTATTCAATTATTATTTTTTTTTTTATTCTGGTTGCTGAAAAAAAAAAGTGTGTGTGGCCAGCTTTACGCTATTCAAGAGTATTATTGAACCACTGACATTGATATTGATACTGTTTCATATAATATACCAAAGGTAGAAAGAGATTAGCATATGTATTACAACTGCGCATTAATGTATATTACTGACCAATGATGTAAGAGGGAACTACATCCTTGAACAAGTATGTGTGTGTGTGTGTGTGTGTGTGTGTGTATGTGTATATATATATATATATATATATATAATGACTTGGCATTATATACTGGCTCACCATTTAATTAGTGAGTATTGATCAGCTTTTATGCATTTACAAATCCTTTTAATTAGAAGTAAATGCACCGATATTTATAACAGTGGATATAACACCTCCTGGTAAAATTTCATATTTCTGTGATGTAAAAAAAATAGACAATGATAAATTATTTCAGATTTTTTTTTTAAACCTTTAATGTGACCTATAAACTGCACGTCTCAGTTGAACAAAAAACTGAAATCTTTTGGGTGGAGGGAAGTAAACATAAACTAAAATAGTATGGTTGCATTAGTCTGCACACCCTTAAACTAATAATGGCACCTTTTGATTTTATTTCAGCACTCTTTTTGAGTTCATCAGCATGGCACATCTTGACTTGCCAATATTTGCCCACTCTTCTTTGCAAAAACACCCTAAATCTGTCAGATTGCGAGGGCATCTCCTGTGCACAGCCCTCTTCAGATCACCCCACCGATTTTCAATCAGATTCAGTTCTGGGCTCTGACTGGGCCATGCCAAAACTTTAATCATCTTCTGGTAAAGCCATTTCTTTTGTTGATTTGGATGTATGCTTTGGGTCATCATGCTGAAAGATGAAGTTCCTCTTCATGTTCAGCTTTCTAACAGAAGCCTGAAGGTTTTGTGCCAATATTGACTGGTACAAACATATCTTTTGGAATTATGGCCAAAAAGTTTAACCTTGGTTTCATCAGAACATAACACAGACCATAACACATTTTCCCACATGCTTTTGGGAGACTTCAGATGTGTTTTTGCAAAATGTAGCCAGGCTTGGATGTTTTTCTTCATAAGAAAATGCTTATGTCCTTTCACTCAACTCTATAACCCAGAAATATGGAGAATATGAGAGATTGTCACATGTACCACACAGCCAGTACTTACCAGATTGCCCTGCAGCTCCATTAATGTTGCTGTAGCCCTCTTGGCAGCCTCCCTGACCAGTTTTCTTCTCGTCTTTTCATCAATTTAGGAGGGTTGTCCAGTTCTTGGTAATATCACTGTTGTGACATATTTTCTCCCCTTGATGACTATCTTCACCGTGTTCCATGGTATACCTAATGCCTTGGAAATTTTTTTGTACCCTTCTCCTGACTGATACTTTTTTTATTTTTTAAATCTTTATTTAAGGTATGCAGTGTATATAACATGACATCATAACGCACATGTCAACCTACGAAATTCAGTAATAGGCAATAACTCGTCCAAGAAGTCTACATACATTAGAGAACTAACAGGCAAGGTTCCCTAACATAGTTGTAACAAATCAGGAGACTGTGGTCTAAAGACTCCACAACAGTCATTGGCTGTTATTCAACCTAAACAAGATGAGGGAACATCAAAACTCAAAATAGAACTAGTTTTATTGGACGTATGAAAGCCATTGTTTAGGAGCATTGAAGGAGAGAGAAGGACAACCTGTGGCATAAAGTGAATTAGTCCCTATTTGACAGATACCAAGCCATTGTACTTTAAGGGACTAAGCTTGATCATTGTACCTCGCATAGTGTGTGGTTCTCAGTCCTGGTTTTGCAGAAGCAGTACTAATGGAAACCAAAGGAATTTTCTCTTTAAAAAGGGAAACAGAGTGGATGACACCTGAGGTCTGACTGATACCTTTTTAACAATGAGATCCCTCTGCTGCTTTGGAAGCTATCTGCGGACCATGGCTTTTGCTCTAGGTTACTACTAAGAAAATGTCAGGAAAGACCTACTAAAACAGTTGAACTACATTTGGGGTTAATCAGAGGTACGTTAAACGATGGCAGGGTCTACTGACTCCTAGTTAACATGAGTTTTTTTTTTAATGTGATTGCTTAATTCTGAACACCACTACATCCCTAGTTATAGAAGGGTGTGCACACTTATGCAATCACATTATTTTATATACAGTTTATAGGTCACATTAAAGGTGAGAAAAGTTCTGAAATTATTTATCTTTGTCTAATTTTTTTTTTTACATCCGAGAAACCTGACATTTTAACGGGTGTGTAGACTTTTTATATCCTCTGAATATCTGTTGTAACGTATGTATTTTTTTATGCTGTTTTGAGAGACAAAGATTTTGTGTATAATGGCCAAGTCCGTGATGCCAAATCCTGTGACCTTAGACAATGATTCTTCTTTTTCCTTCATATTTGCTGAAACGCAGCTTGTAATCTCTGGACACAATAGACCTCTGTGTACTCCACGCCTGTAAAACAAAGTCAGGATTGTTATGTTTGTTCTAGAGAACAGCAATGATTGTTTCTTGTAGTGGATCAAGATAATTATTTTTCATAGAAGAATTTCTGAGCCACCCTTAACCACTCTAACCGGGTTTTGTGGGAAGAAATCTAAATACACAGGTCAACGATTTTGGGACATCAATGAATAGACTCATTGGAAGTAAGCAGTAGCTGCCTGAATTTTGATCCATGTATGAGCACGCTGGTTGTACAGAAGTCGATCTGTTGATTGACTTCTGTATAACCACCCTGTCAGGTTTTTCTCTATTGATCCGTGCTGGCAGCCACCTTTAAAATGCGTGGATGGGGGAATCGGGTCTTTTTTTTTTTTTTTTTTATAAAAAAAAAATGAATGTATGGGATACCTTAGTGTGGTTTGGGCACCCATTTTTAATTTACATGACATTTGTTGAATCATCAGAGAAAGAGATATTTTGTAATGTAATTATGACCTGTTAACAATGCTGTCTAATAATAATAATTTTCACCTTTTTTCAGGGTCATTTATAAGCTACTAGCATCTAAAAGTGAAAGCATCCGTGTGCAGGCACTAAAGGTCCTGGGGTATTTTCTCAAGCACCTAGGCCACAAGTAAGGAGTGCAGAATACATCTTCTGTGTTGTATTCATGGAGTGATTGCTGGTTTCTGCTTTGTTCAATTTAATTTGAAGGCTATCCACTTCCTTTCTCTTACCTTGTGATTTAATTTCTTTGGTGTGTGTGTGTGTATTGCTGACTCTGCTGGCCATCAGTAGATGTCTGGAGTGCATTATTATGTGATTAATATTTTATTTTTATCCCTAATGGCAGACGGAAAGTTGAAATCATGCACACTCACAGTCTCTTCACATTGCTCGGGGAAAGGTTGATGCTCCATACCAACACAGTCACTGTTACAACCTACAACACACTTTATGAGGTAAGATGTTCCGTATAACCTATTTGGTCTAAATTGTACATCACTGTGCTCAGGCACGTCAGCCATATTTCAGAATGCCTCTGCAAACACAGCCCACACTGACTGTTATCCCTCTAATTTTTGCCATTGACCCACCTGTTTGGGGACTCTTCCCATTTATCAGCATGCAGCAACAACCCCCGAAGGAGGAGTCCCTGTTCCCCCAAAACTCGTTGGCTCCATGTACTCGTTGCTATTTGCAATAAACATCTTCTAACTCTCCTGCCTACTTGTATCTCATTGGACACTGGGCATTCCTTTCTACTCACATTTCTAAGTCTGTGTGCGCAACGACCCTAATGTTAAACCCCAAGTAAGCAGCCCAAGCCTTAGGGGGGCTCACTGCCACCATTCTTAAATTGGGGCGCACACCAATGGAAGGGATTTCTCCCTAATTGCCCACGTGATCCCCCACTTATGACCAGTGACTGATCAATTCAGTCCAGCGCAGTCTCCAACCCTAACAGGTTTATTTCCGAATTTAGAACTAATAGTAGGGATCTCAAACTGGTGGTCTTCCATCTGTTGTGAAACTACAAGTTCTATCATGCCTTTGCCTGTGGGAGTCATGCTTGTAACTGTCAGCCTTGCAATGCCTCATGGGACTTGTAGTTTCACAACAGCTGGAGGGCCACCAGTTTGAGACCCCTGTCCTAGAGGAACAATTGTTGTTACAGGATTTGTGGAACGGCATACTCCAGTTTAAGCTAACCTATTCATAATGGTGAAGTTGCTATTGAATTGGTGCTCTAACCTAAGTACAAAAAATTATTTGTTGTTTGTGTCAGCTATTGTTAAATTTTACCCTTTAGTTAGTTTTTTTTTTATTGCTCCCCGCTAGGGAGATTTAGGTGGCGTACACACGATTGAGTTTCTCGGCAGAATCCAGCGAGAACCTCAATGGGAGACGTATTCTGCCAAGAAAACCGGTCGTGTGTACACTTTTCGCCGAGCAACCCGTCAGGAAGCTCGTCGAGCCAAAAAGAGAGCATGTTCTCTATTTTCTCGTTGTTCAATGGGAAAATTTGGCTCGACGAGCTGTTTGACTGCCGAACTAGGAACTCGACGGGCGGAACGATGAGTTTCGCCCGACGAGTTTCTTGGTCGTGTGTACGCCACCTTAGCCTTTCCATTTGTCCTGTTTCCTGTTCTTATTGAATGTGAAATAAAACCCAAAATTTTGGTTATCGCCATAAAAGGGGTAAAGGGGAAATCTTCGAATTTGGACCCTAGTTTTGGTGACAACCTAGAATGCCCTTTGTTTCAGCTAGGAGACAGATCATAAAAGGAAATCTCCCCAATGGGACACAGATGGCAAAAAAACACAAGGGTTATAACTCCCATATAAGTTTTGCCTTCAGTTCTACTTTAGGTCAATAGGTGCCATGCTGTGGCTTGGCTTACCGCCACTTTTATTACTATGAGCATGAACAGAAGCTAGGGACGTTTCTATTGGAAGACCTGATCGAGTTCTGCTTGGCTGTGATGTGATGGCAAGGTGTGTTTTGTACAGCTTCTATGTGGTTTAATCCTTCTACATGTCTATAACCCATGGAGATTCAGAAATGTGCTGGATATCGAATTTTAGGGCAATTTTAGAACTGCTATTGAAACTGGTACTCTGCCTCTCCTGTTTATTGTGTTTTGCTGTCAAGCAACTGTGTGATTAACACTGAAGTGGAAATCCTCAAAAATGACTTTGGTTGGCATGAAGGTGATGTTGAGTAATTTTCACAGCAACTTCAATTGTTGGGTTGTTGGAAACAGGAAAATGATTAAAACAGCAGGAGGTATAGTGCTTTACACTGGGATTTTTTCCAGATGAAAACTGATGGGAAGATTTCAAAATTGCCAAGTGTATGGATAGCTCGCGTTTTGTATAGAAAGGGTTGTTGTTGTTTTTTTGTTTTGTTTTCTGGAATTGTTTTGGGCTTTTATTTCTGAATGTTCTCTTTTTAGATGCAGGCAATGTTTTCCAGAAGTGTTCTTTACATTAATGATCCTGGAACACACCTAACAAGTGCAATGTCATACACTTCTTGTTTTAGTACTTTTCTAACTGTAGAACTGCTACCGTCTATGGACATTTTTTTTTTCCAGACCGAGTAGTAGTAGAAACCCTTTACTCATAATTGGTGGACACTGGGGAAAAAGACAAACAGGCTAAAAGCAGCATTAAACCCAAAAGCAATCGTTTATTATATTACAGCTTACCAATTCTTAGTTGTTATGGCTGCATTATATAATTTTTTTTGTGGTAGCCTTTCTTTCTTTGGTTTCACCTGGTGATCCAGCTAGTAAGTTTGTTGTTTTTCAACAGAACAAGCTATCCTGCAGATGTAGCAGTTAGAGAGTTGAGACCAACCATTTATCACTGACAGGGCACTAACAATGTTCAGCTTTTATTTATTTATGGAAGACCTTTATCCAGAATGAACAAAACCGTTTCTTATAAAGTGTTAGCTGGTGTTTGGCTTCAATGTCTTTAGTGTATCTAAATCTGCTTGTCTATCGAAGATTCCTCTCCCCCAGACTGACAATGCTGCTCTCCAAAGGTACCCCTTGTGCTTATTCATCCAGATTGGGGGCACTCTAATGCAGGAGGTGTGTTACTGGCCAGATTATCAGGTAAAGATAGGGGGGGGGGGGAGCATACATAGAAAACTATTGCATCCACTACACCTAAAGGTTGGTATGTTGCAATATATTACAATTTTGGTTTGGTTGGTATGCTTCAACATATTAAATGTTTTGGTTTGGGGTTCAATATCGCTTTAACAGGAGACCACAATGCTACTGTCCGAGAGCAATATCTGTATTCTAGAACAGGGGTCTCCAAACTTTCTAAACAAAGGGCCATTGTACTGTCCTTCAGACTTTAGGAGGGCCAGACTAGCGCGATTGGGAGTAGAAAATGTCCACTGGGAGTAAACAATACCATATCTTTGGTGTCAGTGGGAGGACTAGTGCCCCATTGTTGGTGCCTTTTGAAAAAATTGTACCCTTTTGATAGTGTCAGTTGGATGAATAGTGCCCCATCGGTGGTTTTAGCAACAAGAATGATTCCCCAATGTTGGTGTCAGTGGATGGAATAGTGCCCCAAGGGCCAGATACAGCCAAGCAAAGGGGCCGCAGTTTGGAGACCCCTGTTCTAGAAGAATCCAACACACTGTCTATTAGGCTAACAATAGGACAGGGAGTGGGGTCTGCAAAACAGTTTATAACCCAGAGGGTTTATATCCACTTTAAGTGTCGGTTATCCTACCCCAAACTGGAGCAGACAGAATCTGATTAATTTGCCAAGCACATTTGCTCCATATTTTATTGTCATCTTGTTTAGTTAACCTTTAAAAAAGAAATAGAGGCTGGTTGCCATGTACAGTTGCGCCATATTTTGTCTGGTTCAAGTTATGATAAGATCCGGTAACTTTTATTCTTCTATACAATTTTTAGTAGTTTGCATTCAGTTCCACTTTAACGGAACAAGCTGGAGAATGAAGCTGATTGGTTACTATGTACATCTGCTCCAGATTCTGTCCCAATGTTATAATGTACAGTCACCTCATTGATTTTAACTCCAAGTAGAAATCCCATTATTAAAAATGTGGCTAGTTCACATCTTTGCACGGTTGTTTAGTGCAGTGTTTCTTAACTCCAGTCCTCGGGGCACCGCAACGGGTCATGTTTTCAAGCTCGTCATTATTTTGCACAGGTGATTTGATCAGTTTCACTGCCTTCATAATTACCACAGCCGTTTCATCTCAGGGAAATCCTGAAAACATGACCTGTTGGGGTGCCTTGAGGACCGAAGTTGAGAAACACTGGCTTAGTGTGTTTTCAAAAGAAATGCTTAAAGTGGAGTTCCACCCATTTTTTTATGTTTGTCTGTGCCGCATGTCCTAATCTCATAGTGTTCAGAATGGACAATTTTTAGTTATTTTGTTGTTTGTAAATACCTTTATTTTGTATTCCTTCATTACTTCCTCCTCCTTATTAGCCTAGGCTATTAAGTCACAGGGCTATTTGCAAGGGTTTCTGGGATAGGCATCATGTTTCCCTGTAGTCCTTGCAAACCTGACTGAAACCTATTACATTGCTTGTCCAGCACTGAGCATGTGCGACATATGCAAAGCTGAAATCCAGGAAGTCATACAGTCTGGCTTCATGATACCCACACTTAAGATGGCCACGGTCTATTTCTAGATTATAAACTAAATGCTCTAACAACCTAACAAAACGGACCTTAGTTTACTGATTAACTTTACTAGAATACATTAAGCTTGTGTATTACAGGGGTATTTATATTTAAAAAGTGAAATTGTGGGTGGAACTCCCCTTTAAAAACAAATTTGCTTCTATATTTAAGAGTTATATTACGCACACTGCAATGCATAGATGTGAATGGGCCTTATTAGATATAACGGTTATGTGAACAATACGTTCTACCAGACTTTTTGAAGGAGCGCTCCGCTGTCAGCAGCTTGTTACATCACTTGCGGAGAACTAGAGATGGCAAAAGTGTCGTCTGTTAGCCTGACTGGGACCACAGTACAGTTTTTCTGTTTGACTTGAGTATTTTTTTTTTTTTACAGTAATGAGGAGATTTCTCGAAGAAGTCTGATATATAACCCATTTGGTGCTCTGGCTTGCACATTATTGTATAGCTGTAAACGCCAACTGTCCAATCATTGCAAATGACATATAGATCAGTGTATAGAAGGTTTTCATGTGTCGCCCTTCACTGCAAACGAGATGCTCCCATTCGTACTCCCAGTGCAGAGTGGACTTGTGACATAAGCTGCTCTGTAGACACTGTGAAAAATAAGCTCTATTAAGCTGTCCCCACTGAGCCTTATGCCAAATTGGATTTAACTGCTGATTTCTGTAGTCTTTAGTTTATTCTTTAGATAAAACCAAGAGCAGATTTTAGTGCAGCGCTCACACAATGTTATATGGCGTGTCTGTACAGAGATTTTATTCTGCTGCATAGAAGTTTCAGCATTTTTTATTCATTGGTATACAATGTAGTATAGTTCACAGATTCATTCTGCAACAGTCAAGCAGGATATTGTACGAGTGCTCTTCACTAAGCTCTGTAACTATGAAAAGCCCTTACTTCATCGTTTGTGCTGTGTCGCCTTTTGTTTGGGTATCATTATATCTACGTTTGTGCTTTGCTTTGTTCTGAATTTGCTGGTGGCAGATGCTTAACTTTTCCTGGTGCCACCGCATTATTGTTTGAAGATGCCGACACCGATAGTTTATATCGTCTACTCTGATTTTGAACAACTTTTTACACTAATCTGAAACTTTTTTTTTCTTAATTTTTATCTGCATTATTTTGAGTTTTAAATACTTTTATAAAACCATGTTCACTACATTTTGTAATATTATATCTTCAGTAGAGTAAAAAAATACAGTATGCAGATTGGTGGCTGTAAGTGATTGTATATTCTTCAAGTGTTTATCATTTGCTTCCCCCATAACTGAAGCATATACTGATAATCTATTACATCCCATACAAAAGTGTGTCTGGTAGATTGATGTCTGCTCTGTGTTTGTAAAAGGGACTGTGCTGGGGACATTGGATACTTTAAAGGGCTTACCCCAAAGTAAATATAAAGCTAAAACTTTTTTTTTTCATGCTAGAAGCTGAGGTGTAAACTGTTTAAACACTGGTCAGTTGTTGCCACCTGTATTCCTCTTGAGGGATTTTTTAGCACTTGCTGTCCTTAAAGCGGACCTTCAGTATTTTTTTTAATCTTTTCATCTATTAAATCCTCTGCCCTTGTTGTTTTAACTTTGGATAGTAAAAAAAAAAAGCCTAGGCTTATGACATCATGTACAGCTCTCACTCTCATGAGAGTTTGCCAGGAAAGGAGTGGGGGCTGAATCATAAGAGGGCAAATGAGAGCTGCAGAGCTGGAGTTGTGACTTTGTGTGTCTGTGTAAATCCAGGAAGTGAACAGGCAGCAGCTTCAGCTGCCCACAGTTAAAATGTCTGCAGCCAGACTCAGTGGAGGGAGATTTCTGCAGCATATTTGGCAAGTACAGAATCACAGTATGTATAAAATAATATGCAAAGTGGTTGGAGGGAAGCTTCAAAATGGAAAAGATGTTTTTATTACAAATTAGGTGAGCAGACTGCAGTTCCTCTTTAAAGATGAAATCAAGGTATGATATATGTTGCATATTTACATTGGTCCATCTTGGCACACTGTAATGCCGTGTACACACGATTGGACATTCCGACATCAAAACCGAGGATTTTTTTCCCGACGGATCGTTCGGTCAAACTTGTTTTGCACACGGTCACACAAATGTCGTAAATTCTGATCGCCAGGAACGTGGTGAAGGAAAAACACTACGACAAGCTGAGAAAAATTAAGTTCAATGATTCCGAGCATGTGTTGGATTTTTGTGCGTTGAATTGCCTACACACGATCGGAAAAATTGTTGACCAGCTCTCAAACATTTTGCTGTCGGAAATTCCGACAGCAAATGTCCGATAGAGCATACACACGGTCGGATTTTCCGACAACAAGCTCACATCGAACATTTGTTGTCGGAATGTCCGATTGTGTGCACGCGGCATTATTATGCATTTCTCATACTGGTGCTACTGGTGCCTGCTGGGAAATCACTTTAGTAATCAGCACTACTACAGTAAGATCTGTGATCTTCTGGGTCCTGTGCCGAGTGGCTTACTCTCTGCACACCCACAACTCCCTCAGCACTGCTGCCATTCACAGAACACCTTGTATTTTACGTAAATACAAGGCATTTTCTAATTGGAGGGGGGGCAGTGACTTTGAGATCTCCACCTCTTACAATCAGAGAACCCCTTGTATTTATTTATAAAAAAAATAAAAGGTGTTCTGTTGATGATTGCTCGGTGAATTGCGCAACCCCCTTTTGTCAATGTGTAGAGGGGAAGCTGCTCAGCACTGGATTCACCTACTACTACAGTGATTGTCCGTTCCTCAGCTGCCCTCAGATATGAAATATATATGTGAACATTGATCTGAGCTGGACTAAGGCACGTATGCAATAAAGATCTTTTCTGGCTTTCAGGAAGTTGGAGTCCAAGGAAATCTTTTCAAAGTGGGGAAAATCCACTCTTAGGCACTTGTCACCAGTGCAAGTGTCCACAATGAAAGTTTTTTCCCCTAATGAATAAAGGGAAAAGGGGGGAAAAATAGAGGAATTTTGGACTTTATATGAGGCAAAGGACTTGTAGGTCCGATGTCTCCATCCCTGTATAGCAGTTATGCTGAAAAAAGGGTTGGGACTTTACTATGAAACATGCACCTAAAAAGTGACAACGGGCAATAAATGTCTGACCAATAAAATAGATGTTGTGACTGTACTAGCTGAATCTCTATACAGACACAACAGCTAGTACAGTCAAACATTTGATCACTTGTACCGAATGCAAATAAATGTAAGGAGCTGGAAACTAGAAACACTTGTGTTCAAATCTTTATTCGATACAAGGTGATGACAGATAAAAGCAGCTTACATGTTTCGGCCAGTGGTCTGAGGCAGGCACATGCCTGAACAACCTTTAGGGAAGTGTTTCAGAAGAACCTAATGTTCGTATTCCATGTTGTGTTTAGCTAGCCAATGACGGGTATCAAAAAGACTTCCCAATGCTTGGTGAATGCTTATCAAATATATCATCTCTTGACAATCACAAAAGGTATTTGGTAAGATTTTGAAAAAGTCTGGATACAAAATATACCAGGTGAATTTGCCCTTTATTATTTATTAAGTGCAAAATATATACTGGTTAGGATGAGTTTATTTATTAAAGAGGAACTGCAGTCTGCTCACATAATTTGTAATAAAAATATCTTTGTCATTCTGAAGCTTCCCTCCAACCACTTTGCATATTATTTTATATATACTGTGATTCTGTACTTGTCAAATACGTTACAGAAATCTCCCTCCACTAAGTCTTGCTGCAACTATTTTAACTGTGGGCTGCTGCCTGTTCACTTCCTTGATTTACACAGACACAGAGGCACATCTGCAGCTCTCATTGGCCATCTTATGATTCCACCCCTACTGACAAACTCTCACGAGAGTGAGAGAGCTGTGCATGATGTAGCCTAGGCTTTTTACAAGACAAACAGGAAGTATAAGGTATTTGCTGGCAGATAATGTTTTACTATCCAAAGTTAAAACAACAAGGGCAGAAGATTTAATCGATGGAAAAAATGACTGAAGGTCCATTTTAATAAAGACCAGACTGAGGCAACCCAACGACGCTTTAAACAAAACCAAATAAAAGTTATCAGCTCTATGTGTCTTTTTCTTTCCATTCTAGGGTCTTCCTACATGGTTTTCCTAAATGCTATCTAAAAATCTGTTGTATTACAGATTAACAGTCTTTAGGTGACATGGCTGCATCAATTGTTATATATTTTCATGTTTAACCTTGAGACTCTATCAGTAACACACAGTCCCAGGGTGACTACACTCTCTCTTTGGTTTTAGAAAAACAGAAACACGGTAGCACCATGAAACCCCACCCCTCACCTATTGTCCATGATATAGAAGGGTGTGCGTCTGTAGTCCTCCGACAACAATATCAGTGACAACTGTCAACACAAGCAGAGAGCACATAAGTTATCAGCTTACATGAGTTCTGGTATAATTGACAAGTATTTCTTATTTAACTTATTGGTTATAACAAAACACTTTCAAAAAGATAATTAACAGACCATAAGGTAGCAGATAAAAGCAGTTCAATGTTAGTTAAATACATGGGGTAGGGTTTACATACCACCTCAGGGTCAGTAGTCTGTAAGGTTTCATATAGGAGTGTATATGCTGCCATCATTCTATATAGAATATTTACCTTATGGGCCATTTCATTTCTCCATGGGTCTGTGAAGTATAGCTGTGTTCCATTATGTCATGTGGCAGATTTCTATTTCTGGTTTATATGCTTGTGGCAGTCACACTACTCCGGTTTTCATGTGAAATAGTCAGCTATTCCTGGAATTTGCCCTAGACCTTCTTTTTCTGCGAACATGAAAACTCCATTCTAATGATGGATCACAGATCACTAATGTAGCCCCAAATGCAGCTGTAGTACAGCCTGCATGATTATGTTTGATATCGATTTAGTCAAATCACAAAGTGCAGAGGAAACTAGTTTAACTCGGAACAGATATGCCTGTAACAATTATGTAGTGTATGACAGTGAGAGGAATTGGTGACATTAATCTTAATAATTACTTCCATTGCCGTTACGTTCCTAGAGCCGTCATGTAGCCAGGCAGGCAGAGGATGAAGGGGCTGCTAAAACACATTTGTCTGCTTTTATCTCTTAAAGGAGAACTCTGTGTAGTTTACTTGGTAAAAATGCTTTGCAACACCCCAAAGACAATTGTATTACTATACAGTTTGTAAGTATGCATTGTTGTAAGGTTTGCTTTGTAATGAGCAAAATTAGTGCGTTCAAGTCCTCTAATGCATGGCTGTCTTGTGTACCGGTAATCACTACATCTGCAGCATTACTATCTTGTGCACTGGTAACGTCTATGATGTACATAATGATAAAAAAATTATTATCATGGAAACGGGAAGTGCTTACTGTATAAGCTGAGGCACCTAATTTTTCCACAAAAAAATGGGAAAACTTATTGACTTGAGTATAAGCCTAGGGTGTCCATCTGCATGCCTCACTGTGCCCATGACTAGACTGACGTTTAACATGGGAGTCTACAGAAGGAGTGCCCGAGTTTGAAAAATCAGTGCTCCCCAGCCGTAGGTCCCCCAGACGAGAAACGTTGCACACCTGTAGAGGGTAAATGGGGCTACATGTGTGCCAAGTTCCGGGTCCAGAGGACCTACGACTGGCCAGTACCGGGTCACCAAAAAATACTTTTAACATGGGAGTCTATGGAAGGAGTGCCGGCTTTGAAAAAATCGGTGATCCCCGACAGTAAGTCCCCTGGACAACAAACTTTGCACACTTGTAGAAGAAGAGTGGGGCTACATGTGTGCCAGGGGACCTACGGCCGGCCACTACTGGGTCACCCAAAATCCGGGAGATCAGGCGCAAAAAGGTGACTCAAGTATAAGCCAAGGGGAGCATTTTCAGCACAAAAAAATGTGCTGAAAAACTCGGCTTATACTCGAGTATATACGGTATACAGAATGTCATTTTCTCCAAGCAAATTCCAGGAAACTTTGGCTGTTTTCCAGAGAGGTGTAGTGTTTATTTGATCTCAGCAATAGATGACAAGATCAACGGAGTATATACAAATTCTACAATAAAATACGAAGCCTTAAAGTGGAACTAAAAGCAATTTTTTTTTCTGAGGGGAAGGAAGGGGGGGGGGGGGGCTCAGTTATATTTTTGCAATCTAGGTCCCATTGGGTAGGTTTCCCTTTCACTTCTTTACTTGAGAGGAATTCTCTCCAAAGTGAAGGAATCCCCAGTTATCACAAAACAAACGTCTCCATTGGAAGATTTACCCTCCATTCCTGCTTCCAATTTTTTGCATTTTTACCACTCCCCCTTAGACTGCAAAGGCAGTAGATGGGGGTACACACATGCTGCTATCTTGATGCTTTGCATTATGGTGGGGCTAAAAATATCCGCCTGTCTCATTCAGCAGGCAATACTGGCTGCCAAATGCATCTCATTCCACCGAAATAGGTCTGCGCTGCAACCATCCACAGCTGCAGTGTGATGGTAAAGGATTTTAGGGTCTGAAAAAGGGATTTAGGTGGGTGACAAAACGGCTCCTCACTGCCCACCAAATACCCTCTACAAAGTAGGTGAAGCTTGTGTAAACGAGTCCTCAGGCCCCGATCACACTTTTAACATTTAGTAGCTTGCAGTTTGAAGTTCAAAAATGTTCAGCAAGCAAAAACCAATTGTTTTCAATAGCCCTTCGCATCTGAGCATCCTGCCACTCCAAAAAGTACACAAGCTATTTTTTAGGCAGAAGTAAGCATTTTTGTTTTCTGCTCAAACAGTAGCTATCTGACCATTTTCCAGCAGCATTACACACCTTTTAGTTTACAAATACCTCAAAAAGGTGCAAAAACATGCAAATCTGCTTTAAAAAAATACTCTAATGCCGCGTACACACGATCATTTTTTGTGATGAAAAAAAACGACGTTTTCTGTGAAGTAAAATACGACGTTTTTGAAACGTCACTTTTCAAAGACGATGTTGCATACACACCATCGTTTTTTTCACAAAAAGCGAGGTTACGTTCACCACTCTTTTCCATTGAAGCTCGCTTCATAACTAGCTTCTGGGCATGCGCGGGTTGAAAAACTTTGTTTTAAACGACGTTTTTGCTACACACGGTGACTTTTTGTGAAACAAAAAACGACGTTTTGAAAAACGACACAAAAAATTCAAGCATGTTGGAATTTTTTTTTGGTCGTTTTTTTAAAGACAAAAAACGACGTTTCGCCCACACACGATCAATTTAAATGACGTTTTAAAAAACGTTTTTTTCCATCGCAAAAAACGACCGCGTGTACGCGGCATAACACTTTAAAAAAAAAAAAGCTTGAAAATGTGGAGCTTGGGTGTGAATTGACTTTTTGAAGCGATTAGATGTAGCCACAGAGTTGCCAACTTTAGTAGCTACCCATGCTATTGGAAGCAGCTGTTGGTAATCATGGCACACTATTGATTTGTAGCTGCATAGATAAGCATTGCATCCAGCTACAGCAGCAATTCTGTATCTAGCTACAAATCAGCGGAGAAAATAAGCAGAGAGATTTGTATCTGCTACTAATCACTTCTACAAAGTAGCCAGTGTGACATCAGCCTCAGTGATTCAGATCCTGGATTGTGTTATGTCATACCGTATTATTTACTGCCTACAGACATTCACTAATCTGGTTTTAAACTGATTGAGCAAATGTGCTTTTATGTCTGTAGGCGTCTACAGACTGCAAAGATATACTGTACAAAACACCTTAAGGGCTTTGAATATTTCACAGTTTCAGCATTGGGTAGGCTTATCTGACTATGTTCGATCTTGGGCTGTGTCTCACAGTTTTGTAGCTGATAAGGAATCGCTCTCCTAATTTTATTTCTAGTGAAAACATGAATTGCAGTTGCTGAAATCACTTTTTTTTTTTTTAGTTCAGCCCGCAGGCTGATGATAAAAAAAAAGAAAACTCAGAATATACCCAGCTTAAGAGTTCATTGGCCTCTTTGTGTTGCTTGTTTGACTAATACACTTTGCAGAGTTTCAGGGGTGGACTTCCTAAGGCAAAGTCACAATTGTGTATTTTTTTTGTTTTTATTAATGCTTTTTACAGTGCTCCAGGGATGTTTAAAGTTTGAGTAATCCTTATTTTTGGTCTTCGTGGTTTGCTATTTGTTTGCATTGTAGAGGAAACTCTGAAGTCTTCCTGAGAAGAGACTCCTGTGTTAGAGACTATCGTAATAGCAATGTGTTGGAGAGAATTTCAAAATATCTTTGCTGGTACAGCGTAAAAAACTTCATCTGCTGGGTAGGGGAGTTGTGCAAGTTGTTGGTGGTCTTCAGCTGGGAAAAAACATTTTTTTGATCGTTATGGGAGTGGAAGATGTGGGAGAAGTGGGCAAATGTGCAGAGGAGTTTGTGCCATATTGAAAAAGTTGTATTTTCTTCACACATTGAGCCCAAACAAATGTATGTTAGAAAAAATTAGTCCATAAAAAATAAAAATAAATCACCAATGATGTACAGTGAGGTACCTTTATTGAAGGGGGTGTCTTATGCAAACAAAAACACAAGAAACACTATAGGCTCATCCACTTTAGTCAAGATTGTCTAGAAATTGCAAGGAAAAACATAAAACAACCCTCCTAATACAATGATTTGTTCACACCATCGGACCGGGGATATTTAGCACCACCAAACCCCCAGGGTTGTGCTCTTCTGAAGGTGTAAACACAAATAAACCACACAGGGTATTGAAATATTTTATTAGTTGGCCGCCGGGGGGGGGGGGGGGGGTTGGGTGCCGCTGTTCTTCGCCACCGTCTGGTTCTCTTCCGCCGCCGGGGGGGGGGGGGGGGGGCGCTTTGATAAAAGTGCCCACCACCCGGCGGGCTTCCTTTCACATCTTCGGCGGCGGGGGGGTCTTCTCCCACTCTCCGGGGTCTTCTCCGGCTCTCCGGGGGTCTTCTCCGCTCTCCGGTGTCTTATTCTTCAGGACTCGCCGCCGCTATCTTCGTGTGTTAGCTCAATTACTAGCGGCGGCGAGTCCCCTCCTACCGGAGCATGATGGGACTGCGACGTCACAAGACAGGCCTATATAACTCGCTGTGAGCCGCGCGCCCGCCATAACAGCGGAAGGAAGCGTTGCGTCAACATCTGGAGAAGAGAAGAAGAAGAAGACATCACAGAAGAGGGGACTCGCCGCCGCTAGTAATTGAGCTAACACACGAAGATAGCGGCGGCGAGTCCTGAAGAAGAAGACCCCCGGAGAGCGGAGAAGACCCCCGGAGAGCCGGAGAAGACCCCCTGCCGCCGAAGATGTCGAAGGAAGCCCGCCGGGTGGTGGGCGCTTTTATCAAAGCGCCCCCCCCGGCAGCGGAAGAGAACCAGACGGCGGCGAAGAACAGCGGCACCCACCCCCCCGCAGAAGCCTGCCGTAGGCGGGCGCTTTTATAAAAGCGATCATACACACCCCCCCCCCCGGCGGCCAACTAATAAAATATTTCAATACCCTGTGTGGTTTATTTGTGTTTACATTTTGCCTCCAGGGGAATGGGTAGGGGTACAATGTACCCCATACTCATTCACTTAGGGTGGGGGGCCGGTACCTGGGGGCCCCCTTATTAAAGGGGGCTTCCAGATTCCGATAAGCCTCCCGCCCGCATACCCCGACAACCAACGGCCAGGGTTGTCGGGAAGGGGCCCCATCGAGGTTCTCTGCCGTGTATACGCGGCTTCAGCCGCAGGCAGTAATCACATGTAAACAATCCGACGGGATGGTTGTTTCCAAGTTGATTGATGGATCAACTTTGGTACAATCGGCCTTAACATACATGGCTCAAATCTTGGCTGGTCCCTGCTGAGCCAACCAAATTGAGTTTGTTTCGGTCATGTATGGCTGGCTTAAAGTGGCACAAAACCCCCATCATAAAAAAACTCTCATTAAATGGTGTAGTACATGCTGTTCATACTCAGTCACTACGAGATTCATTTTTCTGTATTCTGCAAAAAAAAACTGGTTGATCCCGCTGATCTGTCTCCACCTTCTGTTTATTTTTATTATTATTATACAGTATTTATATAGTGCCAACAGTTTACACAGCACATTACAATTTAAAAGGGAGACAATACAGTTATAAAATACAATAAAATACAAGAGGATTAAGAGGGCTCTGCTCAGAAGAGCTTACAATCTAATATATTTTGTTCATGTCCCCAATTCAGCTAGGCATTTTGCGGCTGTGGTGACAACTCTGCACTTTCTCAGTTTCTATGCTAAGCCTTTCCTCCCTATCACATCTGAGAAGCCCATATGACTATAGTCACACATGTGGGTGTATACACAGTGGTGAATGACAGTCTACTCCCTCCACCTTCATGCCCACTAAGCAGCTGAACACCATGGAAGAGGGATATTGCATGTAGGTTAATGGGGGGAATCGCCTCCCCCTTATTCTAACACACAAGCTAGAGGGGCATGACAGCCTGTGATTGGCAGTAATATGACCACGCCAGATTCCACAAAATAATAAAGATTGGATTTCAAATATATATTTGTATGCCAGTTTAAAACTGTTTATATTTATCTTTACTCTGTATCCCAAAGGCTGTTTGTTATTTTGAACATGTGACTAGCAGCAGAGGACTAGAAGCTCCTCCTTATGTTTCCCTGCAGACAGGCTGGGAAAGAGCTGGGTCACATGACATTTTTGTATCAGTTATGAAAAAGGTACTTAGATTTTTCTTATTAAAGTAATTACAGTGCCATCATCCATATACAGAAATACAAGGAACAGTGTAAATTAAACGGGTTTTTAGTATCACTATAATAAACAGAGTAACCTATTTGACAGTTCCAGTACAATTATATAAGTACCTGAAATAAATAAATGATCGTCCAAAACACTGTTGTAATGTAGCCATTTGTAGGAAAAGTGACTAAGCAAAGATTACACGCTGTGTTGCACACAACCTTTAAGACTTAACAGGTTTCCTTTCTTCCTGAAGCATGTGTATTAGAAAATTAACTGTGGTATTTAATGCCTGTTTGATTTAATGTCAGATTATCTACTGCCATAAAGTTTGCGCTTGGTTTCCCCGTTACTGCACAGTACTGATAAAAACTTGCAGAAAAAGACTGCTCACAAAAGGAGTTCCACTTGCGGTTTTCCTTTCTGTCCTCAGTTAATTAAGTTCCCTATATGCATATTGGTGCGGCTCTTAAAGTTGGACAGTGAACTCTTGAACCAAAAATTATCACCTACTAAAATGGGAAAAGTGAAATCTTTCAAACCGCTGATAATCTTGGCCAAGAAATATTACCATTACACAGCTCTCCCATTATAAACGGTAGATTTACTTCATACCTCCAGATCTGGCTATAGTGGCTCACTATTTGAACTCAGTGCTTTATATGCCTTTTTTGAAGGTTCCGTTTAATATTTACTTCTTTATCATTTTAGTGAGCCTGCACTCAAACGCTATTGTGATTGGACTAGGGAAAGTTTTGCCTCCTTAGAATAGGAAAACTAGAGTGAAATAGGATAATAGGGCTAAATGTACTTTTAGTATAGCCCTAAGCAAAACTTCCATGAAACTCCTACACAGTCTCTATATTACACATGATCAAAAATGTTAATTGTCACCAATTCACTCTGATGGGCTTTAAAGGTGCAGCACTTTTACCTATTCAATAGTCCCCATATATTCCTTTTGAGGAACAATCTGAATTGCCACCATCTTTTTTTTTTTTTTTTTTTTTTTAGAGGCGGGAGCTAGTCATTTGGGGGTTGAGGGGTGTTAAAATTTTGGGTGATTTGTTTATTGATGGTAAACTGCCATTCTTTCCACTATTGAGATCTAGATACTCTCTCCCCATGTCTGTACTTGTTAGTTTGATTTAGCCTTTAGCAGGTTATCCACTTTGAGCACGGGAGCTAGTAATTTGGGGATTGAGGGGTGCAACGGCGGACTAAGCATGGGGCGGAGGGGGTGGGCCGCACCGGGTGCCACACACTGGAGGGGTGTCAGGCCGATGCCCCCTCCTCCGCGACTGAGGCATGGTGCGGCCGCGGTGACAGCATGATTAATGGCAAGGCATTGCAAACTAGGTAAAACATCAGGGGGGGGGTCTGCGAGCCGTACCCGAGTGTTACCCACCACCCGGGACCCGCCGCAATGATCCCCTTCTCCGTGGCAGCGCAGCGTCATGCCCGCGGCTCTGATACTGTCGGCTGTGACTGTCTGTCTGACAGTCACACAGCCGAGTGTGAAGCTGCGGCCGCCTTCCCCCTCCTCCTCAGTACAAGTGCTCTGCTCTGTGAGGCGCGCTGAGTCTGAAGGTAAGGGGTGTCACAGTCACTCTGCAGTCTGCACTATTGTAAGGGGGGGGTGTTCTGTATATGAGGGGTGTACTGTATATGAGGAGGGGGTTTTGTATTGTGGGGGGGGGGGGGTGTTCTGTATGGGGGGTTCTGTATTGTGGGGGGGGGGTTAGTATAGGGGGGTTCTGTATGGGGGGGTTCTGTATTGTGGGGGGTGTGTTAGTATAGGGGGTGTTCTGTATATGAGGGGGGTTCTGTATTGTGGGGGGGTGTTCTGTATAGGGGGGTTTCTGTATGTGAGGGGGGTCTGTATTGTGGGGGGGGTCGGGTTCTGTATATGAGGGGGGGGTTCTGTATTGTGTGGGGGTGTTCTGTATAGGGGGGTACTGTATATGGGGGGTTCTGTATTGTGAGAGGGGGGTACTGTATATGAGGGGGGTTCTGTATTGTGGGGGGAGTGTTCTTTATAGGGGGGTACTGTATATGAGGGGGGGTTCTGTATAGGGGGGTTCTGTATATGGGGGGGTTCTGTATTGTAGGGTAGGGGGGTGGTATCTGTATAGGGGGGGTTCTGTATTGTGGGGGGTTCTGTATTGTAGAGGGGGGTTTTCAGTACTGTATTGTAGGGGGGTCTGAACTGTAGGGGGGTTCTGTATTGTAGGGGGGTGTTCTGTATTATAGGGGGCGGTATCTGTATGGGGGGTTCTGTATTGTAGGGGGGGGGTCTGCACTGTCCAGAGGTGCAGTCTAATGTAAAGAGATATAGAGGTGCTGTGTAATGTAAGGGGTCCAGAGGTCCAGGATGCTGTGTAATGTAAAGGGGTATAGTGATGCAGGGTGCTGTGTAATGTAGAGGGGTTCAGAGGTGCAGTCTAATGTAAAGGGGTCCAGAGGTGCAGGTTGCTGTGTAATGTAAAGGGGTCCAGAGGTGCAGGTTGCTGTGTAATGTAAAGGGGTCCAGAGGTGCAGGTTGCTGTGTAATGTAAAGGGGCCTAGAAGTGCAGGGGGCTTTGTAATGTAAAGGGGCCCAGAGGTGCAGGGTGCTGTGTAATGTAAAGGGGTCCAGAGGTGCAGGGTGCTGTGTAATATAAGGGGGTCCAGAGGTGCAGGGTGCTGTGTAATGTAAAGGGGTCCAGAGGTGTAGGGCGGTGTGTAATGTAAAGGGGTCCAGAGGTGCAGGGGGTTGTGTAATGTAAAGGGGTCTAGAAGTGCAGGGGGCTGTGTAATGTAAAGGGGCCCAGAGGTGCAGGGTGCTGTGTAATGTAAAGGGGCCCAGAGGTGCAGGGTGCTGTGTAATGTAATGGGGTCCAGAGGTGCAGTTGTGGAGAGGGGTACACAGTAGTGACATAGTGATATTGAAGGATGCAGGGGACGCAGTGGGGTGTTTTTACATTTTACCGTGGGGGGGGGGGTGCCAGATATAGGATCCGCCCCGGGTGCCAAATGCTCTAGGTACGCCTCTGGAGGAGTGTTAAAATTTTGGGTGATTTGTTTGATGGTAAACTGCCATTCTTTCCACTATTGAGATCTAGATACTCTCTCCCCATGTCTGTACTTGTTAGTTTGATTTAGCCTTTAGCAGGTTATCCACTTTGAGCATGGGATCCCTTCTGTGTACTTAGTCTGCCTAAGGTTCACTCAACTTTGTATAGGGCTCTACAACAACCTTTGTCAAAGGAGTTATTTAAGTGCAGAGAGAAATCGACAGGTTGGAGGTGCTCTGCTTGAATGCTGATTGCATTCATATGTTGTGGCCATGTTTGGGGAAAAAAGCTCACACTGATCCCAGCTTTTGCAATCCATTACTACTATAACTAATATTCAGGTAGCTCAGCGTTTGTTTGCTAGACTGTGTGGAACCCCTTACTCCCAGGAAAGTGACTAGAATGTTACTGGGCTCTATTTTGCTACATATGGAATTATTCTTCTGTGGAAAGCCTCTGCCCACTGTTTATAGATGGAAAACACTTATGCCGCGTAAACAAGGTCGGAATTTCCAACAAGAAAAGTTTTATGTGAGCTTTTGGTTGGAAATTCAGACTGTGTGTAGGCCCCATCAGACTGGGTTCCCATGAGCTGGTTCTCAAATTTTCTGATGGGAAAAGTTCTTGTTGGAAATTCCAATCGTCTGTATGCAATTCCGCAAAAAAACACGCAGGCTTAAAATCACTGAACTTTATTTTTCTCAGCTTGTTGTAGTGTTGTATGTCACCGTGTTCTTGACAGTCGGAATTTTGTGTGACCGTGTATATGCAACACAAGTTTGAGCCTAAATTCAGTCGGGGAAAAAAATCCACAATTTTCTTGTCGAATTTCCAATCATGTGAACGCAGCATTAGGCCTCATGCACACTGGACGTTATAATAACGTTATAAAAATGCTAGTAGTAGATAAACCGCATTTCTAAACGTTTATCAGCGTTTTTTAACGATCAAGCATTTTTAAAGCTTAAAAACTTCTCTCAGAACCCACTAGTTTTTTTTTTTTTTTTTACAGTCAAACGCCCTAGCCAAAAACAGTTGATAACAGCCTATATGTGCATGGACACATAGGGCCAGATTCAGGAAAGGTTACGCTGGCGGATCGAGTGATCCGCCAGCCTAACTGTGGCTTTGAGCCGGCGTTTGTTTTCTGTAACCAGAAAACAAGAAACGCCGGGTTGAAGTTCTGATGCGAGCAGCGTAACTGAGTTTCGCCATCGCATCGTTACTTCAACTTAAAAATGGCGCCGGGGGCGTTCCCGCCGATTTACGCTCAAAAAATATGTTAATGAGCGGAAATCGGCAATTCACGATCGAAATCCGGCGCGACGCAATGACGATACGACGTTTCCGGACGGGATACGCGGCGCATAGATATACCTACATGGGGTTGGAGTATCCTATGTTAGGTATAGGCGTCGTCATCGCGTCGGGGAAAAAAAAAAAAACGTCGCTTGCGTAAAACGGTCATGAATGGGAATGTGACGTCATTGACGTTCATTCACAGATTTTGGAGCATGCGCACGGGGATGTTTTGACACTCGACGCATGCGCAGTACGTTGGCGGCGGGATCGCGCGTAGTTAGCATACTACACGCCCCGTACCCGCTACATTTGAATTCCGCCGGCTCATTTGTGATGCGCTGCCGCAACTTTAGGAGCAAGTGCTTCGTGAATGACAGCACTTGCTCCTAAAATTTCGGCAGCGCAACGCAAATCAGAAGCGTTACTCCAGAGCAAAGATGCTCTGGAATACGTGAATCTGGCCCATAGTATAACATGCTGGCGAGTTTGAGCCCAGTTTCACATGATGCAATTTGACATGTCAAATTGCATGCCAAATTGGTGGCAATTGCCGGAAATAACAATGCCTGAATTGGTGCGACACTGTACTGATTGCTAAAAAAAAAAACTTTTCTGTACTACTTTTGGTGACTTCGGGGTGAGATTTGTATAGACTGTGCAGGAACCCAGATGAACTTGCACGATTTTAATCCTGCTGTCAGTGTGAACCTGAGTTCACTGTAGAAGAAAACACCTGAATCCAAAAACAGCAGCTGTAAAAACGACCAAAATTGTCAAGTGTATATAAGGCCTTATACATTTTACTCTTCTCCCTTATGGGGCCACCTACAACAGCAGAGGATGTCCCACTTTGACAAAATGTTGGTCTTTGTTGTAGAGAATTCTGGCACAGAGAAGACCTGGTCTGAGCATGGTGTTTTCAAGATGCTGTTTTTCGTTTTTTTGTTTTTTTTTAAGTAATTCCACATCCTGTTTAATTGTCTTTTCGAGTTAGAAATATTTACATTTGCTTGGGATTCATCCTCTGCTGTTGTATTGGTCCGTGAATGCTTTTGATTCAGTTTGTATTGTCTAAGGGACAGCCATGAGTTTGTTTTTTGATCTTTAATCTCTTCCCACCGCTGCCTTCCTGCCATTTAACAGGAACTAAATGCTGGGAGGTGGAGGCGGGCATTCTGAACATGCGACTGCTGCGATTAGCAGTCACATGATCGGAAAGCTACTGATTTCTAGTATGAATCAGGAGCTTTCTGTTGCCTGCTCATTAGCACAGTAAAGTGTTTACATAGGGAAGCATATATTCTGTGTTAAATCCCCACCTGCGGAAGGCTCCATATATGTGCCAGATCAGCGGGAAGTGGTTTAGTGGTCGTCATAATATCTCTATCGCAGACAATAATCGGATTTATCTCTGTTTAAGGAGTGGAGCACAAACTGTCTATTTGTAGTTGGTACTGTGTGATTGAGAAACAAAACGTTTTACAGGCGGTCCCCGGGTTACAAACATCCGACTTACATATGACTCCTACTTCCGAAACGTAGGGAGGCAACAGGAAGTGGGAGGAAAACCCTAGGAGGGGAAATTCTCTCCTGTAAGAGTTGTGGGAAAATGGTGTCTCCACTGAAGCTTTATCATCAATCTTTGTTTCCACAACAACCCAACATTTTCTAAATCCAATTGGGACAGAAAGTAAAGTGAAATCTTCTGAACAGGGGCACAGAGAGCAAAACAAATGTTACAGGGGTGTTAACCCTTCCCCATGCTATCCAAAAAATTTTTTTTAATGATTTTCTTGTCTGGGGCTACACTTTAAAATGTTACCTATTTAAACTTGCAATTGCAAACATATTTAACTTGAGAACAAACCTACAGACCCTATCTTGTTTGTAACTGCCTGTATGTGATATTATATTCTAAAACTTTAATAAACAGAATTTATTAAAAAAAATGTGCAAATCTTCATACCCACCTGTACGTATGAACACCTTGCTTTATGGTTGCAAATATATGATATATACTATATCAGTGTTTTTCAACTCCAGTCCTCAAGGCACACCAACAGGTCATGTTTTCAGGATTTCCCTCAGATGAAATGGCTGTGGTGATTACTAAGGCAGTGAAACTGATCAAATCACCTGTGCAAAATAATGGAAAGCCTGAAAACATGACCCGTTGGTGTGCCTTGAGGACTGGAGTTGAAAAACACTGCACTATATGGTCAAAGTCTTTGGAAAGTGAACTATCACACTTTTATGGGCATCTTGGACTTTTAAGCCCTGTACACACGATCGGTCCATCCGATGAGAACGGTCCGACGGACCGTTTTCATTGGTTCACCAATGAAGTTGACTGATGGACTGATGTGCCTACAAACCATCGGTTCATGAACCGATCGTGTCAGAACGCGGTGACGTAAAACACAACGTCTTGATGGAAAAATGAAGTTGAATGCTTCCAATCATGCATCGACTTGATTCTGAGCATGCGTGGATTTTTAACCGATGCTCGTGCATTCCAACGATCGGTTTTGACCTATCGGTTAGCCGTCCATCGGTTCGGGCCTACACGCGATCGGTTTGGAACGATGAAAACGAACTTCAGTCCGTTTTCATCGGTTTGAACGGATTGTGTGTACGTGGCTTTAGACATCCCATTTTAAAACCTTAAGCAGAGCTGTGTTCAACAACCCCCATTCCCCCTTATTCCCTATGGCGGCCTTCCACAAAATTAGAAAAGTCAGAATTTGTGCATTTCAAAGGGGCATTTGAGGTGAAATACTGATGACAGATGAGAAAACTTGGCTTGTAATCTACATTCCAATTAAGTAGGGTTGAGGTAAGTTAAAGCCTTCACACCAACCTCCGCAAAACAAACCATGTCTTTATGGACAAAGCTTTTTGCACTGGGGCACAGAATTCCTGGAACAGAAAGAGACCGTTACCTCAAGCTTAAGTGCATAATTGTATAAGATGTCTTTGTATGTTGTCACCTTGCACACTTCACTGGAAAACACCTAAATTCAATATGGAAGAATATTTACATATTTTCCATCATATAAAAAGTTTGTCTATTACTTATTAATGGTGCTTCTATGTTCCCCGCCTATGATCTTTTTTGTCATATGGCTAATGTAACCCTTTGTGCCTGAAATACATTTTCACAGTTTGGCTCTGTTGTACCTCACAGAGCCTGTCACAATTTATTTTCTTGGAACTGATTAATTAAGGTAAAAATTAAAAGCGGCATATATGTTACATTGTGGAACATTATCTTTATTGTTGCAGTAAAAAGCAATTTATATCTGTTGTTAAAAAAGTTCAAAAACAAATTAGCAATTTTCCACGGAACATTAATGCGATTTTGTAAGGATGGCCTTCAGAAATCCTGACTCCCACTCAGGTCAGTAGGGTGGGTGTAGTGTTGTCCTTGGCTTTTAAAGACAGGGTTTGATTGCAATGTTACTAAAACAGAACATTAATAAAATTACAAAGCCAAGATTTTTTTGTGGAAAACAAGGTTCCATGTTATCCTCCAGTGTCAGATTTTGTTGATTTACTCCTGAATTTACCTGTAGACAGTGTGTGCTCTCTTGATATAATTGTAATAAAGGTTCTACTGAGATTATTAATTCCAGCAGTTATAATCATTATATTAGATTTATTATGAACACAAAGGTGCAAAAATGTAAAAATAAATTAGTATGCTTGATGTGGGTTCTTATCTGCTTTTGTCTTTTTAGATCTTGACGGAGCAGGTTTGCACTCAAGTTGTTCACAAGCCTCATCCAGAGCCAGATTCAACTGTGAAGATACAGAATCCAAGTAAGAAAGGATAACAAACACTGCACATCTACTAAAGTGCAGCATGTTTCCCTGTGGGTTGGGAATTTGTGCAATTTCGCGGATGTTTCACACTGTGAGATATGCTAACCTAGCCTAAAGATGTAGTTTGGGATTGTTTAAAAACTGCAGCTACACCAAATCGGAACTCCAGGCAGAGAGCTTTTGGTCATATCTGTTGGGGAAAAAAATTACCTCTTGATATTTACACCATGTCCATATCACTTTGATGTGGTGTACAAATCATAATTTTGTTCAAGCTAGTTATTGTAGTCTTGTGGACAAGGCATTCTAGGAATGAACAAGGGAAGGGTAAGGACAGATAAACATCACTACTGCTTTCTTGTATGAGAAGCCGCATCTCTCATAACCGCAACCAGCCGCAGGTCCACAAGACTGCACAATCTTGCATGATTAAAAATATTAATGTTACACTGTTCTGGATCAATGGCATAAACATCAACATAGGTTTTCCCAACAGATATTACCAAAAGCTCTGCCACTGCATATGTGTGTATTGCTGCTGTAAAGTGATAAAATGTGTCAGCAGGTAGATTTTGGTTCCCAATAAACAGTTCATTAAATGCAACAATGTGTGTGGGTGTACGATTTAAATGGAGCCTGACCTGATGGAAATATGGTGGATTTTATTGTTGACCTGTTTTTGAAAGTGGCGACTTCAGATCTGTCATCTTTTATACTTTAACTAGTGTGTGAGTCAGTGACCTACATCTGATGTTTCCCAACCTTTTGTAACAAGTCTGTGACCCAACTTATAATGTAGCAAAGTTTACGCTGGAAATTGAACGCCCAACTTCGGGCAATAAAAAAGATTCCCTTGCAGTGGGAATAAGCCAGCACTGCGAGAGTTAAATGTTCATTTTTGTCTAAGGAATTGGAGGAGAAGGGACATATACTTGCCTAATCCTCTGATCCTTGCTGCACAAGACTGGTCCCTGTGGCTCCCGCCCCCCCCCCCCCCCCCCAACGTTGGACTGTTCCTGGGCTTGACGGGGTCGGGAGCAGTCCTCTGGTGGATTGTGGAGGAGTGTTGTTTGCTACTGGATCAGGGAATTGGGTGAATACAAGCTTTCTGGTCACCCCTAGACAAATACAAGCAGTTAACCCATACCAGGAGTTGGGCTTTAAAAACAATCCCATATTTGTGTCCTGGTAGAATCCTGTGTGTATATAAAAAAAAAAACTATACAATTTTGAACGATTGTGTCCGTGTCTTTTTAGAAATACATTTTATTCTTTAAAACAAGCCATCTACATTTTACAAACTCTGCTTGTGCTATGATTTGTATATATTTTTTCTTTTTTATCAGTGATTCTCAAGGTGGTGGCCACACTACTGAAAAACTCCTCTCCAAGTTCTGACCTTATGGAGGTGAGACGCCTTTTTCTGTCCGACATGATTAAACTCTTCAGCAACAGCCGGGAGAATCGAAGGTCAGTGTGCTAAATATTTAAGTGCAACTTTTTATTTTTTTAAGTTTTGTTGTTTTGTTTTTTTGGGGAAATCTAAATAATGCATTACCATGTGGCATTTGGTTTACAAGAAACCTGTGTTGAGAGAAATACATGGAGTAGTCCATTGTCTATCCATCTGAAAACGATAGTTGCCTGGAAAACTCTGAAGGCATTTGTTAGATGGTTCCATTTTGCTTTTTGAAAATCATGTCAAACACTACTGCAAATCACCATAATTGCACCGTCCCCACCATGAAACTTGGTGGTGGCAGCACGATACTGTGGGGTTATTCCTCTGCCACATGTCCTGGAAGACTTAAGGGTCGAATGTTCATTGCAAAATGTAGAGCAATCCTGGAGGAAACTGTGAAACTCTGGTTAAAGATTGTATACGTGCCCCTTTACCTTCTCAAACCACCACTGCGCACTGGAAAAATAAATGAAAATATATATACTCAAAATATATATATGCCTAAAACTGCTACTTGAAAGGTATGATATATATGCAAAAATGTAAATTAAAAATTTGTAGCGCTGTGTTCATAAATCATATAAACATATCTAAAACATGTAAATAATATAAACAAAATCACCACTTGAAAAAGTTTGAAAGAATTATTAAACATGAGAAAAAAAGGAAATGTAAAAAATATATACTGCAAATTATATATTATTTTTAAACAAGTGTTCATAAGTGGCCATTCAAAACCCACACATAAAGTGTGAAAAGAATCAAAAAAAATCAAGTCCATAAATTGTAGTGTTTTCTTTCTCGTACATCACGGGACACAGAGCGGCATATTCATTACTATGTGGGTTATATGGAGTACCTTCAGGTGTGGACACTGGCAATCTCAAACAGGAAGTCCCCTCCCTATATAACCCCCTCCCCTAGAGGGAGTCCCTCAGTTTTTTCGCCAGTGTCTTAGGTGTTGGTCACGGAATAGCTTTGCTCCACATCCTTGGGATTAAGGGCGGGCTAACCGGATCTGTCCAAGGAGCCTCAGTGCCAAAGTGGACAGTACCCGGGCCCCAAGCCGTGGGGTTTTGCCTATAATGCTCCTCTTTGGAGGGCTGGACCCTGGGCCCAGGACTTGGAGTTTGTAAAAACCATAAGTTCCTGTTTGCCAGGGTGCTATATAGGTCCAGGACAGTGGGTACCTTCATAGGACCCCAGGGCCTGAAGGTCTACTACGCTACCCACGGAGATGGGAGAAGATTGGATCAGTTTGCTGGACAAACATCCTGCAGCATGGAGCAGGTAAGGGGGAGCCTGCGGGACTTGGTTCGACAGCAGGCTCTCCGGGGTAACCTAAAAGGGGGGATAGCCTAAGTATGCTCTGCATGGGCAACCTTGTTCACTATGTCTAAAGAGAGACAGGATGACACCCTTTCTCCCCCATCACTAGGTCCCCCTGTCTAAAATGTGTGCTAGCTAAACCTGCTGTTTCTTCCTAGGGCTAGTAAGGATCCCTAGGGGCCTTTGGAGAGTCCTACCTGGCCGGGGGTTTGAATCTGCCGCCTGTTTCTGCGTTCCTGGATCTCCAGCAGCGCGGCTCCTCCATGTTCCTCCTGTTTCCGGCATACGCGCGCGTGCGCGCGCACGTCTTATTGACGTTTTTCGCGCCGTTCAGACAGGAGGGCGGGGGGGGGGCGTGCCTGCGGCGTCATACAGGGGCGCGCCTTTGTGCTGTTATAGACAGCAGGCATTGTCAGTGCTCAGTCTGAGGCTGATTTTCAGAGGAGAGGACGCAGAGCGGCAGAACAGTGACTCCCGGTGGCGGAAGAGGGGTAGTACATGTGGACTTTGTTCCAATGCCTTTTTTGTTAAGCCAAAAAATCCCACTTTTTTGCAGCAGGTTTGGAGGCTGGCAAACTTAGTTTGGGGTCACGGTATGTTGTCAAAAGAAAATATATAATATATTTAAAAAAAAAAAGAACATACGGGATCCCATCAGTTTTTGGGCATTAGTGATCTATTGTCCCCTAAACTCTGATTTTTGTACTCCTGCCCACTACAGTCTGTTGTGTGGGCGGAGTCCCTCGATTTTGTATTATGGCTTCCAAGGGTTCGGGGTCAAAGGGTACAAAAAAGACCAAAAAACAAAAGGGTTCCCTTTCTGATTCGGATATGCCGATACTTTCCCCGCAACTTATTAACATAAGAAGCGCCTTGGATGAGCCATTAGGGGGATCTGGTGCGGAGGCTGGCCCAGATCAGCCCAGCCCTGTGTTTATCACAGAGGAGATGCTAGCCGTATCCCTAGGGGGGCTAGAAGAGAGAATAGCAGCATTGATCGCTAGAGCTATTCCTGGTAAGAAACGGGTTAGATCCCCATCACCAGGAGGTGTATCCTCAGATGCTGAGATTCTCTCTCCAGAGGAATTGGAATCACAGGAGGATCAACTAGACCTGAACCAAGAGGGTTCAGGGATTGAGGGATCTGCCTCTGAGGAACCATTTTCAGACTCCCAGACAGAAAGACTGTGGGTACAGTCTTTGACGGACATGGTCCGCTCGGCATTTAGTTTACCATTGCCAGAGCCTCAGGTTCCTCCGGTATCCTCTCTGGGCTCTTTGAAAGCTCCGTTAAACAACGCAGTTTTTCCGGTCCATCCTCTCTTGGAGGAATTGATCTTTCGGGATTGGGTACGGCCGGACAGGATTTTTCTGCCACCGAAAAGATTTGCGGTCATTTACCCCATGGAGGAAAAGTTCTCCAAGAGGTGGAGGCTCCCAGTAGTGGATGCAGCCATCTCATGTGTGAATAAATCACTAACTTGCCCGGTGGAGAACATACATATGTTTAAAGATCCGGTTGATAAAAGATTAGAGACATTTTTAAAAGCATCCTTTGCTACGGCAGGAGCAGTGGTGCAGCCAGCGGTGGCTGCAATTGGAGTTTGTCAGGCATTAAAAGACCAGACAAAGGAAATGTTAAGGGACATGCCTACCCAACAAGCAGAAGAGTTTTCTGACATTCCCAGAGCTCTGTGTTTTGCGGTAGATGCTATAAAAGATTCCATCCAGCAGGCCTCTCGTTTATCACTATGTTTGGTTCACATGAGAAGGCTCTTATGGTTGAAGAACTGGGCGGCGGAGCCCCCATGCAAAAAGCTTCTGGCAGGGTTTCCCTTCCATGGAGGACGACTCTTCGGAGAGGATCTGGATAAATATATTCAGACTATTTCAAATGGCAAGAGTACCCTTTTACCGGTCAAAAAGACATTCCGGGCTCCTACATTTAAAAGGCAGCTCTTTCCTGTCTCGGGGCCCTCAAATTCCAGGCAGTATCGACGGCCGCCTGCACGATCCAACGTTAACAGTAGATCGCAGGGACAGACCCCTGGGGGTAAGAGGCCGTGGTATCGCAAGCCGTCAAAGACAGCCCCTAATTCTGCCTTATGAAGGGGCGCCCCCACTCTTGCGGGTGGGGGGAAGGCTTCGTTTCTTCTCAGAAGTTTGGGAAGCCAAGATCCCCGACAAATGGGTCCGGGCATCTGTAACCACAGGTTACAGACTGGAGTTTCTAAGGTATCCTCCGCCTCATTTTCAAGAATCAAGGCTACCAAGGGATCCAGCGAGGAAGGCCTCAATGCTGGCAGCTTTGGATCACCTGCTTGGCCAGGACGTAATTATAGAAGTGCCAGCCCAAGAGCAAGGCCTAGGTTTCTATTCCAATCTCTTTGTCATACCAAAGCCCAACGGCGATGTCAGGCCAATCTTGGACCTAAAGAGGTTAAACGGTTACCTAAGGGTTCGTTCCTTCCGGATGGAATCCATCCGGTCAGCAGCCGCCGCGCTTCAGAAGGACGATTTTCTGGCCTCCATAGACATAAAGGATGCTTACCTTCATGTACCAATCTTTCAGTCGCATCAAAGGTTTTTACGCTTCGCGGTGGGGCAGCGACACTTCCAATTCAGGGCGCTCCCCTTCGGGCTGGCCACGGCCCCCCGGGTATTCACAAAGATCCTAGCCCCAATTCTGGCCAATTTAAGGATCCAAGGGGTCACAGTCCTAGCATACTTGGACGACCTTTTAATCATAGATCACTCACGGCCGGGTCTGCAAAAGGCAGTAAACCTCACGGTTCGGTACCTCGAAGAATTCGGCTGGGTCCTGAACCGGGGAAAGTCAGCGTTCCAGCCTACAAAGCAGTTGGAATACCTCGGCATGAGGTTAGACACAGAACATCAAAAGGTGTTCCTGCCCCTTGTAAAGATCGAAGCTATCAAGGGGTTGGTTCAGTTGGTTCTAAACAAGAAAAAACCAACTATTCGCCTGTGTATGCGATTACTAGGCAAGCTAGTGGCCACATTCGAGGCAGTACCATACGCTCAGATCCACACTCGCGTCCTACAGGCAGCCATTCTAGCAGCCTGGGGCAAGAGGGCACATGCCTTAGAGTCCCCTTTGACGCTATCATCAAGGGTCCGACAAAGCCTGGCCTGGTGGTTGAACCCTCAGAATCTTCTAAAGGGAAAATCCTTCAGCCCTGTTGTCTGGAAGGTAGTTACCACAGACGCCAGCCTGGCAGGCTGGGGGGCGGTCTTCGAGGGGTTCTCCCGCCAGGGAACTTGGGTGAAAGCAGAGAGGCAGCTCCCCATCAATATCTTGGAAATCAGAGCTGCCCGCCTAGCCCTTCTGGCGTGGACCTCCAGATTAAAGGGGTTCCCGGTGAGAATCCAGTCAGACAATGCCACGGCGGTGGCATACATAAACCACCAAGGGGGAACCAGGAGCCAGGCCGCTCAGAGGGAGGTGAACTTGATTTTTCAATGGGCAGAGGTTCATGTACCCTGCATTTCAGCGATATTCATTCCCGGAGTGGACAACCTGCAGGCAGACTTCTTAAGTCGCCAGAGTCTGTTGCCAGGGGAGTGGTCTCTGCATCCCCAGGTCTTTCAGACAATCTGCCAGAGGTGGGGAATGCCAGGCGTAGATATAATGGCATCCAGGTTCAACAAGAAACTAGACAGGTTCGTGTCGCGAGCGAGGGATCCTATGGCCTGCGGAACCGATGCGTTGGTTTGCCCTTGGCATCAATTCAAACTTCTATATGCATTCCCTCCACTACAGTTACTCCCGCGCCTGTTGCGCAAGATCAGAGTGGAGAACAAGCCAGTCATTCTAGTAGCTCCGGCTTGGCCCCGGAGGACTTGGTACTCACTAGTCCTGAAGATGGCAGTGGGAGACCCTTGGACTCTTCCTCTACAACCAGACCTACTCTCACAAGGCCCGATCCTCCACCCTACATTACAGCGTCTAAATTTGACGGCCTGGAGGCTGAATCCCTGATTCTCAGGGATAGAGGCCTGTCTAGGCAGGTAATTCCTACCCTGATTAGGGCTAGAAAGCCGGTCTCCAGGGTGATTTATTACAGGGTGTGGAGGAACTACGTAGGCTGGTGTGAATCCAAAAGATGGAATTCCCGCAAATATACTATTGATAGGGTGTTAAGTTTTCTCCAGCTAGGAGTGGATAAAGGCCTGGCACTAAGCACAATCAAGGGACAGATCTCAGCTCTGTCAGTGTGGTTTCAGAGGCCGCTGGCCACCCACTCGCTGGTAAAGACCTTCATACAGGGGGTCTTGCGTATTAATCCTCCTGTCAAGTCACCAATTTGTCCATGGGACTTAAATCTTGTCCTGTCCACTCTACAGAAACAGCCTTTTGAGCCGTTGGCTGAGATTCCTTTAGTCTTACTGACAAGAAAATTGGTTTTCTTGGTCGCCATAGTTTCGGCCAGGAGAGTGTCAGAATTAGCAGCCTTATCGTGTAAGGAACCATATCTCGTTCTGCATAAGGACAGGGCAGTTCTCCGGCCCCATCCTTCCTTTCTACCAAAGGTTATATCCAAATTTCACTTAAACCAGGATTTGGTACTTCCATCCTTCTTTCCAAAACCTACATCTAGAAAGGAGGGGTTGCTGCATACCTTGGATATTGTCCGGGCCATGAAGGCCTATCTTAAAGCTACAGAAAAGATCCGGAAAACAGATGTGTTATTCGTTCTACCAGATGGCCCCAAGAAGGGGCAGGCAGCTGCAAAATCCACCATCTCGAGATGGATTAGACAATTAATCATTCAAGCCTACGGGTTGAAGAGGTTGCCTCCTCCGTTGTCGGTAAAGGCCCATTCTACCAGGGCCATGGGCGCCTCCTGGGCAGCACACCATCAGATCTCTATGGCTCAGATATGCAAGGCGGCAATGTGGTCATCAGTCCACACGTTTACAAGGTTTTATCAACTAGACGTGAGAAGAAATGCGGATGCTGCCTTTGGTCAGGCAGTACTACAGGCTGCAGTTTGAAATCCTCGGGATCAGAAACACCCTTGGTTATAAAAAAAACAAAAAAAAAAAAAGTTTTTTTTTTCTTGACTAAGTTGGAATTATTATTATGATTTGAGTTTATCTCTAAATTGAATCCTTCTTTGGAAGATGTCTCCCTCCCCTCATTAAAGCATTGCTTTCGGACATCCCACATAGTAATGAATATGCCGCTCTGTGTCCCGTGATGTACGAGAAAGAAAAAGGGATTTTTAAATACAGCTTACCTGTAAAATCCATTTCTTGGAGTACATCACGGGACACAGAGCTCCCACCCCTCTTTTGGGTGACCATTTTGGGAGGCATACTGCTTGCTACAAAACTGAGGGACTCCCTCTAGGGGAGGGGGTTATATAGGGAGGGGACTTCCTGTTTGAGATTGCCAGTGTCCACACCTGAAGGTACTCCATATAACCCACATAGTAATGAATATGCCGCTCTGTGTCCCGTGATGTACTCCAAGAAATGGATTTTACAGGTAAGCTGTATTTAAAAATCCCTTTTTTTCCAAGTGTTTCAAACTTAAACGTGCAATCTTCTCAAAACAACTTGATATAATGCTTCAATTTGACTGGATTACGTGTTTGTACGCCTTTGGATCTACGCTGCAATAAAATTGCGGCCACTGGGTGGACTTCCCGTCGTTTTCGGCGTCGGGGTATGCAAATGAGCTTTTGCCGGCGATCCCCGAAATTACGATCTTCAATCGCAATCTCTTACGGCACCTTTAGTCATCTTTTATTTGCGTAACACTATACCAGCTTTTTGCTGCTCTAATATTAGACAGCCCATGTTAAGTATGGCCGTCGTTCCCGCGTCGAATTTCTACGTTTTCCAACGTCTTTTATTATTTTTAACGTAAGTCGTCCGGGACTAGGAATGTTCGTAAACGCCGCTGCTCAAACAACGAATGACGTAACGACGTGATTTCGCGCAATGCACGGCGGGAAATTTCTGAACGGAGCATGCGCAGTTCGATTGCCGCGGGGACGCACTTAATTTAAATGCTTCACGCCCCCTAATCGCGTATTTCGATTACGCGGCGAGAAATAGACTATGCCGCCGTAGCGTACGGGCAAAAATCTACCAGGATTCGGTGTAGAGCCTGGTAAAATATGGCAGCGTAGAGTATTTCGATTACGCAGTGGAATATTAAGTGTATGTGAATCTGGGCATATTTATGGACTTGATTTTTTTGATTCCACACTTTAGGTGTGGGTTTTGGATGACCACTTATGAACACTTGAGATGATATATAATTTGTAGTATATATTATCTACATTTCTTTTTTATTCTCATGTTTAATCATTTTTTGACACGTGGTAATTGTGTTTATATTATTTACATGTTTTAGATATGTTTATATGATTTATGAACACAGAGCTACACATTTTTTATTTAAATCCTTGAGGAAAACCTGATTCTAACAGCAGAAAATCAGGGAACATTCGTCTCCCAGCAAGATGATCCCAAGCATTAAGCCAGAATTTAATCCGTTAAGCCAAAAAAGTGGAGGCTACTTTTAAAGTAGAGGCTACTTTTTACACATTTTGTTAGCTTTAGGCAGCTGGCATTTTTTCCTTTGCTGCAATGTTGATAACTTCGTATTTAATGTATTAAAGATACAAAGGTGCAAGTTTATAAAAACTGAGAAAGTGAAGGCGATGTTCATAGCGGTTCTGTTTTTTAGTCTAGGATAGTGGGCAGAAACATATTCCCAATTTAGCTGATGAGTTATATTATACAGTCAGTAATTATCCCCCCATCTAGTGTACAAGAGACATGTTGCACATTCCTCAGCTGTGAACATTATAAAGTTATTCCTTCCTTCTTCTTTTTACGTGAAGCTACTTTAAAGTTTTCATGTCTGTTGTACTTCTAGGTGCCTCCTACAGTGCTCTGTGTGGCAGGACTGGATGTTCTCTCTCGGGTACATCAATCCAAAGAGCTCTGAAGAGCAGAAGATCACAGAGATGGTCTACAACATTTTCCGAATACTTCTTTATCACGCAATCAAATATGAATGGGGAGGCTGGAGAGTCTGGGTGGACACACTTTCTATAGCTCATTCTAAGGTACCTTGAACTTTTTTTATAGTCTACTCTTGTAATTTTAGCATATTGATTTGGTGCCACCTTGTGGACCATTAGGTTCAGTATTGCTTTGTCATGAATGTTCTTTCCTTTTATTAGATAAAATTTAAGGTAATTTTTGCATAAATTTTACACATTGTGTAACTAAACCCTCTATGTCGGCAAAAAGATGAAGCCTACCACTGTTTTCTGAGAGTAATATATAGTTAAATTATGAATACAGCAATTTTACCATTGCAACTGTTATTTATGTTGTTCCTTACTTTCATGCTTTTTATTTATCAATTGGGTAATGTGTTTAAAGATGTTACAGCTTGTCTTGGATAGGATAGGAAGACCTTAATTGTGTGATAAACTATCATCCAAGCAATGTCAATCAACTGAAATTGAATAAGTTCCTGGTAGCATGGTAGTATTGTGCAAGAACCTGGGTGAAATTGTATTTAAAGTTTTACCCACACAGAATTGTGAACTTAAACTTACATCGATTAGCAAGAGCATTATGCCCACTGATAGGTAAAGTAAATACCATTACAATAGCACCTAAAATTATATTTAGGCAGCAAGTGTTAATGTTTTTAAAGCAGAAAAAATGGGCACGTGCAATGATTTGATTAGTCCAAGGAAGGAGAACTGGTGACAGGATCATGGGCAGTCAACGCTCTTTGATGCATGTGGCGAGTGAAGGCTGGCCCATGAAGTCTGATCTAATAGATAAGTTAATGCTGGTTTCAAAGAAGGGTGTCAGGAACACACAATGTATCTCAGTTTATTGTGTATGAGGCTACAGACTTGTCAGGGTGCCCATGCCCATGGCCACCGTGCCTACAATAGCCACGTGAGCATAAGAATGGGACCACGGAGCGATGCAGGCAACCTGGTCTGATGAACTACATTTTCTTTTACATCATGTAAATAGCTGGGTGTGTGTGTCACTTTTCTGGGGAAAAGATGACACGAGGATGCACTATGGGAACAAGGCAAGCCGGTGGTGGCAATGTGATCCTTTGGGCAATGTTCTTCTGAGAAACCTTGGGTGCTGTCATTCATATGGATGTTACTTTGGAGTTCATGCCCAGTCAGGGCTCTTTTGGCAGCTATTGGGGGAAACATTTTAGCAGCTGAGAATAAGGCAGCATTTAAAGTCCCATAACATACCTAAGGATGTGAAGGTGGAACCCACTCCATTGGCTGAGAAGCAACCCCACACCTGGTCTCATGATGCTTTACTGTTAGCATGTCACAGGACTGATGGTAGCGCTCACCTTTTCTTCTCTGGACAAAAGGTGTTTTCCAGAAAAAAACGGAAAGGGAATTTATCAGAGTAAATGACTTTAACCCAGTCCTCAACAGTCTAATCCCTGTACCTTTTGCAGAATATCAGTCTGTCCCTGATGTTTTTCCTGGAGAGAAGTGGCTTCTTTGCTGCACTTTCTGACACCAAGCCATCCCCCAAAAGTCCTCTCACTGTGCATGCAGATGCAGTCGCACCTGCCTGCTGCCATTCCTGAGCAAGCTCTGCACTGGTGACGCCCTGATGCCACAGCCAAATCAACTGCAGGAGACAGTTCTGGTGCTTGCTGGACTTCCTTGGGCGCCCTGAAGCTTTCTTCACAACAATTGGACCTCTCTCTTTGAAGTTCTTGATGATCCGATAAATG
This sequence comes from Rana kukunoris, assembly GCA_029574335.1. NCBI lineage: Eukaryota > Metazoa > Chordata > Amphibia > Anura > Ranidae > Rana > Rana kukunoris. The sequence continues at coordinate 80,147,366 of CM056050.1, read as the reverse complement.
GTTGATTTAGGTGCAATCGTAGAAGCCGCAATATCCTTGCCTGTGAATCCATTTTGTGCAAAGCAATGGTGACTTCACATGTTTCAATGCAGGTTACTATGGTTAACAGAGTAAGACCAATGATTTCAAGCACCACCCTCCTTTTAAAGCTTCCAGTCTGGTATTCTAACCTAATCAGAATTACAGAGTGATTTCCAGCCTTATCCTCGTCAACACTGACACCTGCGTTAACAAGAGTCACTGACATGACTTCAACTGGTCCTTTTATGGCAGGGCTGAAATGCATTGGAAATCATTTTTTGAGAATAAGTTTCATGGCAAAGTGGGACTTTTCACTCTTCATAAGATTCTGGAGTAAAATGCAAATTGCCATCATAAAACTGAGGCGAAAAGAAAACTTTGTTAAAATTAATATTTGTCATTCTTAAAGCTTTTGGCTAAGGCTGTAAAGGTTACAAGGTGAAAAAAATAAACATGTATACGCTACTTAACTGCTCTGTTCAGTGGTATTGCACAGAGAGGCCCCTGAACCTCCTCTTCAGGAATCTCACACGGACGCTGTCCACCCCCCTCTTTTTTGTCTGCCCCCATAGCAAAGCACTTGCAGCGACGTACGTGCTCACTTCTGAGCCAGGCTGTGTGTGTCCATAGACACACACAGCCCAGCTTAGCCATGGACAGGATTTGATTGACAGCATTGGGAGCCAATGGCTCCTGCTGCTGCTCTGTGTCCTGTGAGGAGAGGAACACAGAAGAGTGCTGCTGCATATGGGCGCAGGGTGGACTGAGATAAGACTCCAGTAAGTATTTGGAGAGGTGAGGGGGTGATGCAAGTATTGGGAAATTTTTTTTTTTACTTAATGCAGAGAATGAATAACCACCTAAAGTCTCATCAGATTCAGATTGAGACAAAGCAGTGTACTTTAGTAAGATATAGCTGATGTGATGCAATCTTGAGGCCAGGATCTTATTTACTTATTGCCAGTTGATAGCCTTGAGAGAACCAAATGTATACATTGCTTGGATGATAGTTTATCTTATACTATTAAAATGTTTTCTTGCTGTTTCTACTTTAATTTAGTTTACTGTTTATGCATTCAAATCTCTCCAAAGGCGATATCCATTTCAGTTCCTCTGATAGACTGCAATGGATAATCTACAAGCTAAAATAATGAAAATGGTACAATTCTAAAGACATGCACAATTATGGCTTTGAAGTCTGTTTCTCCTTTGCATAAACGATGAGTACTGGGAAAGACATGACTGATAGATGGATAAATGTGCTGTGAAACAATGCATACATCCCCACATTAGATTGTTCTTTGAAGAGGAAATCCATATGCAAATCTTCACCCATAGCTACATGTTTAGTAATTTACCATCAGTGATATCAATTTGAAGTACACAGCATGTCTTTTAGCGAAAATCATAGCATTAGTGCCTTGCTTGCACTTTTGAGGATCTTTTTACTAGTGGAACTCGACCCAAATTTACAGCAGGGCAAGAACCTCTGATAGGACTTGTATTCCTTTTCCACATAAAGTGATAAAGCAGCAAAATACAGATGATACCAGAATAGGAATCTCCTCTATTGGGATATTTGCCCTCTACTCCTGTTTTATAGGAGTCAGTCTTCCAAAAGGAGTCATATACAGCAGTTTTTTTTCTTTTTATATGCAAACATTAAGACAATACATGCAAATTATATAAACAAAATCACATTAACCACTTAAGCCCCGGACCAATATGCTGCTAAATGCCCAGAGGCGTTTTTACAATTCGGCACTGCGTCGCTTTAACAGACAATTGCGCGGTCGTGCGACGTGGCTCCCAAAAAAAAATTGCGTCCTTTTCTTCCCACAAATAGAGCTTTCTTTTTATGGTATTTGATTGCCTCTGCGATTTTTATTTTTTGCGCTATAAACAAAAATAGAGCAACATTTTTGAAAAAAACAATATTTTTTACTTTTTGTTATAAGAAAAATCGAATAAACTAAATTTTAGTCAAACATTTAGGCCAAAATGTATTCAGCCACATGTCTTTAGTAAAAAAGAGAAAACCGATCGCTTAGTGACACTGGCAATAGGGGTGAAAGGGTTAACTAGGGCGGTGATCGAGGGGTTAAACCTTTATTAGGGGGGGGTACGGGGCTACCCTGGACCTAACACTAACTGACTGTCACACTGTCACACTGACACTTAATACAGTGATCAGTAAATATATGATCACTGCTATTGGTGACACTGTGATAGGGGGCTGGGGGGGGGGGGGGCGGGGTGATCGGTAGGGGTTAAGTGTGCCTATGTGTGTGGTGTCAGTGTAGTGTTGTGCGACTTACTATGTGATGTCTTCTCTCCTCTCGTCGGATTGAAAATACCGCCGAGAGGAAAGCTGACATCACTTTATCTGCCAGTGTTTACATTACACAGGCAGAGGAAGTGCAGGGCGGAGGCTCTGCGGATTCGCTGGGAGCGATCATGAGGGGGCGGACAAAAACAAACAGCCGTCCCCTCATCCCGGATCGCTCCCAGAGGTAAGACGCCCGCCGCATGTAGCGGGGGGGTCCCGATCGGATTCCCGACCCACAAGAAGGCAGGGACATACATGTACGCCCATCTGCCTGTACGTGCCATTCTGTGGACGTACATATACATGCGGCGGGCGTTAAGCGGTTAACCACTTAAGGTCCGCCTCCTGCACATATACGTCGGCAGAATGGCACGGCTGGGCACAAGCACGAACACGGTACGTCCTCTTTAAGTGCCCAGCCGTTTACACATTGCAGTTGTGTAAACTCCGTGACCGTGGGACCCGTGGACTTGATCGCCGCTGGAGTCCCACGATCCATCCCCGGAGATGAACGGGGAGAGCTGCTTCCCCGTTCTTCACTGTGGCGCCGTGATTAATCGTGTGTTCCCTTTCATAGGGAAACACAATCGATGACGTCACACCTACAGCCACACCCCCTACAGTTAGAAACACAAATGAGGTCACACTTAACCCCTTCAGCGCCCCCCTTGTGGTTAACTCCCAAACTGCAATTGGCATTTTCACAGTAAACAATGCATTTTTAATGGTCCCAAAAATGTGTCAAAATTGTCTGAAGTGTCCGCCATAATGTCGCAGTCACGAAAAAAAAACGCTGATCGCCTCCATTAGTAGTAAAAAATAAAAATGCAATACAACTATCCACTATTTTGTAAACGCCATAAATTTTGTGCAAACCAATCGAAAAACACTTATTGCAATTTTTTTTTTTTTTTAACCAAAAATAGGTAGAAGAATACATATCGACCTAAACTGAGGAAAAAAAAATGTTTTGATATATTTTTGGGGGATATTTATTATAGCAAAAAGTAAAAAATATTGCATTTTTTTCAAAATTGTCACTCTATTTTTGTTTATAACGCAAAAAAAAAAAAACAGAGGTGATCAAATACCACAAAAAGAAAGCTCTATTTGAGAGAAAAAAGGACTCCAATTTTGTTTGGGAGCCACGTTGCACAACCGCGCAATTGTACTTTGGATAGTAAAAAATTCTGCCAGAAAATACCTTTTACAGCCCACTTCCTGTTTATTGTCTGGTAAAAAGTCTAGGCTTATGACTTCATGCACAGCGCTCTCTTTCTCCTAAAAGTTTGCCAGGAAGGGAGGGGCGATGAGTCATATGAAGTTCAATGAGAGCTGCAGAGCTAGAGGTGTGTCTGTGTAAATCCAGGAAGTGAACAGGCAGCAACTTCAGCTGCCCACAGTTAAACTGGTTGGAGCCAGACTTAGTGGAGGGATATTTCTGCAGCATATTTGGCAAGTACAGAATTACAGTATATATAAAATAATATGCAGAATGGCAAAGGTGTTTGTTTTACAAATTATGTCAGCAGACTGCAGTTGCTCTTTAAATGCAATTTTAATAGACCTAAAAGCGTGCCACAATTGCCCATTTGTATAAGCCCAGGAACCTGCATTCACTATATCTGGTCTCCCACATTACACAGAACGTGGACATGCATTATATAGCAGTCTTACGATTTCTATCAGTGTCCAGCTGAGCACTAGTTAAAGCTTGTAAGAGGAATTTTTATTCTCCTCTGACTGTCCTATGAGGCTGCATGACTCCTGACCCTCTGTCTGGACAGTGGTGATTGACCCTGTGCCAATCACATTCCTCCAACAAAAGAAAAAACTCTCTAGCAATATAAATTAAAATGAGCATGTTCAGAGCATCCCCAAGGCTCTGTACTAGCAGCATATTGATTGGGGACAGTGAAAGACAGGATCAAACAGTCTTTTTACACAATGTGCAAGATTAACCCCTTGGGTTCCACAGTGAGTATAACAAACATGCTTTATTGCATATACAGACTGATTTTACTGTTGTTGGTTTAGTAACACTTTAAGCTGGCCTATACACAGCTCAAATTTTGGTTGATTCCTGCTGATTGTAAAGGAGGCGAGAGGTAAAATTGCTGACTGGATAGTGACTGCAACCTATTGGATGCATTCACTGTTTAGGGAATTCAGAATGTCGTGGATGCTGTAATTGTCCGAATACAAAATCAAGTTGTGGATATTCCTCAATCTGTTAACGTGGATAGGGGCATCTATTGGAGTTCTTTCATTTAGACCAGGGGTGTCAAACTCAATTTCATTGTGGGCCGCATCCGCATTATGATTGCCCTCAAAAGGGCCGGTTTTATCTGTAAGATTAGATGTCCAGCGCATCCCCTCCCCTTACATTAGATGTCAAGAGCCACCCCACCATCAGAAATTGAGTCCCCCAATCTCTCTTACATCACAGTGAACCCCCTTTTTCGTATGCTGCTGCTGGGAAGAAGCTGGATGCATTGCTTGAAAGTAGGGGTCTAGGGAGGGCTGGAGCTCTGCGGCAGCTGCAGGAGAGGCGTGAGGGCCACATAAAATGGCCTGGAGGGCCAGATTCGGCCCACGGGCCTTGTGTTTGACATCTGTGATTTAGACCAGGGGTCTCCAAACTGCGGCCCGAGGGCCACATGTGGCCCTTTGTTAGCCTTTATCCGGCCCTTGGGCACTATTTCTCCCTCTAAAATGGGGCACTATTCCTCCCACTGACACCAACAATGTGGCACTATGGGCCAGATTCAGGTAGATGAGAGCATCTTTGCTCTGGAGTAACGCTTCTCATTTACGTTACTCTGCCGAAATTTTAGGAGCAAGTGCTGTTATTCATGAAGCACTTGCTCCTAAAGTTGCGGCAGCGCATCGCAAATGAGCCGGCGGAATTCAAATTGGGCGGGTACGGGGCGTGTATTATTTAAACTATGTGCGATCCCGCGGCGAACGTACTGCGCATGCGTTGAGTGTCAATGCATCCCAGTGCGCATGCTTCAAATTCTGTCAGTGAACGTCAATGACGTCACATCCCCATTCATGAATGTTTTACGCAAGCGACACGATTTGTTTTTTTTCCCACGCGATGACGACGCCTATACTTAACATAAGATACTCCACTAGGGGGCTGCTTTATCTTTACGTCGCGTATCGCTTCCGGAAACGTCGTAAAGTCACTGCGTCGCGCCCGAAAAAGATTGTGAATTTCCGACTCCCGCTGATTAACATATTTTTTCAGCGTTAATCAGCGGGACCGCCCCCGGCGCCATTTTTAAGTTGAAGTAACGATGCGATGGCGAAATTCAATTGCGCCGATCGCATCGGAACTCCAACCCGGCGTTTCTTGTTTTCTGGTTACAGAAAACAAAAACGCCGGCTTAAAGTGACAGGCTGGCGGATCAATGGATACTCCAGCCTAACTCTACCTGAATCTGGCCCTATATCTTTTACTGATACCAATGATGGGATACTATTCCTCGTACTAATAGGGGCACTACTTCTCCTTCTATTGACCACAAACCCTGAGGCCATATTTACTTTCACTGATGCTAAGCCGTGACATTTTCTGCCTCTGCTGGCCACAATCCGCCCCTCCTAAAGTGTGAAGGACAATAAACTGGCCCTTTGTTTGAAAAGTTTGGGGACCCCTGATTTAGACCATGGACTGAACGAGACAAGTTTATGTTCTGGCTGATTGGTGTATGTCACCTGTGTTTTTGTGACGTGATCTGGAAAACATGTCAGCCTGCATTATCTCAGGAACACTGCTCTAAAGAGAAAAAAAAAAGAACCCTAAAAAGAGATTTCCGAACCTTCTTGAACAGCACATTAAGTATACAAAAAGAAAGAGCCATGTATAATTAGCCAGCACACTGGGCAGTTATTGTGAAAGTAAGTCGTCATTGCAGTATAATCACCCACAAAGTATATATAATTGGCAGTGCCCTGGATAGTAATTTGTGATGATAAGCCTTTATTTTCAACAAAATCACCTCAAAGCTTACAGAGGTGTCAGCACATTGAACAGCGATTGTTATTGTGAGTATTTATTGCAACATAATTAGCATGAAGTATGTATAATTGGCAGCACACTGGACAGTAATTGTTATTGTGAGTCTTTATTGCTTCATAATCACCCACAAAGTGCCTATAATCACTAGCATACCAGATGGTGATTGTACTGTATTAGGTATGAACCATCACAGTTGGTAAAACTGTTATAGAATACCTTTAAAACCATATTCCAGCTGGATGGATAGAGTGTACAAGAGTTAGAACTTCGGCCAGATAGTTCTAGGGTGATCTGTCCTCCATGCAGCACTTGACCTGTTAAGCAGCGGGTGCTTGACATGACCACATCGGATGGTGCCATGTTGGATCAAGCGCTTCTTTTTACCTTCCTATTGTCCCAGTATAATCATAAAGGTTATGGTGAGAAGGGCTTAACAGAATTAAAAGGCCCCTCCAAATAAAACAAGTGCATAGCACGGTAGAGCCTCTTTAGAACTAAAGGTACTTTCATGCTTTATTCCATAAAATATCCCTAAAAATAGGAGGTTATATTTTCTCAATGGTTCCCAAGTTCTACTCCACAGAGCAATTATTTTCATGCACTCCACTGTTGAAGGCGAACAAGCCTGAAAGCTCAGTATGCTATTTGGAATCAATGGACTTTCAATGTAAGACTCATCTGTACTTAAAGGGTCACTAAAGGAAAACATTTTTTTTGCTGAAATGACTGTTTACAGGGTATAGAGACATAAAAGTTAACTGAATCCTTTTCAAAATGATTAAAAATAGATAAAAACCAATCATATAATGTGCCTGCAGGTTAGTTTCACTTTTGAACTGGCTTCATGTTTCTGCAAAGTAGAAATAGACACACAGAACAAAAACAAACAAATCGAGGGCAGTGTTTTGTTTTTAAAATGGTTCTGGGAAGTTTTAGACACACAGTAATGACAGCTTAAACCATCGTGAGAAAGCTCCCAGTATGGTGGTTATGAGGAAACAGACAAGCAGGAAGTGTGGAGAACAGAGCAGGATTACAGCAACGTCAAAGCAATAACGAACAATATAGACATGAAACCAGTACTGCAGTAAGGTAAAGGAAGCTATTTAGCTAAAAAAAACATTTCCTTTAGTGATCCTTTAAGGCAGACATAAAAATGTGTGATGGTGATATCTGCTTAGCGCCTCTGTTGAGTTTGTCTTCATAGTGACACCGATCACACCCAAAGACACCAGGACAGAAAATGAGAGGAAATCTTTCTAACACTAAAGCCCCTTTCACACTGGACACTTCCAGTAGAGAGGACACAGCCTGCTCTTCTTTATGGGCAGTAAGGTGTAAACGAACCTGCTGTCTGTCGAAACTCAACTGCCCTCTGATCTGGGCAAATTAAGAATGGAATTGATCCATTCCGTTTGTTTTTATCAAATCGGAGGTAGCTGGGTGTAAACAGACACAAGTCTGTTTACATCTGACTGCCCATAGAGAAAAATGGAGGGACCAATCTGGCCCACTTGAAAACTGGACAGACTGACCCAATCTGACACATTGTGTGAAAGGGGCCCCTACCCAGATAGGAATAAAAACCTAATAGAGGTTCTCCTTGTTTCCCATTCTTAAGGCCCATACACACAATCTAACTTTTTGACAACAGCGGTCCACTGATGTGTTTTATCGGACAATCCTACCGTGTGTATGCTCCATCGGACAATTGTTTTCGGTTTTTCAACAGACAAATGTTCGATGTTAATGCTCTCAAACTTTATGGCAACAAATGTTCAATGGAGGATAATCCTATTGTGTGTACTAAAGTCCAAAGTACAAACACGCATGCTCAGAACCAATGGCAAAGATCAAACAATAGCAGAAGTTGCCCAAAGGGTGGCAGTAAAGGGCTAAAAAAACATGTGATTTGGTGAAAGTTGGCTGAAAATGTTCTGCCGTGTATGCAGAACAAGTTCTCAGCCAATGCCTATTCAGACAAAAATCCACGGAAAAGTCAGATGGAAGTCCGATTTGTGTGTATGAGGCTTTATATAGATATGTGTCTAGTGATTTGACCACATTGTATGACATCTATTCTCCAAAAAATGTTATGTATATCATTTCTTTAAAGGTCTGCCAACCTTTCTTTGGGCGAGTATAGTCCTTGTAAATTTAGTGGTTGAAATAATGACTTTAATTTGTTTATCCCTGGATTAGAAAAAATGGGAGACATGAGCAAACCTTTATAACTGTAGCAAGCATGCAATTATATTAGAGTACCTAATGCTAGAATATTTTGGGCACAGGGCACCTCATAGCTCTTCTATTGTATTTATCTGCAATTAGACTTTGAAGCCACCTTACAGGCATTGCTTTCAACAGTGGGAAAACATCAGTGCATTACTGATCAAAGTCTGAACAACTCTATACTGAGCATCATTAGCAGTTTTGGTAAACCACTTTTAACAGTCACAGCAGGAGGACAGCTCAAGTGTTTGTCAGGAACATTTTTAAACTGTGCTATGTAACATTTTAAGGTTACTCTGTGCCGTAAATCACTCAATCTTTCCTGTGACTGATTTAACTACTTGAGGCCCTCGCTATAGCCGAATGACATCTACAGCGCGGACCTGAATATCCAAGAGGACGTCAATTGACGTCCTTCACTTTGGGCGTTCTCCCCTTTTGGGAAACTCTGTGTTGGCCGTGTCCCTTGGACACAGCCAATTACAGATATTCGCGAACGGCCAATCAAAGTGGCCATTTGCGATGCGATCTGTGCAGCCAAAGAGTGATGATCTCAAATGTAAACATATGAGATCATCTCTCATTGCCGGCTCACACAGAGACGGCGTCCTGTCTCTGGAGAGGAGACAGATCTGTGTCCCTTGTACATAGGCACACAGATCAGTCACCTCCCCCAGTCACCCCCCTTCACCTACAGTTAGAACACTATGCAGGGAACACATTTAACCCCTTCCTCACCCCCTAGTGTTAACCCCTTCAATGCCCGTCACATTTATACAGTAATTAGTGCATATTTATAGCACTGATCGCAGTATAGATGTGAATGGCGCCAAAAATGTGTCAAAAGTGTCCGATGTGTCCGCCATAATGTCGCAGTCCCAATAAAAATCGCAGATCGCCGCCATTTCTAGTAAAAAATAAAATAATAAAAAATAATAATTCTGTCCCCTATTGTGTAGGCGCTATAACTTTTGCACAAACCAGTCGCTTATTGCGATTTTTTTTTTTTTTTTTTTTTACCAAAAATATGGAGAAGAATACATATCGGCCTAAACTGAGGATAATTTTTTTTTTTAAATTGGGATATTTATTATAGCAACAAGTAAAAAATATTGTATTTTTTTTTCAAAATTGTCGCTCTTTTTTGTTTATAGCGCAAAAAATAAAAAACGCACAACCGATCAAATACCACCAAAAGAAAGCTCTACTTGTGGGGGAAAAAGGACGTCAATTTTGTTTGGGAGCCACGTTGCACGACCGCGCAATTGTCAGTTAAAGCGACGCAGTGCCGGAAGCTGAAATTTCACCTGGGCAGGAGGGGGGTATATGTGCCCAGTAAGCAAGTGGTTAAAGTATCACTCTAGGTTTTAGAAACAAAAAAATTCTCCAGGTGAACTTTACAAGTTGGAATTTAGAAAGAAACATTGAAGGTTCTTAACTTTTTTCTGTTATGAGGAAATAATTTGAGCCTTAACAGCAAGAAAATCGGCTGCTTCTGCAGACTTTTATGTATCCAAAAGTCTTAAGCTGGCCATAGATGGTTTGAATGCCTGCTGAACCGGCTGAGATTCAAACCAAGAATGGGCAGACTGATTGCTCCCAAGTTGATAGATTGATCAACCAACCTTTCAGATGTTCCATGCGATTATATAGCGCTAAACGCTTATTGTGATTTTTTTTTTTTTTTAACCAAAAATAGGTAGACGTATCGGCCTAAACTGAGAAAAATAAATTATATATATTTTGGGGGGATATTTATTATAGCAAAAAGTAAAAAAATATTGCATTTTTTTCAAAATGTTGCTCTATTTTTGTTTATAGCGCAAAAAATAAAAACCGCAGAGGTGATCAAATACCACTAAGGCCCCATACACACGAGCAGACAGATTTGTTCAAATCGGTCGGGCCGACCGATTTAAACAAATCTGTCTGCTGGGGACATATTGGTTTGATCGTGTACACACATTCAAACCAAAATCCCCGCCGCCAGACGGCGCGGTGACCGCACCAGGAAGTAAAACACTTCCGCGCATGCGTCGAAACCATTTGGCGCGTGTGCGAGAAGACATGTCTGCTGGTTAGCGTACTAACCAGCAGACATGTCGGGCGGACGGGTTCCCAGCCGACAGATTGCTAAGCATGCTTTCCAATCTGTCGGGTGGCCAAATCCGTCTGTTTGCCCGTACACACGATCGAATCTGTCTGCTGAAACGGTCTAGCAGACCGTTTCCAGCAGACAGATTTGATTGTGTGTACGAGGCCTATAAGAAAGCTCTATTTGTGGGGGAAAAAGGACGCCAATTTAGTTTGGGAGCTACGTCGCATGACCGCGCAAATGTCAGTTAAAATGACGCAGTGCCGAATCGCAAAAAGGGGCAAGGTCCTTTAGCAGCATTTTGGTCCGGGTCTTAAGTGGTTAAAGGAAGTTTTTTTTCTTTAATTTTCTGATGCTTGTGCATCACATAGTAACTGGACTTGGTACTTGTTTAGTCTGTCGTGCAAAAGCTTTTGGTTGTACCTCAATCCTAAATCCTACTGTCGACAGTTGTCAATTGGTAAACAATAAGAAGATGAATATACAAAAAAATATCACCTTTAACCACCTACTAGTATTTATATTTAGAACAGTGATACAGTAACACAAGTACTGTAGTTAATGTACTTGCTGGAGTCAAGCTTGAATTTGATAGTGTATTTAAAATACCAGTGGATCTAACACTCCCCTCCCCCAGACTGACAATGCTGCTGTCCAAAGGTGCCCCCTGTGCTCATTCATCCAGAGTGTGTTACTGGCCAGATCACCTGGTGAAAACAGCCAAAAATCCTAAAAAAACAATTCAGCCACCACATCTAATGATTGGTCAGGCGGCGTACACACGGCCGAGGTTCTCGCTGAAAACCAGCGAGAACCTCGCTGGAATGCACATTCCAGCGAGGACCTCGGCCGTGTGTACGGTCTCGGCGAGCTTCCCGTCGGGAAGCCCGTCGAGCAGAAATAGAGAGCACGCTCTCTATTTCCTCGACGGCCCGCCTGGAAGAATGGCTGGTTGCCATTCCCGACGGGCGGGTCGCCGATTTCGACGGCCGGCAGGGAACCTCGACGGGCGGAACGATGTGTTCTGCCCGTCGAGATTCCCTGCCGTGTGTACGCCGCCTAAGCTGCAATATGTTACGTATGAGTATGGTATTTATTTTCTGATTTTCTGATTCCGCCTGTGTGATAAATATGGTTACTAGTACTAACACTTTGATACATGAAGCCTCATGGTGCAATAGCACAAAAATCCAATGGTTGGTTGTTGCTAACTAGGAGTTAATCACGTAACTCTTACTTTACTGCTTTATTATGTTTAATGAGTCCTATATAAAGAAACGTTCCTTTTTTTGTGTTTGAATCTTAAATGGTATAAAACAATGATGGGGTCTTGATCATTTTATGGAGTAACAAAGATTTTTCTTTTGTTTTTAAGGTCACATATGAAGCTCACAAGGAATACTTGGCAAAGATGTATGAAGAATATCAAAGGCAAGAGGAGGAGAATATCAAGAAGGGTAAAAAAGGAAACGTTAGCACCATATCTGGTCTCTCTCAAGCCGCAGCTGCTAAAGGCGGACTAGAAATTAGAGAAATTGAGGACCTCTCCCAGAGTCAGAGCCCTGAAAGTGAAACAGACTATCCTGTCAATGCTGACACCAGAGATCTGCTCATCGCCACTAAAATTTCTGATGATACTATCACTAACACTGATAGACCAGCTGGTGGGGTTCGGGTTGAGGTTCATGACCTTCTGGTGGACATCAAAGCAGAAAAGGTTGAAGCCACAGAGGTAAAACTAGATGACTTAGATTTATCTCCAGAAACTTTGGTCACTGGAGAAAATGGTGCTTTGGTTGAAGTAGAATCTTTATTGGACAATGTCTACAGTGCGGCTGTTGAAAAACTTCAAAACAATGTTCATGACAGTGTTGGCATTATAAAAGAAACTGAAGAGAAAGATGGTCCTCTGATCACACTAGCAGATGAGAAAGACCAAACCACTTCTAACAATACCTCATTCCTTTTTGATAAAATGACAAATTCAGAAGACAAACTGTTGCCAGAGCTGACTGGTGGTAACCATCTAACCATTGGCAATGTCCAGGATGCTCATGTTCACCTTGGTGTTAATGATGACCTTGGTCTGCTGGCACATATGACAGGTAGCGTTGACCTTACTTGTGCATCAGCTGTGATTGGGGAAAAAGATTTTAAAATCCACACGACAGCTGATAGTTTAGCAAGCCTTTCTGATCGAGAGTTGGCTTCATCGTCAAAGGGGCTGGAATATGCTCAAATGACTACTACCACTCTGGAAACTGAATCATCTACTAGCAAATCCTTAGTAAATATTGATGCTAGCAGTACAGTCTCTGACACTGAGAGGTCCGATGATGGTCGGGATCTTGGCAAAGAGATCAAGAAAATACAGACCACTACAACTACTACACAGGTAAGGGCATTCTTCTCCTAATTTGTTAATTTAGGTCCCAATAAATGATTTAATACATGGCAGGAGACATACACAAATAGTATATGTTAATCAGAAAACTAAAGAATGTAATTATAATATGAATGTGTTTATGGCTAAATTATACCGATTGTGTGGCTGGTTCTAGTAGTTAAGGCTTAGATCTGGTAGATTAGGCTTGATTTATGTTTTGATATTTTTGCATATATTCTTACCTTTCCTTTGTTGCTCAGGATCTTGATTGTTTTATTTATTACCTAGATGATAGCTTAATATGACTTGATAATTGAATGGAAAATATGATTGGTCTTATTTATCAAAGTTTCTGGAGAGCCATCTGATTTGTCCTGCAACAGCCAGCAGATTCCTACTTTATATTCCGCCTGTCATTGTTCCAATGCAGACTTGATAATAAAGGTAGCATATGGTTTTTAGGGCAAATAGACAATTTACAGATTCTTTAGGCTGAAGTACCAAGACTTCTGTGGTTGGAAAATGTCTTGTCTATACCAGTGTTCCTCAACTTTTTTTTTTTTTTTAGTCAAGGCACATTTTGACAGTATATTCATTTTTGAGGAACCCCAATATAATGAGAGGTACACACTGAGGTTTTTTTTTCTTCAATTCAGCGGGCTACATGAAAAAAAAAACTGACAGATGTACTAACATTGCTTGTGTTAGCATGGCAATCTCCCCGCTGTGCTATTGTGTTCTGACAGCCCCCACCTGCCAGAACACAGCCATCAGAGTGTGCAGCCATTGGCTATATATATATTTAGATATGTGTGTGTGTGTGTATATATATATATATACGGTAATATACATACACCCACACGTATGCAGTGCATACATATAGCCTTTTTGAAAAATGCAGATTACTGAGCTGCCTGATCCAGACACCTACTCACTTGGCGGACTTTCCCTTCCATATGCGGCGGAGAAATGTTTGTTTGCAAAGTCTTGTACTTGATCGAGCAGGTCTGCACTCTGGAAGAAGCCTCCTCCATTCAGCAGTACATTGTATATTGCCAGCTCTGCATATTAATATTGGCTCTCACTTTAGAGACCGTTTGGGATGCCACCAGTTTCAGCCTTGTATATTATACAGGGCTGAGACAGGCGGAGCTGCAAACGTGGAGAGAGAGTGGACAGAATTTCTCAACCCAGGGGCCATGACATACATACATACAGTAAATATACAGTATCTCACAAAAGTGAGTACACCCCTTAAATTTTTGTAAATATTTTACTATATCTTTTCATGTGACAACACTGAAGAAATGACACGTTGCTACAATGTAAAGTAGTGACTGTACAGCTTGTATAACAGTGTAAATTTGCTGTCTCCTCAAAATAACTCAACACGCAGCCATTAATGTCTAAACTGCTGGCAACAAAACTGAAAAAGTCCAAATTGGGCCCAAAGTGTCATTATTTTGTGTGGCCATCCATTATTTTCCAGAACTGTCTCAACCCTTTTGAGCAAGGAGTTCATCAGAACTTTACAAGTTGCCACTGGAGGCCTCTTCCACTCCTCCAAGATGACATCATCGAGCTGGTGGATGTTGGAGACCTTGCGCTCCTCTAACTTCTGTTTTGAGGATGCCCCACAGATGCTCAATAGGGTTTAGGTCTGGAGACATGCTTGGTCCATCACCTTTCTCCCGCAGCTTTTTTAGCAAGGCAGTGGTCATCTTGGAGGGTGTTTGGGGTAGTTATGTTGGACTACTGCCCTGCGGCCCAGTCTCCGAAGGGGGTGGATTTTGCTCTGCATCGGTATGTCACAGTTCATGTTTGCATTCATAGTTCCCTCATGCAGCCCCAGACCTTGACACTCCCACCACCATGCTTCACTGTAGGCAAGACACACTTGTCTTTGTACTCCTCATTTGGCTGCCGCCACACACGCTTGACGCCATCTGAACCAAATAAGTTTATCTTGGTCTCATCAGACCACAGGGCATGGTTCTAGTAATCCATGTGCTTAGTCTGCTTGTCTTCAGCAAACTGTTTGCGGGCTTTCTTGTGCATCATCTTTAGAAGAGGCTTCCTTCTGGGACGACAGCCATACAGACCAATTTGATGCAGTGTGCAGCGTATTGTCTGAGCACTGACATGCTAACTCTCACCTTTTCAACCTCTGCAGGAATGCTGGCAGCACTCATATGTCTATTTCTCAAAGACAAACTCTGGCTATGACGCTGAGCATGTGCACTCAACTTCTTTGGCCGACCATGGAGAGACCTGTTCTAAATGGTACCTGTCCTGTTAAACCGTACTGCAGCTCAGTTTCAGAGTCTTGGCATTCTTCTTCTAGCCTAGGCCATCTTTTATGTAGAGCAACAATTTTTTTTTCAGATACTCAGAGTTCTTTGCCATGAAGTGTCATGTTTCAATTCCACTGACCAGTATGAGAGAGTAAGAGCGATAACACCAAATTTAACACATCTGCTCCTTGCACACCTGAGACCTTGTAACATTAGTGAGTCACATGACACCAGGGAGGACAAAAGGCTAATTGGGCCCAATTTGGATATTTTCACTTAGGGGTGTACTCTCTTTTGTTGCCAGCGGTTTAGACATTAATGGCTGTGTTGTGATTTTGAGGGGACCGCAAATTTACACTGTTATACAAGCTGTACACTCACTACTTTGCATTGTAGCAAAGTGTAATTTCTTTAGTGTTGACGCATGAAAAGATATAATAAAATATTTACAAAAATGTGAGGGGTGTACTCACTTTTGTGAGATAATGTGTATGAGTGTGTATGTATATAAATGTAAGTAATAAAAACCACACACATATTCTCACTAATTGCAGGCAAGGTGATTGATGATAATTAATGTAATTACATGAATTAATATCAATCACTATGCCTGCTATTAGATTAAACCAGGGGTCTCCAAACTGCGGCCCGAGGGCCAGATGTGGCCCTTTGCCAGCCTTAATCTGGCCCTTGGGGGACAATTCCTTTGACTGATATGAGGCACTATTCCTGCCACTGACACCAACAATGGGGCACTTTATCTTCCATGGATACCGATGATGAAATACTATTCCTCCTACTAATAGGGGGAATAATCCTCCTATTGACCACCAACCCTGAGGCCATATTTATTCTCACTGATGCTGGGCCCATGACATTTTCTGCCCCTGCTGGCCACAATCCGTCCCTCCTAAAGTCTGAAGGACAATAAAGTGGCCCTTTGTTTGAAAAGTTTGGAGACCCCAGGATTAAACCAACTGTGCTATAAATGACTAACATCACAAACAAATGTACCTCCCAGAGCTTATATGCAGCCTACTGAATAGCCTCTTTACTGTCTTCTTTTTCACCCCTCTCACACA
Organism: Rana kukunoris; assembly: GCA_029574335.1. Taxonomy (NCBI): domain Eukaryota; kingdom Metazoa; phylum Chordata; class Amphibia; order Anura; family Ranidae; genus Rana; species Rana kukunoris. The sequence continues at coordinate 80,130,897 of CM056050.1, read as the reverse complement.
CCTGCATATGCCTCCCCAGCAACACCGACACGAGAAGGAAGCATCACAGCTCCCAGAAAGCTGTGTGGGTGCCCGACTGACCTTTAGCAACAGATAGTAATGTCATCGGTTGGCAGGGCACAGGCGGGCAGCTCCCTCAGATTCCTGAGTGCCTGTGGCAGCTGCAGACAAGTTTGAGACAGCAGACTGGCACTGCTGTATTAACAAATAGGCTAAACTTATGTCAATTCTAATATTTTACAAGTTGCCTGCTTAGTTGGCAAAGTTTTTGGCAATTTTTCCATGGAACCCCAGGGTTGCTGGCCTATGCTAATCATGGGCTTGTCTGTTGTGGGGATGCATTAAAAAATGTCAGGGGGGCAGAGGGTAGGGTCAGCAGGATGGAGGACCAGGGGCAGGAGTGCAGTTTACGTTTTCTGTAGGGTGGAGCACAGTGTCAACAGGGCAATGTACAGGGGTCCACAGGGAGGACGACAGGGGTCACTGCTGGCAGGGCGGAGGATAAGGGTCACTGCTGATGAAAGCTCCTTCTTCCATCCCTGTTCTGCACACAGCATGGGAACACAAGGCACTAGACAAAGGACTACTTGGGTCACTTCTGGCAGGGCAGAGGACATGAGGGAAACTGCTGGCAGGGCTCCTTTTCCCATCCCTGCACTGCACACAGGCAGCAGATCAGGACATAGAATATCGCTGTTTTGCAATCGCCCTGCAACCACATGCAAAGCAGGTGGTTGTGGCTTGCTAGTGTGCGGTTAAAGCAGGCGGTCATGAGGTGATATGGAAGCAGTGCTGCAGGGGGAGCCACAAGAGGATTGTTCCAGCAACCAAGCAGTACAGCCTAATTTTTCAACTGATGGGGCCCTGGGCCTGGTACAGGATGGCTGGCTGCACTGCCTTATCAGCTGCCCTGCGCAGTTATGTGCCATGTGAGGAGGAGCCTGCAGGGATGAGAGAAGGTGTTCAGTGGCTGGGCAGAGGTCCAAGTGGGGGGTCGTAGGGCTGTTTTTTTTTGGGGGGGGGGGGCACTCATTTACATTTTAAACCATAACTGCTATAGACAACACTAAGGTTTTCCTAGTAGCACAGTCGCTTACTACAACACTGCCAGAAAAAGTATGATTTTCACTAAAGACCTGGGGAAAGATCAAACACCACTTCTTTTCAGCTAATGAGAAAAATAATCAGTTTTGGAGCCACCCACAAAAATGGTGTGCTCCATGAATGCTCTCACGTGTACAATTTATATTTGCATAACTGCACAATAGTGTTATGGTAGACTGTATATGTTCTATAAGTGTCACTCAGTAGCAACGTCTATGCACAGTAGCGCAATATTTTATGTTTTTTATTTATATGGCAACTGTCTGCGCAGAGTAATCAGGCTGAACACAAATCAATCACACCCATTGCCGTGGAAAACCTCATTCATTGAAAGTATCACACCTCCAATTTTAGCATGGCAGACGGCCATAACGATGAGTTTGTGTTTATAGTGTGTAATGATATCCCAGTGGCAGCTATTTTCATCACACACTCATGCAGTCTGAATTACACGATCATAAGTAATTCCATACAGGTAGGTCATGGGCTCGTGGGAGAACATGTGTATCTGAAATATTTATCACCGTGTGGACCTTGGAGCCTTATGTTTAGTTATTTTATTACACCCTGCCACAGGCATAAGGAAGATGTGATTACTGTTTACAGGTTTATTTAGAGTCTCTGCAATGGGCTCTCCAAGGAGCAGCCTATTACAATAGAACAGCGCCTATTTCCTGGATGGCCATTGTTTGAATGATCACTTTATTTTGCGCAGCTTGTTTTCTTTACTACAGCTTTCAAAGCTACCTACTCTGACGTAACACAAGTATAAATGATCAGGTTCTCATTCAGTATATTTGACCTTACATGCGCAAAATATCTGCAAGGAAGGCATTCTGCTATTTGTAGAGGACTGTGCTTTTGGTTTAGAACAGGCTAGGAGAACATTGTGTTATTTGATTACTGCAGGCAATACTCTTCCTTCCCGTATCTTGGGTGGAAAAATTAACATAGTATTTAATAGCGGTCTTGGAGCCAGCAGCATGACGTATTTAGGACACTAATTGTAAAACTTGTTTGATTTTTTTTTTTTTTTTTGGGGCGTGGGCTTCCTCGGTCCTGCATCTTGGTCATGCTGTTACATGGTACTACAAGTTTTCTTTAAAGTATACATCGAGACAGATATAGAAGACACAAATTAATGTAGCCCTGTAATCAATAATTATTAATTTTGTTTAACCAATTCTTTACCAGCCTATTGTAAAATGACAGATGGCGGGAGCTTTCTAGACCTGGGTGGATGTATTATGAAGTCCTCAAGGAGTATTCAATGCCTCTTACTAAATACCTTGGACTATCTTCTTTCCAAAAAGGGGTCATTTTTGGGGGGGGGGGGTATTTGCACTGTCCTGACATTTCAGGGCCACAAGAAATGAGATGCCTGCAGTAGATCAGGATTGATACATTTTCAAATATATATACCATAGTTTGTAGACTCTATAACGTTCACACAGACTATATAATACACACTGATTTGGGTTATTTTTACCAAAGAAATGTAGCAAAATACATTCTAGTCTAAATTTATGAAGCAAGATTTGCAAAATTGTAGAACAGAAACAACGAAAATTTGAATTTTCTTTCCAAACATTTCTGTATTTATATATAGCAAAGAAATAAAAAAAGCCATTGGTGATTAAATACCACCAAAAATGTAATATCAATCTGTCAAAACAATTATAAAAATTCCAGTTGGGTACAGTGTTAATTTACTGTGTAATTTTCATTCCAAGTGTGACGGCTCTAAAAGCTAAAAATTGGCCTGGGGGTGAAAGTGTCCAGTATTGAGGTGGTTAAATGAAAGTAGTGTAAGCACCTGAATTGAACCTGCAGTCCCTGTATAGCAGAACTGAAGTGTGAGAGGAAGCCGCAGCAGCAGCACAAGGAGTCAATATGAGAAAGAAAGGTGACGGAGGGATGAGATCATATCTGTGTTTATTTCAGGTACTTATATAGCGCCGTCAATTTACACAGCGCTTTACATATACATTGTACATTCACATCAGTCCCTACCCTCCAAGGAGCTTACAACCTAAGGTCCCTAACTGTAACGCCATCGGCGTTATCTTTCATGGAACGAGCGCAGCTGTACCTCCCCTAGACAGCTGCGCTCCATCCAGCACCCCGTCCGCGTCACTTCCGGCGCGCCGTTCAGGTTTGCGTTCCACGCTGGAACGCGGAAGCGCGTCCAGCTTGTATCCCGCGACAGGCGGGCTATTTAAACCCCTTTCGATGGCGGCTGGGTGTCCGGTTATTGACGTTGACGCCCGCCGCCATCTGAGACCAGAGACCCCCACCAGCTATCCTCACATCCCTAGGGATCAACCCAGCCGGCAGATTCCACTGTCGCAGATTCAGGATCCATCTCCGCGGTACCTCCCATCGCCGGAGCCTCAGTTCTTGACCACAGAGCTGACAATCTACAAGCTCTCCACAGCATTCCAGACCACCCTTCAACTCTCCAGGAGGAAGAATCTCCTAACCATTCCACACCAAACCGCAAGTACCCAAAGGTTCATTACTGGTTAATGGTTGTATTGAGGTTCATCATTCAAGGTCCATTTATTATTGCTTCAAGTCCTAAGACTGCCATATGTTATGCTTGTAGAGACTGTGCACCATACGTTGTATATTTATCACCTATGGTAACACACACCACACCAAGAATAGGTGATAGACCGCTGGAGGCTGTGATGAATTTAACCCCATACTCTCTGTATACATCATAGAGTGACTTGGTGGTTCAGTACTGAGTATCCTCCATAACAAGTGTCTAAGTCCTAATCCCTGATTCATAGTGACGGCTTAGTCGTGACAGGCGTAGTCGTGGCAGAATAACCGGACCTTGAATGATGAACCTCAATACAACCATTAACCAGTAATGAACCTTTGGGTACTTGCGATTTGGTGTGGAATGGTTAGGAGATTCTTCCTCCTGGAGAGTTGAAGGGTGGTCTGGAATGCTGTGGAGAGCTTGTAGATTGTCAGCTCTGTGGTCAAGAACTGAGGCTCCGGCGATGGGAGGTACCGCGGAGATGGATCCTGAATCTGCGACAGTGGAATCTGTCGGCTGGGTTGATCCCTAGGGATGTGAGGATAGCTGGTGGGGGTCTCTGGTCTCAGATGGCGGCGGGCGTCAACGTTAATAACCGGACACCCAGCCGCCATCGAAAGGGGTTTAAATAGCCCACCTGTCGTGGGATACACGCTGGACGCTCTTCCGCCTTTCAGCGTGGAACGCAAACCTGAACGGCGCGCCGGAAGTGACGCGGACGGGGTGCTGGATGGAGCGCAGCTGTCTAGGGGAGGTACAGCTGCGCTCGTTCCATGAAAGATAACGCCGATGGCGTTACACTAACACACATTCATACATATACTAGTGCCAATTTAGACAGGACATAATTAACCTACCAACATGTCTTTGGGAGTGTTGGAGGAAAACTAGAGTACCGGGAGGCACACGGAGAACATGCACAATCCAGGCAGATAGTGTCATGGTCGGGATCAGAACCAGCGACCCTTTTTGCTGCTAGGTAAAAGTGCTAACCACTACACCACTGTGCTGCCTGTGTTGCTTTTTCTTTCACTGTCCAGTCACAGATAAGGACAGGTCAGTTACTCAGCGATGACCTGTGCTCCGAGGAAGGGGGTTGAATGTTGCTGGCCATTAGACTAATGACATCTAGTGACCCAAATGGGTACTGCATGGGAAATCTCTGGGTTGACTGTGAATATTGCTGATAAAGCTAGTTTTGTTGTTTTATCCTTCATGGGCTATTCATTTTTATCTTTTTGGATGGAGTTTTGCTTTGGAGTCTTCATGTTTTAAAATGTCTTGGCTCTTTACTTATAAAGGAAAAGGATATTAAATAATTTCGGAAACATAAATTGGCCCTCATTTTGTAGAATATTATGCAGCATGTTCAGGGTTGTAAAACGCTTTCCTGTTATAAAAGGGAACATGCAGAAATCCAATAAAACCAAACTGTCATTATAGTAGGAAAATGAGTTTACCCTGCAGTGGCTGTCTACCGAAGTGATGTGAAATATCGAGTGGTCTGAAAATGCTCTTAATCATACACATTTTGATACACTTGGTGGAGCCCAATGTTCAAAATAGTGCAGCAATAAAAAGTTAATGTATTTACTCCCTCGTAGCATTTATGTAATTTTCCCATCAGTAAATGCTGAGCAGGAATCTCAAACCTTTTGTAGCTATTCAGAGAATTTAAGAGTGGTGCCGTTGCTAAGACAACAGATTGCATTCCCTATCTTAACTGCCACTGCCCTACTGATTCAGAATTACAAGTGGGGATCTAGCAATATACACCTTTATATACACCTTTATATACAATGTGTTCTTCACACTTGTGCCAATTACCTGCTGGTCACTGTCTACTTCACTGATCTTTCCATCAAAACAGCAGAAGCACATAATGCAACACACGCACACTATACAACCATTACCAATGTGCACTGTTTTGTCTGTACATGACCAATTCTCTGATCCAAGGATTCTTGATTTAACAGGTTCTTTACATCTAAAATACAATTAGATTCCCAGAGTGTCAATCTTGGTGGCCCCCCTCAGCTTACATGAGATCCTCCTGTTGACTTCTACAATTGGAATATTGGGCACTATATTAAACTTAAAGGGCAATTCCACTTTTGCATCCAAAAAAAGCCACACACAGCTCTAATGCCAGCAATAGCAAGTGGTTATTTGATGAGAATAATTCTTCTGTCCTGGAAGAGAAAAGTGATTTTCTTTGGCAGTATTATTCTGATGCATGTCTTCAGAGCTGTGCATAGATTAGTTAATTGGTGGGTGTGGGTGGCGGTAAACTTGCTAAATAACAAATAAGTGCAGCAAGGATTGGAGGAGTGTGGAAAGTGCTGAGAGGTAACATTTTAATTTTTTGGATGCAACAATTGGAGTTGATGATCCTTATTCTCAGCGCTAGAATATCCACATGTGCAAAGTTCCTTAATCAAAAGTCAAGTACGGTAATTTTGTCGCCAATATCTTCAATGCTCACTAGACAGTAAGACCCATATTGTATAATGGGTCAGATCACTTGTCCTCAACAACAATCCAGTGTCACTCTCTCCTCTTCCCCTCACTGATTGTCACACCTTCTGGGCAAAAATGCCTCATGGACATAAAAAAACAAAAACCATCCTAGCGTAAAACTATCACACTAAAATCATGCTCCCACATGTAGTAATCTCACACTATACCACAAATCTATATTCTAACACCAGGTGTCCCCTTATGCAGTGAAGCCTCACCAGAACCTTGTGACCACACTAGGTCTAGAATGCATCCAATTTCGACTTTCCTCCTTCTCCATTAACTTATTCAAAGTCACCAATCCGCCTCATAAAAAAGAGTTTCCAATAGTGTAGTATTTTTAGTTAAAAACCTATTTATTTTCCAATATGCTTACATATGCAAGAGAGAAGATCACACATCCATTCAAAGATGGCCACAACACAAATTCCGGTTCCTATGAATACATCACTTCCTCTACATGTTTTGTGCCATTGGACTTTATCAAGAGGACTTCCTCTTGATAAAGTCCAATGGGACGAAACACGTTGAGCTAGTTATGTCATTACAGGAGCTGGGAGTTGCGCTGTGGCCATATTTGAATAGGTGCGATCTTTCTCTTGTATATGTTAGCATATTGGAAAATATAGGTCTTTACCTAAAAATACGACACTATTGGAAGATCTTTTTTTTTTTTTTATGTGGTGGATTGGTGATTGTGGAGAAGGTAACAAAAAAGAGAAACATGGAGATTGGGTGCATTCTAGACCTATTGTTGCAAGGTCTTGGTGAGGCTCCACTGCATGAGGGTACACTTGGTGGTGAAAGATTGTTTGGTATAGTGTTCACTATATGCTTATGTGAGCACAGCACATTAAGTGTAGGGAGCATGGTTTTGGTTTGATAGTATCAATTAATATGATGGTTTTTGTTTTGTATGTCCATGAGGAACTTTTACACTGAAGGTGTGAGAAACAGTGGAGGGAAGAGGAGAGAGTGACATTGGATTATTAAGCACAATTGTGACTTGATCCATTATAAACAAGGGGTCTTGCTATCTAGCTATGGAACGCACTACCCCTGGACATCCGCTCGGAAGAAAACCATATGGCCTTCAGGAAGAAGCTAAAGACCCATCTCTTCTGAAAACACAGGCAGATACTGGCTGCAAAAGCACCTTGAGGCGATTTAGTTTACGTTTGAAGCGCTATACAAGTTATTCATTCATTCAGCATTGAAGATATTGGTGAGAAGATTACTCAATGAGGATTTTTGATTATGGAGCTTTGCACATGTGCCTGTTCTAGCACTGGAAATAAGGACTATCATTTTGAGACCTTTTTGGGGAAAGGAGACTTCCGGCAGCTAGATAATGATGCACTTTTTTTGGGGGGGGGGGGGTTATTTGTTTTTATATATCCTAAATGCTAATTTTCAGTGTTAAAAAATGTAATTACCGTTTGATATTGTGTCATATATTCCAATTCCTATGGTGGTGTATACATTTAACGTTTTCTTTATAAAGGTTGAACATGGGGCAGAAGGACCTAAATGCTTGCATCTTTAATAACTTGGGTTAACCAATAAGAGTATCACTTCAACTCCAAACTTTCTGCATTCACTTTCAAGTGATAATTCTTAAAGCGGAATTAAACCGACAGACTTATTTCAAAATGTTGGATCCCCAGAAGGTTTTTACCATAATGTGTGACTTTTTGCAGCACTGGTATCCAGTGCTGCCCTCCATTGCCAATGCTTTCATCTTCTCTTGTTATTCTTTTGGGTTTAGGGTCTTCTGCTTTGTGATTTGCCAGGCCCAATTGATTTAGCTCCTGCACACGCACACATTTTCTTCACCCTCACACAAAAACGCCAAGGCTTAAAGGGGTTGTAAAGGATTTTTTCCCCTAAATAGCTTCCTTTACCGTAGTGCAGTCCTCCTTCACTTACCTCATCCTTCGATTTTGCTTTTAAATGTCCTTCTTATTTCTTCTGAGAAATCCGCACTTCCTGATCTTCTGTCTGTAACTCACCACTGTAATGCGAGGCTTTCTCCCTGGTGTGGATAAAGCCTCTTAAGGGGGGAGGGGGCAAGCAGACAAGTCAGGACACTCTCTACTTTGCAGATAGAGAAAGGAGCTGTGCGTTAGTGGCCATCCTGACACTCCTGCTCGCCCCCTTCCCCCTCAAGATGCTTTCTACACACCAGGAAAAAAGCCTTGGTGTGTAGTTACAGACAGAATAACAGGAAGTGAGGATTTCTCAGAAGAAATAAGGACATTTAAAAGCAAAATCGAAGGATGAGGTAAGTGAAGGACTGCACTAAGGTAAAGGAAGCTATTTAGGGAAAACATTTTTTTCCTTTACAGCCCCTTTAAGGTGGCCAAAGATGGATTGAAATGAGTCATGTTCAGCAGGAAGCAGCCACATTTCATCCAGTGTGTGGCCATCCCAGTTGGACAGAAGCTGATCATTGACCTATAATGAGCTAGTAGGGTTGTATAAAGGGCAGTTCTATTCTATAAACTGGAGTGCTGACAGGTTTGGAAGAATCTGATGCTTGTCGTTGTTTGCTCAGGTGCATGTATTGCATATACAGGGCCCATTATCATAGAATTATTACATTCCAGCGGGTTGCAATATCAATGGTAATGATACTTTACCTTGCCTCTAATGTGGAGATGCACATTTTGCTCATTGTCAAATTTCTGGACTCTGGACCAAGCCCCAGGTCTTGTCAGTAACAATGCAGTGATTACGGAGCTCTGGTCTGGTGTGTGGAATATAATGGATGTGAAGCTCTACATAGTCAGACAGGTGATTATTATTAGACAGGGTGATCATGTGACCTTGGCTCCGGGCCTTGTTTCTTCATTAGTATTTCTGTGCAGTGTAGCTTGGCAGCTTCATTGGCCTTGCAGGGATAATTAGCATTCTGTTACTCTAAACTCACAGCCCACATCTAGTACAGGGTGCTGGATGTGTAAAGGGTAACAGACCATGATAGACTAAGGCTTGGATGTGTTTACAGCCTGCATCTGATGAGCATTTTACTTGTATCTTTGCAGTTTTGATATAACATTTTTTTGGGCTGCGTGACTGATCCCAATGTGTGAAGACAAGTGAGACAGTCTCATCCCAAGTTCTCGATAGATAATCATTGTCCTGCTAATGCAAATAGGGAGGCTGTGGATATTAGTGATAAAATATCTGACTTCACAACAATACCCTTGTGTATATTAAATTTTGACCTGTAGAGATCCACACCACAATCCCCAGACTGTACAGATTAAGAAGGCACCCCCTATCCCCAGATTTGTTATTGTGGTCTGTGTGCATTTAAATGCAGAATATGTATGTCCCACTGCATATCATGTGGTTTTCCTATCTTTGTAGTGGGTCCTGTTTGTGTCTTTACCCCTTTTATCGGTAGTAGTTACAGCAACTAGGGCAGTACTGTACAAGCATGTGAACAAGCCCATGGCCATGATGGGAAGCAGCTGAAGACCAGCAATATTTGGTGATCTTCCCTGTCTAGTGTGATCCCGGAAGTTCTCATCTCTGATCATTTCCAGGTTTACAGCTTTAAAACATTAGCCCCTCTAGATAGGAAAACGGCATTTTGAGCATCTTTTTTTTCAATCTACTTGGAGAGCGTGCAGAAATAACATTAGATATAATAGACCCCTGTTATCTCCCTAAAGAAGAATTATCATATCGGCCTCCCATCTTTCTGCATTCATTGTGTCAAGGCTTGCCTCGGGCAAGTGCTGGGAGCCAGAGACCATGTTAATATTCCCATTGCACACATTCCTGGTTTAGGCTCGAAAGTAATGGGTTCTGCAGCAACATCCAGATGGCAACTGGAACAACCATACATCAAATTTCATATTTGCAAGCATACCACAGATCGGAAATGTCGTGCAGAAATATATTTTTATTGAAAAATGATCACATCACAGAAAGAAAGGTGCCATATTTTGGAGCCACGCAGGACCCCTTTGTCAGGCCTGCACCTTTTTTTCTGTGATGTGATCATTCAATAAAAATATACTTCTGGATGACATTTGTGATCCATGGTGTGCTGGCAGATATGAAAGTTGGGAGCCAGAGACTGGCGCTCGTTATCAAAGCAACTGTGCAATGTTAGTTAGCCATAGTAAGTGGCACCGAGGAGGATAGGACATGTGCTTTGTCCCATGAGAAACTGAACAAATTCTTCTTTAAATTGAACCTGTCACCAGCACTATGCTATCACATAGGGAACTTATCAACCCTCTTGTGATGGCAAAAAAGTTAGGCAAAATAAACTGTTTAAATATGTTTTAAAACCCTTCCTTCTGCCACTGCTTATGGCCTTGCTACCCAACAAGGTTAGGTCCTCTGCACTGTGCCCTTGTGTGTCCCTCTCCCTTTCCCTGTGCCTTTTTATTTTTTTGAATCCGTTTATTAATATAAATAAAAAATACTCTGAAAAAATGTAAAAGACACCCATATACCTGAAGTGCTCATGCATTCACAATTGACCATTGCACATCATATTGGGTGTCACTACTCCTGCCAGAGTGACACAAGCGACTGTAGAGGTCATCTTTTAATTAATAATCTATAAAGGCTTTTAATGCATCACCTATTGGCAATTGTTGAGTGTCCTATCTTTCTGGAGTTATGTGAGTGCATGCAGTTTTGAGGCTTGTCATATGTGGTATCTGTTTACTCGACATCAACTTTATTTAAAAAAAAAAAAAAAAAATGATGGAATGGTTAGATTTTAATTTTTTTTTTGTAACGTGTGCTTTATTGGAGAGATTTCCCCAGAGGTTGTCCCAGAAACATGGCAGGAACATCCCTTTAACATGAGGTGATATTCCCTGTTTAACAGGACAGGTGCTTAAATTTGCTCATCATCCACTAAACTGCCTGACTACTGAGTTATACGTGGCTACCTGTGCATATCAGTTTGTGTAAACCTGTATGGCAGTCTTATTGGGTTTAGTCCTCTTAATCACATTGCAGTAGGCATGTTTTCATGTAAATTGGCTTGAAACAGTTTATTAACTTGAAGTTCTTTTACGTTCTTGGACCAGGTTATGAAATCTCATGAGAAATTGTTCAACACTGATACTTAATGCTAAATATATTGATGTTCTGTTTGTAGGCAGTACAGGGCCGCTCTATGAGCCAACAGGAACGGGACCTACGCGTTGACTTGGGATTCCGTGGGATGCCAATGACTGAAGAACAAAGGCGGCAGTTCAGCCCGGGTCCACGAACCACCATGTTCCGTATTCCAGAGTTCAAGTGGTCCCCAATGCACCAGCGACTTCTCACAGACTTATTGTTTGCTTTAGAAACAGATGTGCACGTGTGGAGGAGGTAAAACACATTTTGCTGATTAATGTTATTTGCATGTTAAAGATGTTGTGGAATGATAGGAGTCAGTGCTTAAGATTGCATTTCCTCAGCATTAACAGAAAAAGTGCTCTAACATCTGACTCCAAAATACAATAGATACAGTAGTGTAGGTCTTTCTACATTGTTCAGTAAGCAACCATGGGATCATGTTTCTTTAGCTGATGAAAGCAACAAGAGGAAGTACCAGAGCTCATAGTGTCTCATTGTTTATCTGTAATGAGAGGTTTAACCAGCATGTGGCACTGGGGGCAAAGTTTAGAATCACTCATAGCAGCTTCTATGAAACTGCTGAGATACAACTGTTGCATTCTGGGAAAGAGGTATATATATTACAAATATGCATTATTACACACATATATAAATATAAGAAAGCGAGGGAAAAGCGGAGGCATTGGAAAGGGTAGGGATGGAGAACTACGGTAAATACCACTAGAGATTTCAGGTAATTCATATACTCTGTACATTCTGGCAAACCTAAATATACAAACATATATATTTTTGCCCATGAAGGTAAATAAGTAGGTACATGTAAGCATACAGTAATAACATTCAATAATACTGTACGTACATCCTATTTTAAGTTATATCTGTAGGGAGTAATGAATTCATGTAGCCCACAACCTACACATTTTTTTATAACACTCCTTATGAACCCAACATTCTGCCTCCATAATCTTCTACATCTAGAACCACATTCTACTTTGTTCTTACATATTACTTTAAAACCCTGCAGTAGTCTTAAATAACCCAGTAAAACACTGAGTACTGTATTTAAAAATAAAAAATAACTACTCTGTCCATATTGGGGGTTGAAAATAGGCCCCCTCACCTGCTAGGTACATCTTAATCTCTACAACTTTAGAAGGGAATTTTCCCAAACCCATTGTAACATTTTCTGCAGATTCGCAGCATCTAAAATAATGTTAATGGCCCTTTTCCAGGTGTGAATAGAACATGTCAAAAATATTACTAGTCCCCCCCCCCCCCCCACATTTTTTTTTTTTTATAAAATAAGGGTTATAATGTGTTAAATGACACTACTGACAAAATATAAAAAAAATAATGTACCTTCGTCCTATCAATTCAGATTAGGAAAAGCAGAGGTTTTAGGCAACTTTGGACTTTCAAAGACTCGCATAGATAAAATATACAAAAATATATAACATTTATTAAGCAAATAGCACAAGGAATTAGACCTTTAAAATTATGTATCTTTGTATTCCTGATTTAAATTTCTAAAAATAGGAACTGTATACACAGACGTGAATCCATCCGTGTTGGGGAGGGGGGATTTAAAGTTGGTCCCTTAACGGTTCCGCCTCTACATGTTTTTCGGGATATCCGCTTCTTCAGGAGTAAATTTTCATAGTATGTATGGATATCTCTATAATGAAATACATGCATTTCAACATATGAAACAAGCAAATAAATGCAAACATGTATTGAAGAGAGATTTCAGACCAGTATGTGGGACCACAGTCTGTCTGCCACAGCTGTGAGCCAAGTCATAGAAATCAATCAAGTTTAATACAGCCTGTAATAACAATCGAAACACCTATATGTGTCAATCCCAGATAATTGGAAGAGGAGCTTACCTGCAAAACACAGGTAAGAGATTTTCCCCTTGGGGCCTGTGAGATCCTTTGCTTGGGTCATGCATTTTGCAGGTAAACTCCTCTTCCAATTATCTAGGATTGACACCTATAGGTGTTTCGATTGTTATTACAGACTATAATAAACTTGATTGATTTCTATGACTTGGCTCACAGCGGTGGTAGACAGACTGTGGTCCCACATACTGGTCTGAAATCTCTCTTTGATATAACATGTTTGCATTTATTTGCTTGTTTCATATGTTGAAATGCATGTATTTATGTCTATATATTTGTTCATCATAGAGCTATCCATACATACTTTGAAAATATACTCCTGAAGAAATGGTTATCCCGCGAAACATGTAGAGGCTGAACTGTTAAGGGACCATCAATAAATCTCCCCCCCCCCCCCCAACACGGATGCATTCACGTCTGTGTATACAGTTCCTATTTTCAGAGATTTAAAATTATGCATCTTTATATTCCTGCTTTAAAGGCCTATTTTTATTTCCTTGTGCTATTTTCTTAATAAATCTTATATATTTGTTATATATTTTGTCTATGTGAGTGTCATACCATGAAAGTCCAAAGTTACCTCAAAACCTCTGCTTTTCCTGATCTGAAGGGGTATAATGTGTTTTCTATAATTGTTCCCACACTGTAAACAGTCCCTGACAGGTCAGACATTCTTGAGTATACTATGAGTAAGGCCACAGCAGCTGAAAAATGTTGGCATTGTTTTAGTGGATCTACTTGTGTAGCCAATAAAGATTTTCAATGTTTGAGTCCACGGAGTTGCCAGCTTATATCTATCAACAGTAAGATATGCGTTCCTTTTTTTTTTTTTTTTTTCAGTGTAGCATGTTGCGATGCAGTACACCGCATTGCAACCTGGTGTGGTGGGTAAAGGTGAATGAAATATCACTTTGTGATATTTTCATAAAGTTGCAAAAAATAAATAAAAAAAGCTTTAAACCCTGGCATTAGTCTCTAATAAAGCATCAAGGTCTCTTTCTTCAGAGCATTATACCGTGGCTGCTGGTGTGAACTATGCAGGCACCATCAAATGAGTGGTAAATCAGCCACAGCTTTAGCAACCTCTGGAAGAATCCTAGATGGGGATAGCTGGTCTAAAGGCAAGTTAGATTGGATTCTGCCCTAATTTAAAGTGATAATAAAGTCCTGTTTTTTTGTTTAAAAATAACAAACATTTTGTACTTACCTGCTCTGTGTAATTGTTCTGCACAGAGCAGCTCAGATCCTCCTCTTTTCGTATCCCCCGCTAGCACTCCTGGCCCCTCCCTTCTGATGTGTGCCCCCCTAGGCAAGCGGCTTGCTATGGTGATACCCAAGCTGAGTCACTGCTCTGTGTGTCCATTGAGACACAGATCCACAGCTTGGGCTTGCCCCCCCCCCCCTCTCTTCTGATTGGCTCATTCACTTTGACAGCAGCAGAAGCCAATGGTGCCCGCTGCTGTGTCTCTGCCAATCAGGAGGATGAGTCCTGGGAAACCGAGGCTCTCGTGCAACATCGCTAGATCGAGAAGGGCATACATTGGTAGAATTTTGAAATAAGATTGTACAACAATTCTCAGAATGATTGAATCTTAAAGTACTGTAGTTCAAGATTTCGTTTTTGACATTCAATTTTTTTGAATGAATGGACTTTACTGAACAAAAACAACCACATACACTGTTAGAAATTCATGCACTCAAGAAAACATTTCCATCTTACGCCTCCAAAATTTCTTGTCACTGCGGTTGAAAACTAACATCAATTTGACCCCATTAATGATTAGAGAAAGGAACAAATGTTCTTACAGCAAAAAATGTCCAACAAAATTTTACTAGCGTATACCCAACTTTATTTATTTGAGATTGAGATAAAATATACACACAGAGAGTGTATTTTTCAGTCTCCGTCATCTGCTAGATCTATAGTGGTTGATTTACTAAAACTGGAGAGTGCAAAATCTGGTGCACCTGTGCATAGAAATCAATTGGCTTCCAGTTTTTGCTTTTGTTTTTTTATTAAAGTTTAAAGTGTTTGTTACTGTAAAAAATTAAAAATAGATCATGTTCCCTTAAAGCATGTTATGCAGCACAATGCTTGTGCTGTGGAATTTGGCCCCCCTGTATCACCTGAAATACCTGATTGATCCTGCCTGGTTCTGCCCTCCCCTTTGTAAACTGACCACAGTTTATTATGGCTGATGAGCCCTAATGTGGTCAGTTTGTGCCTCCGTCATTTACAGCTCTTCTCTGTCCTCTTTTCTCTCCACCCCCCCTCCTGCCTGTCCATTTGTGACAGTGCCGCTGCTGCGATAAATCTATTTTTCTATCATGCCATCCCCCTCTTAAAAAAGAACGTTCTGAACAGTATGTGTTTTTTAAAAAAAAGATGCCGATTTCCGATTTCGATCTTCTTTTAGAGCGTCTACTGGCACTCATATGACTCTTTGGCTCTCTCTCCTCTCTCCACTGAGATCAGTGGGAGTTCTCGACCCCGCTCACTGGAGCTGTCAGCCCAGGAGAGGAGAGAGAAGAGGAGTCACATGAGCGCCGGGAGACGCTCTGAAAGAAGGTAGAAATCTGAAACTTTTTTATAAAACACATACTGTGCGGCACATGTCCTTATTTAACAGAGGAGCTGGCATGATCATGCAATAATGGCTTTACAACCACTTTAAACAAGCTGAAGTTAGAAGCTGATTGGCTACCATGCATAACTGCACCAGATGTCTTAGTAAATCAACCACATATGTTCACATGCAGCAGGAACAAAACAATTGCATGAAACTTTTGGACATTTATGAGTCTGACGTCTGATTCTCTTCTTTGGCAAACATCCTAACAATAAATATTATGTGACTGCTGAGGGACGCATTGGTGGATTTTTTTATATGTTTTTTACATAGTTATATAGTTGGTAAGGTTGAATAAAGACAGCAGGCCATCCAGTACAACTTGTGTAGGTGTGTGTTTTTAATTTTTGATATCCCCTATATTGTTTTTGCTAAGATGCCCATCCAAGAGTCTTTTAAAACTATCTATACTTCCTGCCAACACCACCGATTGTGGAAGGGAGTTCTACATCCGTGCTGCTCTGACATTGAAAAAAAAAAAACGATGCAGCCTAAAGTGGATGTAAACCCTCACATATACCCAGTGAAGTGAATAGCCTCAGATGATACACAGAGATGAAACATATCCTCCTACATATTAGTTGGTAATGTGTTCCATAGTCGAGGCCCTTGGACTTACTCATTCAGCAGTAGTAGTGTTGGATTACACTGGAGACAGCTGATTGGAGGAAAAGCACACACACCCCTCCAGATAGGCAGAGACTTTTAGAGCTGTGCTGTGGCAAGTCAAGCTGTCTGCTCGCCCTGACATAAATTTCAGCCTGGTTTTATCACATGTCCGAGAGCTTGTCAGAAGTTATCATGCTGATAACAGAAGAACAGAGCAGGAGAAAGCCGCAGGACTTAATGCTTTGAAGAGAGATAAGAAAACAATGCAGGTACATGTGCCCAGCTCAAATTTCATGAATCGGGTTTACATTCACTTTATTATGGTTAAACAGCTTCTCTTCCAGTCACATCGTGTGGCCCTGTGTCCTCTTGCACTCCCTGGGACTGAAAAGTTTCATACTTACACTGGGATCACCGTTGAGATATTTGTATATCGCTATCCCATCTCCTCTCAAGCGTCTCTTTTCCAGGGAGACTAAATGTAGCGCTTGCAGTCATTCTTCATAATTGAGGTCCTCCAGTCCCCATATTAATTTTGTTGCCCTTCTCTGGACCCTCTCCAGCACATCCCTTCTGAGGATTGGTGAACTGGAAGGGGTGTTCCAGATGTGGCCGAGCCAGAGTCTTATAAAGTGGCAGGATTATAGTTTTATCTCTGGAGTAAATTCCCTTTTTAATGCATGCTAATATTCTGCTGGCTTTGGTAGCTGCAGTTTGACACTGAATGCTATTGCTCAATCTGTCTTCAACTGGGACCCCTAGATCCTTCTCCATCCTTTTTGATAAATAAAATTGCACACTTTGTCTTGTGCAGAGTGAACAATTAGCAAATTGTAAATGTCACGCAAAAAGAATAAAAATAAAAATAACCAAAATCACCAAAATCTGCAAAGGTAATTTAGTGTTCAGTCCTCAGATTTCGTAAAGATGTTTGAGCGCTGTGTGCTTTTATGCTCATTTAATTTAGCAGAAGCTGAACTGTTGCTGAACTCTCTTGTTCCCATGAGAATTCATGCTATTTTAACATAGACAAGAGAACATCTTAAATGGATGACACACTTTCTGTTTATGGAAGGCACCATGCAGGCAGAACGCACTATGTGTCTATGGTAAAGCTCGATGGAGGAAAGCTAATTGGAACATTTAGGTTATGGTCAATCCCCTAAGCACTAGACGCAGCATGCCAAGAGTGAGTCTGCTTCTCAGGTGGAGTATTTTACCTTAACGGTTTTTAAATAATGTATGCTCACTTTCTAGTTGTCTGTTGAACAGGTGATCTGGAAGGCAGGTTGTATATTAAAACAGCCCCGAAATAAAAAAATTCTGAACCCTGATTTAGTTTCTAGCTGACATCCTATGGTTTGGTGTATAGGTCACCAACACCTTGTATTAAAATATGGTTAGGACTCACACACAGAGACCCATTTGCAGGTGTATGAGCATACTGCATAAATACCTGTATTTCCAGTGCCTAGGAGCCCCAGCTACCATGTAATCCTGCCCATAGGAATCAATTACAAAATCTGCTATACTTGCGTTTACAAACGCACACTTATGGGTCTATTTTTACAAACATAACTTGCATGGGTGTAGCATATGCAGACAAATATAACATTACCTATTTTTTTTTGCATGCACCTGCGTGCTATTATTGTGCTTATGTGATCACTAGTGTATACATGAGTACAGCCATGCACAGACATTCATGACTATGGGCATCTTTATGCAGCACCTGAGCTTTCCAGGTGTGGGAAATACGCTGGAATGAACGTTGTGCTTGGGCGATCATGTGCAAAAAGACACCCACACACCCACCTACCCTTGAAGTGGCCAGTGCAGTAAAGGCACATTGCGTGTGCAAATTTTCTGCATGGTGTTTAAGTTCACTACCCTTGCAATCTGCATGCTGGTGCCAATGTATTGTTAATGGCACCTAAATGCAGATTGTAAATACAGTGTATTTGTAGGCACCAAATCGCATGGTAACACAGTACCATTCGGTTTGGAACAGAGCAGCCAGTGGGCTGATCAAAATAAATGAAGAAATTTCTCCATCCACTGAAACCAAGAATAACATTAAAATAAAAATGTTATGGGAGAAAAAATCAACAATTTTTTCCATCTTCTTACAGTCCCCATTAATACTGTAGACCCCTCCTATACTTCAGGTACCTACTGTAGCAAGTGAGGTCTTGAGGAGGAACCCATGTGCATACGCTTACATTGGGTTTCATATACACAGGAGCCTTTGACTTTGCTGCCCTGTCCTGTGAAACCACAAAGTAAGAGGTGCTGGAGTGGATGACAGTGACATAGAGCCGAACGTCCAGGGACAGGGAGGTAGGACAGGTAGTGGGGGGTGTGTGTGTGTGTATGTATGTATGTATGTATGTATATATATATATATATACACACACACACACACACACACACACACACACACACACACACACACACACACACACTGGCTCAGGCCCTCCTTTCCCTGCTCATTACTGTCACTTGTAAACACAGAAGTTCAGCTTCTGTGTTTACAAGAGACCACTTGTATCCCAATGGCCCCCACACATCTGATCTCTTGAGTGGCTCTCACTGAGTACAGGATGGGGACAAGGGAGATGCATGTGCCTGGGGTGCAGTGCAGATGCCAACACCCCAGCTGAATACAGCAACACAAGTAAGAAATGTGGAAGATGGTGGAGTATTTAAGGAGGGGGGAGAAGAGAGAAGATCAGGAGGGGGTAGAAGAGAGAAGATCAGGAGGGGGGAGAAGATGGGGTGGGGCAGTGGGGGATTGCACGCCGAGGTCAGCAGAAGAGGAGTGAAAGTGATATGTGGATGGGAATGCAGAGGTAAGCAGTTGTGGAAGAAGACTGAACGCTGCACTTTGTGTGTAGCGCACCCCTGAACTTGGCACTCTCTTTGTAACCCCCCAGAACTCTACACTCTGCACATAATGCCCTCATAATATTTAATGCCGTGGTTGAGTTCCTGCACCTATTTTCTGAGAAGAAAAAGCTGTGTGTGTATACAGGTGAAACTCGAAAATGTAGGATATCGTGCAAAAGTTCATTTATTTCACTAATGCAACTTAAAAGGTGAAAATAATATAAGATAGACACATTACATGCAAAGCAAGATAGTTCAAGCTGTGATTTGTCATAATTGTGATGATTATGGCTTACAGCTCATGGAAATCCCAAATCCACAATCTCAGAAAATTTGAATATTACATGCAATCAATAAAACAAGGATTGTACATAGAACAATATCGGACCTGTGAAAAGTAGAAGCATGCATATGTACTCAGTACTTGGTTTGGGCCCTTTTGCAGCAATTACTGCCTCAATGCGGCGTGGCATGGAAGCGATCAGCCTGCGGCACTGCTGAGGTGTTATGGAAGACCAGGATGCTTCAATAGCGCCCTTCAGCTCTTCTGCATTGTTCGGTCTCATGTCTCACCTTTCTCTTGCCTCACCTTTCTCTTGCCACTGCCCCATAGATTCTCTATGGGGTTCAGGGTGAGTTTGCTGACCAATCAAGCACAGTAATCCCATTGTCATGTCACCAGGTTTTGGTGCTTTTGGCAGTGTGGGGGAATTGCCAATTCCTGCTGGAAAATTATGACAGATGACATGGCTCCCCAAATCAACACAGACTGTGGAAACTTCACACCGGACTTCAAGCATCTTGCAGTGTGTGCCGCTACATTCTTCCTCCATACTCCGGCTCCTTGGTTTCCAAATAAGATGCAAAATTTGCTCTCATCAGAAAAGAGGACTTTAGACCACTGAGCAACAGACCAGGTCTGTTTTTTCTTTAGCCCAGGTAAGACGCTTCTGACAATGTTTGTTGTTCAGGAGTGGCTTGACAAGAGGAATATGACATTTGAAGCCCATGTCCAGGATCCATCTGTGTGTGTATTGGCTCTTGATGCACTGACTCCACTCCACTGAGTCCCACTCCTTGTAAAAGTGCCCAACGCTTTTGATTGGCCTTTTCCTGACAATCCTCTCCAGGCTGCGTTCATCCCTGCTGCACCTTTTTCTTCCACACTTTTCCCTTCTGCATAACTTTCTATTAATGGGCTTTGATACAGCACTTTGGGAATTTGCAATTACTGTATTTATTGGCGTATAACACTCACTTTTTTACCCTGAAAATAGAGGGCAAACTGTGCCTGCATGTTATACGCAGGGGGGCGTGGAAAGTTTTTTTTCCCCTAAAAACGTCCCTCTTAAATTTAGGGTGCGTGTTATATGCCGATAAATACGGTACCTTTTGGAGGGTGTCAATGATGGTTTTCTGCACAACTGTCAGGTCAGCAGTCTTTCCCATGATTGTGATTCCTACTGAAAAAGACTGAGAGACCATTTAAAGGCTCAGGAACCCTTTGCAGGTGGTATGGTGTAATTAGCTGATTAGATTGGGACACTTTGAGCCTAGAATATTCACTTTTTCACAATATTCTAATTTTCAGAGATTGTGAATTTGGGCTTTCATGAGCTGTAAGCCATAATCATCACAATGATGACAAATCACGGCTTGAACTATCTTGCTTTGCATGTAATGAGTCTATCTCATATATTATTTTCACCTTCTAAGTTGCATTAGTGAAATAAATGGACTTTTGCACAATATTTTATTCGGGTTTCACCTATATATATATATATATATATATATATATATATATATATATATATATATATGTGTGTGTGTGTATATGTGTGTGTATATATATATATATATATATATATATATATATATATATATATATATATATATATTTATGTATTTATTTAAAGGGGAATACTAAATAAAGGGCCAATTCAGTGTCCTTCAGACTGGGAGTAGAAAATGTCCCATGTCCTAAAGTATAGTTGTTATATAGAGGGATTAGAATGATTTCTTTTTTAGGCGTCCAAAGCCTGCATAGCATTTCTGTGCAAATGCTTTTCATTATTTGGGAATGACATGGGTGGGAAAAACATCAGAAATTTGAACTGCCCATTATCTGATAGGATTCAATTGTAATAGTTTGTGCAGGCTATAGGTGTAATCACACATATTTATGCTGTACACCTTAGAGTGTAAATTTTTGTTGTGAAAAAGTATTAATTTACAACGTTTTTGCAAGGATTTTAGCACATATCATATTGTGTTTTAACTATCGTAGAGTTTTAACTATCGTAGAGTTTTACCTGCTATTTTTATTTTGAAACTGACTTATACTCCCACGTAATTTGTAAGTGGCTGGGTCTGCCAGTTAGAATCACATCACTACCAATGCTGCAATAAGGAGAAAATTACAATAAGACATTTTTATAGGCAGGCATTGAGATCATCAGGGTGGTGGCAGATGGAGGAAGTTAATATTATTTTTATTTATTTTTTTGCCAAAGACAGAGCATTTATTAAACTTGTTAAATATATATTCAGCTACAGTGCATTTATTTTTATTTTTTTCCCTGCTCTTTAGCCATTCCACAAAATCAGTCATGGACTTTGTCAATAGCAATGAAAACATCATCTTTGTCCATAACACTATCCACTTGATATCCCAAATGGTCGACAACATCATCATTGCTTGTGGAGGAATATTGCCTTTGTTGTCCGCTGCCACCTCGCCAACTGTAAGTACAATGCTGCCATCTAGTGGCGTTTTGTAGGGATGTCATTTGTATTTCTAGTTTTATGTAACTTAGTTTGTAAGTATAGATTACACAACTGAAAACCGTAATATCCACCATAACTTCTTTTAGGGCGGACACTTTTGCTCAGTATTTATTTTGCTTAAATTGATTTATTTTCCTATTTTATTTTTTTTAACTAACAAGCATTGTTGTATTTATATATCTTTTAGTTTTTCACAAGAACTTTTAATTGTTAGCATTAGCTATTGAATCTGCCTTAAACTTGTTTTTATTTTTTGATTTTAATGCTTTTTTTCTTGTACTGTTGTGGTCTGTTGTCTGTGTGTCTATTGTTTGTCCAGGGTTCTAAGGTTAGTATATCTGATGTAAGTTTTCGTTTTATTATCTTTTTCCCCCCCTCTCTCCCTTTCCGCCACATACTTCATTGTATGCTGTGTCTCACTCGGTGTTATAACTTAAACCATGATGCATGCATGTAAATTTTTCCAAAGTATACACAAACTTGATGCAGTTCAGCTGCCTTGATGGCTTCATGAATGGAGAATGGAGGAAGTGTTTAGCTTCCTCAGAAAAAAAACAAAATAGATCCCTTCTGCCATTTTTGTTTACAGTAGGTTAGAAATGAAAGAGAGGATCTGATTGGATGCTTTTTATAGTACACAACCATTCGCTTTCTCTGGTCTTCATACATGAGTCCATGTGTTGCTTTGGTTGACACCACCTATAGTCCAGTTATGAGCCTAATAAATCTTGTATAGTTCTAGGTAACATGGCAATACCTTGTGTCATTCGTTTATGTTTGCTTTATGTTCTTCCAGTTCCCTGTGGTGTAGCGGGTCCCAGTGAAAAGTTACTTGAGCTCCCTGTTTTGATGTATATAGTTGTTGCTGTATATTTGACAATGTTCTCTCACTATGGTATACTGCCTGTGCAGAATCTTTCTCCATTAGTAACTGTTAAACTCGCCACCTACTCCCAAGCAGTGGCATCTGATGGCATATTTTTTTTGTTGGAGGGGACAGACAATCCATCCATCGCCACCCCAAGTCCCCCCCAGTCGGGTCACAGGCACGATTAGTCGGTTGGTCATTAGCCCCACACTTACCCCATCTAGGTCACAAGCAGTGCTTCCTCTAGGCGGCGTTCTCTCCTCCTGGTGCTTCAAGGCAGGTTCCTCTGCTTCCCCTCCTCCTCTTCCTTGGCGGCCAATGGGAACAAGGACCTCTTCCCGACAACCCAAGCCGATGGGTTTTAGAAAATGTGAACTTCTCTTTTAAAATGATTGTAAAGGTTTTTTTTTTTTAAATAATCATATACTTTCGCTTTGCAATGGTTTTGCGCTGATAAGCCCTGATTCTCCTCGTCTATGATCCTTGGCCAGCATTTTTGGCTCCTCCTCTTCTTAGTATGACACCATACTTCTTATGGTGGCACACCTGTGGGCTCAATCCCGAGTCAGGATGCTTGTGTCCATATACACAAGATATGTAGGTGATTTTGGCACACAATGCACTGTATTAAGCAGTGAATGTGGCTTTTACCAAACATTCACTGTTGGTAAATCAATCACTCCAAATTAAAAACCCGCAAATAGTTAAATGATTCACCTACAGAGAATGTTAGATCCAATGCGTTAAAAATATGCACCAAGGTTTATGTCAAAGCAAAATAAGAAAAGACATATGCAGTGCATCTCTACAATTCATGCATGTTTGCCCATGTTTTATGCCTGCAAAAACTCTGCAAATACAGAAAAATAGCCATTGATCTGCCAGAATTGCACTCGGCCTCTAGTTTCCCAATGTGGGCTGACGACAGCTTTTTTGTAGATTGCATTGTCTCAGCTCTACCCAGTTTATTTTGCTAAACTGCTCAACCACTCCAATTCATCTCTAAAGGATAGGCGCTAACTGTTGGGTCTAAATTAAAAACTGGGAGCGGTAAATAAACCCGTGGAGATAACACAGGAAGTGTGCACAGAACACAGTTACAGCTTTGAACTTCTGAAAATATCAACATTTCCTTTTGCATTTCTAAACCAGATGCAGCAAAATGCTCTCCACGGTATATTAAACAATGTTTTTAAATAGGAGCAAGTAAGAGTTTCATTAAATATATATATATCAATCTGCCTGCTCTCAGGATAATAAACCTTTAACAATGCACAAAGTCATTCACAGTCCAAATAGTGGTATTCAGAGTTAAAAAAAAGAACCTCAAATCAGTGCACTTTTAATGCAAAGGGCAGGGCTCAAGTCCTGCAGGAGTCCCTGCACTTTTTTTTACAGCAGGAACTCAGTTCCCTTTGCAGGACTAGAGCAGCCAAACCGCTCGAGCCAATGCTTCACTAAGCGGCGATGCCCAGCTCAAGTCACTGTCAGGGGCAGGCGAACCTTAGTAATTTTGTATGTTACTGGCCGCTTCCTGTATATGGATTCACTTTCTCGATGCCGCAATGTCTCCTGGGAGCTTTTGTCCCTGTTCCCATGAAACATTGCGGAGGTCTGCCGCGAATTATCGCGGGATTTAGAACTTGCGTTTTAGTAATTATGCATATCAGCTTATCCCTATGGGATAGCGGGTGTCAGCGGATGAACAGCTGCTAACACCCAATCTCATCCGGGTCCGCTATGCTCCGATTCTGCAGACGGAGGAAATCCTATTTTTCCATCCGTCATCGGATCGGGTGAACACGGACAGACGGTCTGTGTTTATCTGATCCCCCCCCCATAGGGAAGAGCGGAGACCTGGCAAGGCGTCCCTGCACAGTGTGCAGGGACTCTCCTGTCATCTGCTGGCTCAGCGGGGATCAGCGGAGCGATCCCCCCTGAGCAAGCAGAGGTTCACGGGGCGGATCATCAAGGATCCATCCCTTTCCAAAAGGGCCCTTACCCTCAGTTGTGGACCACCTGATCATAAGTGGTCAACAGCGCTCAGTTCAGCATAAACAAAATATCCAGACAGCCTCTTGGCAGCTTAGAATCTAAATTGATCAGCCCACCAGAAGGGGCACCAAACCATGCAAAGTTCAGGAAGCAGAACAAAAATGCCTCACTGTGCAGTATTAAAGTGGTTGCAAACCCTGTTACACCACTTTTACCTACAGGTAAGTAGAGCTGCACAATTAATCGTTAAATGGTGATCTTGATTCAACCCCCCTGATGATTTTGCCGATTCTTTCATATAACAAGTGGAGAGACTTATCTGCTCACTCAGCTGTCAAAAGAAAATATTCAGGCAGTATGCCAAGTTTTTAACAACATGAAATATAGTAACTAACGCTTCCTTTTTGGATTAAAGGGATAAACTTCTGTGTGTGTGTGTGTATATACAGTGCGGAAAATAAGTATTTGAACACCCTGCTATTTTGCAAGTTCTCCCACTTGGAAATCATGGAGGGGTCTGAAATTGTCATCGTAGGTGCATGTCCACAGTGAGAGACATAATCAAAAAAAAAATCCAGAAATCACAATGTATGATTTTTTTAACTATTTATTTGTATGATACAGCTGCAAAGAAGTATTTGAACACCTGAGAAAATCAATGTTAATATTTGGTACCGTAGCCTTTGTTTGCAATTACAGAGGTCAAACGTTTCTTGTAGTTTTTCACCAGGTTTGCACACACTGGAGGAGGGATTTTGGCCCACTCCTCCACACAGATCTTCTCTAGATCAGTCAGGTTTCTGGGCTGTCGCTGAGAAACACGGAGTTTGAGCTCCCTCCAAAGATTCTCTATTGGGTTTAGGTCTGGAGACTGGCTAGGCCATGCCAGAACCTTGATATGCTTCTTACAGAGCCACTCCTTGGTTATCCTGGCTGTGTGCTTCGGGTCATTGTCATGTTGGAAGACCCAGCCTCGACCCATCTTCAAAGCTCTAACTGAGGGAAGGAGGTTGTTGCCCAAAATCTTGCAATACATGGCCCCGGTCATCCTCTCCTTAATACAGTGCAGTCGCCCTGTCCCATGTGCAGAAAAACACCCCCAAAGCATGATGCTACCACCCCCATGCTTCACAGTAGGGATGGTGTTCTTGGGATGGTACTCATCATTCTTCTTCCTCCAAACACGGTTAGTGGAATTATGACCAAAAAGTTCTATTTTGGTTTCATCTGACCACATGACTTTCTCCCATGACTCCTCTGGATCATCGAAATGGTCATTGGCAAACTTAAGACGGGCCTTGACATGTGCTGGTTTAAGCAGGGGAACCTTCCGTGCCATGCATGATTTCAAACCATGACGTCTTAGTGTATTACCAACAGTAACCTTGGAAACGGTGGTCCCAGCTCTTTTCAGGTCATTGACCAGCTCCTCCCGTGTAGTTCTGGGCTGATTTCTCACCTTTCTTAGGATCATTGAGACCCCACGAGGTGAGATTTTGCATGGAGCCCCAGTCCGAGGGAGAGTGACAGTCATGTTTAGCTTCTTCCATTTTCTAATGATTGCTCCATCAGTGGACCTTTTTTCACCAAGCTGCTTGGCAATTTCCCCGTAGCCCTTTCCAGCCTTGTGGAGGAGTACAATTTTGTCTCTAGTGTCTTTGGACAGCTCTTTGGTCTTGGCCATGTTAGTAGTTGGATTCTTACTGATTGTATGGGGTGGACAGGTGTCTTTATGCAGCTAATGACCTCAAACAGGTGCATCTAATTTAGGATAATAAATGGAGTGGAGGTGGACATTTTAAAGGCAGACTAACAGGTCTTTGAGGGTCAGAATTCTAGCTGATAGACAGGTGTTCAAATACTTCTTTGCAGCTGTATCATACAAATAAATAGTTAAAAAATCATAAATAGTGATTTCTGGATTTTTTTTTTTTTTGGATTATGTCTCTCACAGTGGACATGCACCTACGATGACAATTTCAGACCCCTCCATGATTTCCAAGTGGGAGAACTTGCAAAATAGCAGGGTGTTAAAATACTTATTTTCTGCACTGTATATATATATATGCAGGAAGTTTAACCACTTAAAGTCCAAATCCTTTTCTGACACTTGTTTCTTAAGTTAAAATCAATATTTTTTGCTCAAATTACTTGGAACCCCCAAACATTATATATATTTTAGCAGAGACCCTAGGAAATAAAATGGCTTTTGCCAAATTGCTGCAATATTTTATGTCACACTGTATTTGCCCAGCAGTCTTTCAAAAACAATAAAGTTAGCACAATTGTTTTGTTTTAATGTGAAAGAAGTTATGGCGTGAGAATCGTGATCTATCTTCTAAGCAAAGAAATTGTGATTCTCATTTTTGCCAGAATCATGCAACTCTCCAAGTAAGCCTATAACAAGGCTTACCTATAGGTACCTTGAATATCTCCTAAACTTGCACAGTTTAGGAGATATTCAGTATATGCAGCTACAGGCATTATTCAGATAATCATTATTTGGCGATTCTGTGCACCATAAGAACAATCATAGTGGCAGTTTCGCTGCTTGATCTTTCTTACAGGGGACGGGAGGAAATGTCCCCCCCCCCCCTCTGCCGCCATCCAGTGCTTCTCTGGGCTCTCCCGTGCCATCGGGGACCCGGAGACAGAATCGGATGGCGACCCGTCGGAGGCCCGTGCGCGACTTTATGATGGCTGCGGATGTAAACAAAGCTGCGATCGATTTTTTACAGCCTCATGCTTTCCAGCCTGGAGGAGAGATGTGGGGTCTTATTGACCATGCATCTCTCCATAAAGAGGACCTGTCGCAATAGATTCCTATTACAAGGGATGTTTACATTCCTTGTAATAGGAATAAAAGTGGAATAGGAATACAAGTGATCAAAAAAATTAAAAAAATTAAATGTAAAAGAAAGTGTAAAAAACAAAAACAAAAAAAAACATTTAAAACGCCCCCTCTCCGGTAGCTCATGCTCAGAAGCAAACACACACGTAAGTCCTGCCCACATATGTAAACGCTGTTCAAACCACACATGTGAGGTATCGCATTAGACTGCGAGCAACAATTGTAGCACTAGGCCTCATATGTAATTCTAAGCTGGTAACCTGTAAAAAAAAAAAAAAAAGAAAAAAGCATCACCTATGGAGATATTTAAGCACTGAAGTTTGGCCCCATTCCCGAGTGTGCGCAATTTTAAATTGTGGCATGTTGGGTATCTATTTACTCACCGTAACATCATCTTTCACATTATACTAATAAAAATGGGCTAACTTTACTGTTTTGTTGTTTTTTAATTTATGAAAAAAGGCGCTTGAAAAATTATTGCGCAAATACCATGTAGGATAAAATGTTGCAATGACCACCATTTTATTCCTTGGGGTGTCTGCTAAAAAAAAACATATAATGTTTGGGAGTTCTGAGTAATTTTCTAGAAAAAGAATTATGATTTTTACAAGTAGGAGAGGAGTGCCAGTATAGGTCCAGTATGGAAGTAGTTAAAGGCAATTTAACATTTATTTAAAAACGCCAAAATACAAGCGATAAAGATAAAAACAGCATGTCAATCCAAACAATAGGAGAGTTTCCAACCAACAAAATGGTTGCGACCCTTGTACGTGGTGATATTGCGTGTCCAGGCTTCACCCGATTTGTTTCCTCATGGAAAACCCCTGATGATGTATTTTCACGACGAAACGGGTTGGATTAAGCCTGGACACGTGATGTCCCCAGGCACGAGGATCGCTGCCATTTTGTTGGTTGGAATTGGATTGACATGCTGCTTTTATTTTTATTGCTTGAGCGTATTCTATTTACATTCTAAATGTTATACTGCACAATTCTCCACTTTCTGAAATTTGCATGGTGCGGTGTCCCTCCCGGTGGAGTGACTTATGATCTTGAGAGTTCCATTTTGTTATACACTTTCATTTTTTTAATGTACCACATGAAATAACCAACTTTTTTTTTTTTAACAATTTCTTGTTACCATGATGACTAGAAGGGTTGTAAAAAATTCTTAGTATTGTTTTTTTGCAGCGGTTTAACAATGAACACATACAATTACCTTTAAATACTTCATATTACTCTTCATATAAAGGCTGCCGAAGCATTACCAAAACTTATTAAAGGGTTAAACTGAAAGAAGGTTTAGTACTGTCTTCTATCTTTTATATTAGATTCCCCTAGCTAGCAGGTCCATAGAGAGAGCTGGCCTGCTTTTTCTCATTCTCATAATGAAAGACGATAACTTTAACACCTATAGGATAAAAAAATGAGTGTCTACAAATATTATCGCATTGACCTAGTGTGCAAGAGTATGTTGTAATATTCCATAACCAGGTGGACAGATCTCTGTACTATGACAGACAATATATTTTAAAGGGAGTTTTCCCTTATGGGATTACACATAGGATGTCAGAAACTGGAGATCTGTGTTAGTGAGGCCCACAATTCCGCAAGCAGCGTGTGCTGGGCGCCCCAGCCAACATAACATCATTCTCTGTAGAGAATTGTCCTTTCAAAGCCAATCATCTTTACAGCTAAGTGTATATTATCAAATCTGCAGCAGGACACTAGGCTGTGTTTAAATCAGATTTGCAGATGCTAAATAAATTATATTCAGAAAAATGTCGGAAAAATGATTTTGGCACAGATTGCTTTGCTACTCAGCGAACACACAGACATTTTGTGGGTTGGTACTGAATTTCTCAAGACTTGACATTCTGTTAGGCCTTTTTTTTTTCTTTTGATTGTTATGCCGCGTACACATGGCCGTTTTTCAGGTTTTAAAAAATTATGTTTTTTTTTAAATGTCATTAAAAACGATTGTGTGTGGGCTCCAGAGCATTTTTCACGATGTAAAAAATGGCATTAAAAATTTAGAACATGCTGTAATTTTTCATGTCGTTTTTAACATTGTAAAAAATGGTCATGTGTGGGCTTTAACGACGTGAAAAAAACACGCATACTCAGAACCAAGTTAAGAGAGGGGATCGCTCGTTCTGGTAAAACTAGCGTTCGTAATGGAGTAAGCACATTCATCACGCTGTAATAGACTGAAAAGCGCGAATCGTCTTTTACTAACACAAAAATAGCAAAAGTAGCCCCAAGGGTGGCGCCACCTGAATAGAACTTCCCCTTTATAGTGCCGTTGTACGTCACCACGCTTTGCTAGAGCATTTTTTTTTCACGATCGTGTGTAGGCACTATTAAAAGACTATTAAAAACGAAAACATTTTACAAACCGATAAACGGACATGTGTACGCGGCATAAGGCTACCTTTTTCCGGCAGAAATGTAGCATAGACCCACAGAATACAAAATAAGAGTTCCTTCATACCTCATACTATAATGTTTGATAAATCTGTTTATACACAGGTGTAGACAGCAGATAAGATAGAAAATGATAAGGTAGTCAAAGAAAAGTCCCTGTTTAGGTCACACAAAGCCAGTGTGAACCATAAAGACATGGTTTGACAAATTGACTTGGAGGGGCTTGAATGGCTTGGACCTGACCTCAGAGCCCTGACCTCAACCCTATTGAACTCTTTTTAGGATGAACTGGAATGCCAAAAGTGAGCTAGGTTTTCTCATCCAACATCAACAATCCTTAAATGTTCTTTTGGCTGAATGGGTACAAACTCCCAGCAACACACGCCAAAATCTTGTGGAGAGGTTTTCAGCAGCGGCAGGCAACCCATAAGGGGCCCAGGGGCGCCGTCCCCTAATCTCGATGTGGGGTGCCGGACTCATAGGTTTCTATTTTTTTTTTAAGCACATCATTAGAGCCCGAGGCTCTAATTGGCACTGCACCCTGAACCCACCCACTTGTGACATTAGCGAATCAATATTCGCTATTGTCTTGAGACTTTTCCACCTGGCCAATCAGGACAGGAGATGGATCTTAAGACCGTATAAGCCGGTTGAAGAAGCTGGGGAAGCTGCAAACCTTGATGGGGTAAGTGTGGAACTGGTGGTGGTGGTGGGGGGGGGGGTCATGCATAGCTTTATAGTTTGAAATGGGATGTTCAACAAGACCATATAGGTGTGATAGTCACATGTCCACAAACCCTTGGCCTAATTTTGTTGCAAAATTTACTATTTAGAAGAATAAATAACGAGCATCTTCAGATTCTGTTTGTTTTACTATAACTATAAGAAACGTAAGTATTTGTACACACGTTGGGAAAATTGGACTAAAAATACCACTTTCGAAGTGATCATATGATAAGCTGATCGATCGTACACAGCTTTTGAGAACCGATCACGACATATTCATGCAGAATTATCCCAAGGGACAAATCTGAAATGTTTTCTCGTACTATACCAAAACTAAAAATCAGAAGACAAAAACCATGCTTGCTCTGAAATTAAAGAATACAATAAAGTACAGCACATCACTTCCAAATTTGTATTTTATCATATGAGAAATTTCCTTACTTAAAGTAACCTCTTCATTTTCGATATGAGACTAGCATGCAAAAGAAAAAAAATGGATGATCGTTCATCTGATATTCTTATCATGTGTACGAGGCTTTAAACAAAAGTAGATCCTTCTAAATTCTGAAGTAGTAATCTGTGCAGCAACTACTCTAAACATCAATATACAAAGCAATACAAAGAAATAACTGGGAAAATATATCTTCCTAAATATTTTATAAGCTTCTCTTTTAAGCTGTTGGCTTTTCTTATTTGTTTAGCTGGCTCTGGTCTTCAAGCGGAAGCACCTTTTAGTTTCCCCAAACATATATCTTATGCAAATTGTGATGATTGCACTTTGAACCACCTCCTGCTTTTGTTATCGTTGGCCACCATTGCCACCCTCAAGATTTGTTGATCCATAGGGAGCTGCTAGCTACAAAAGGAGGTGGGTCAGAGTGCAACACCAATTAGGCATAATAAAATCACCTGGTTTGGTGCAAATACCTTATTCTGGATATAATCAGAAGATACTTTTAGGAATTTGTGTTATATCTAGTGTTGCACTGATACCAAAATCGGTGCCGATACTAATCATTTGCATGAGTACGGTTCTTGTATTTGTACAAATGCCCCGATACGGAAACTGATACCCTCAGCTCCGCAGACTGTAACCGCTGATTTTAAAGCACGTTCACATACATGCAGGCCGGTTTCAGTGCAGCTTGTAAAAATCTGGTGCGATTTTGTTCAGATGTGAATTTTTAAAGAGTATGACGCTAGAAACCAAACTGAAAATTGTATCAGACTTTTTTTTTTAATATCGCACTGTGGCCGTCCCGCTTATACGTGAACCAGCTATATAAAATGCCGGCTTGGTTCACGTGTCGTGTGAATCAGATGTGGATCAAACGCAATATATATTATAATTCTAATTTAATATTAATATTAAAATATTAAAATATACAATCACAAAAAATGTATTTATTAATCAACTAATTGATCAATTGGCTCATTTAATAAAAATAGAT
This sequence comes from Rana kukunoris, assembly GCA_029574335.1. NCBI lineage: Eukaryota > Metazoa > Chordata > Amphibia > Anura > Ranidae > Rana > Rana kukunoris. The sequence goes on along the minus strand of CM056050.1, from coordinate 80,098,482 downwards.
AATTGGTATTGGCAGAAAAAGGGTTGGTACTCTTAAAAATCTGGTATTGGTGCTTCCCTAGTCATTTCTAAGGACTAATGCCGCGTACACACGATCACTTTTTGTGATGAAACGTCGTTTTATGTCTTTAAAAAAAAAAAAAAAAAAATCCGAACATGCTTGAATTTTTTGTGTCGTTTTTCAAAATGTCATTTTTTGTGTCATAAAAAGTGATCGTGTGTGGGCAAAACGACGTTGAAAACAACGTTTTTAAACCTGCGCATGCTCAGAAGCAAGTTATGAGACGGAGCTTCAATGGAACAGAGTGCCATCGAACGTGGTGTACGTAACCGCGCTTTGCTAGAGCATTTTGGAAAAACGATGGTGTGTATGCAACGTCGTTTTGGAAAATGAAGTTTGAAAAACGTTGTTTTGTTTCGTCACATAAAAGGTCTTTTTTTTTCATCACAAAAAGTGATCGTGTGTACGCGGCATAAGAGTGATTGGATTAGTAGAACTCACAGATTTATGTAAAGCCCCATGACTTTATGAACACTGTCTCTGTACCCCTTGTAGTGAATGACTTATGGGGTTGCTAATGAATATAGAGGTGATGTGTTGTAAATATAAAAAAAAAAAAAATGTAGTATTATCGTCCTGCTCAGCAGAATGATCCAAGAATTGGTCATAAATTCAGAATTGATTACTCTGCCATCAGGAACTCGGTCTCCTTCTGTCTTTCCATTATTTTCTGCATTTGTAATCAGAGTATAGCATTGGAAAAAATAAGCCTATGTGTATACATCAAGTACCCGTGTCCTTTGTAGTTAAAGTGATTGTAAAGAAAAAATTTGTTTTTAAAAAAACAAACATGTCATAATTACCTGCTCTGTGTAGTGATTTTGCACAGAGCAGCCCAGATCGTCATCCTTCTCTGTTCCCCTGCCGATGCTTTAGCCCCTCCCCCTTGTCGAGTGTCCCTATAGCAAGCTGCTTGCTGTGGGGGCACTCTTGCATGCTCGCTCCCTTGCCGAATCTCTGCGTCCATAAGATTCACTGACTTCACTGGCTGTGACTGACAGCAGTGGAAGCCAATGGCTCCTGCTGCTGCAACTCAGCCAATCGGGAGGAAGAGACTCGGGAGAGCCTTGGGTCTCGTGTACATTGCTGGTTCGCGATCGGGCTTACGTAAGTATTAGGAGGGGCTAAGGGGGAGCCGCATACTGAAAGTTTTTTACCTTCATTCGCAAAATGCATAAAGGTAAAAAACCTTCAACCTTTTCAACCACGTTTAGTTGCACATATTTGTGGCCTCTGTTAATCAGCATAATAGGAATATTACTTTTGAATAAATATATCCAATAGTATTAATTATGCACAAATTGTTCTACATAAGGCTTCTTTGTTATCAGTTTCTATACTGCATATTCAAATACAACTGAAACCGTCATGTTCTTGAAAAGTGTGAAAATGGTTTTGGTATGGAAAGCAGTTCTAAAGCTGCTAAGCAAAGTGATACGTAGCAGAATACAATATCTGATCTTGACACATAGGTTTTAATTGAAAGCCAGTAGTCTGTTTAAGTGATCTAGATTAAAAAGAAAAGTTAAGCCAACTTAAAAAAAAACTTGGTGTAAGTTCACTTAAAAAAATAAATAAATAATAAACGCACATTTTTTTGCTGGTTGCTCATTTATTATTTTTATTATTTTTTGTTGCAGGGGCCTGTAAAGCATTGCACCAGCGATCAGCAGATCACCGATGCCATGCAGGAATACTGCAGGCCTGTCTGTGTATAGGCTTCCTGACATTAAAAACTACAAACCAGTGTCCTGTCGAGAAATACCCCCTATTGAAAAATGCCCAGCCGGAGCTGCGCATGCGCAGAATGGACCCTCAGAACAGCTGAGTTTATGATCGCGTTGCCGAGGCACGTTCATGTAGGTGAGGGCGGATATTTACATGAGGGGGCGGATATTTCAATGATGGGCAGTGCTGGAATTTTTATCGATTGGCCGAACAAATCTGCTAAAGAAATCTTTATCCAATATAGAAGAAGCTGCCCTTCAATTCACTAAACATACCCCGCAAGCGTTCAAAATGAATAGCAGATAAAGATTTATTTAGAAGATTTTTTTGTCCATTAATACAAATTCTACAGTACCTCCCAGCACTGCCCATCATTCAAAAATCCACCCCCTTCAAGTAAATATCCACCCCACCACACCTACATGCCTCGGCCATGAGAGAGAACAGCTGATCGTAAACTCGGGTGTTCTGCGGCTCCGTGCGGCGCATGCGCAGTTTCACCCAGGCACTTTTCGATAGCCGGGCACTTCTCGACAGAACACCGGCAGCTGCTTGACCTTGTAGTTTTCTATTCACAGGAAACTGTGAATGAGTAATGCGGCTGGGCAGGCAGAGCCCCGTTTGGCCACGTTTTTTTTTTTTAAACGCATGACAGCAAGTGGGTAGGAAGAAGATCCCCGCTAGCCATCAGATCAGAGAGTGGGGGGGGGGGCTGTCCGTTTTTAACATGTTACACCCTAAATATGGGTGTATCATGTTACGAAAGGTGAACGCGTCCTTTAATCCACCAACCTTTCACCAACCTTTAGGGGTTTGTTGGCCAAACTTCTTAGACTGCCACTTCTCAAGGATAGTGTTTTGAACGGCTGGATTATGTTTTTATTTTATTTTATAATATATACAGTACAGACCAAAAGTTTGGACACACCTTCTCATTCCAAGAGTAGCCACCTTTTGCTTTGATTACTGCTTTGCACACTCTTGGCATTCTCTTGATGAGCTTCAAGAGGTAGTCACCTGAAATGGTCTTCCAACAGTCTTGAAGGAGTTCCCAGAGATGCTTAGCACTTGTTGGCCCTTTTGCCATCACTCTGCGGTCCAGCTCACCCCAAACCATCTGGATTGGGTTCAGGTCCGGTGACTGTGGAGGCCAGGTCATCTGGCACAGCACCCCATCACTCTCCTTCTTGGTCAAATAGCCCTTACACAGCCTGGAGGTGTGTTTGGGGTCATTGTCCTGTTGAAAAATAAATGATGGTCCAACTAAATGCAAACCGGATAGAATAGCATGCCGCTGCAAGATTCTGTGGTAGCCATGCTGGTTCAGTATGCCTTCAATTTTGAATAAATCCCCAACAGTGTCACCAGCAAAGCACCATCACACCTCCTCCTCCATGCTTCACGGTGGGAACCAGGCATGTAGAGTCCATCCGTTCACCTTTTCTGCGTCGCACAAAGACACAGTGGTTGGAACCAAAGATCTCAAATTTTGACTCATCAGACCAAGGCACAGATTTCCACTGGTCTAATATCCATTCCTTCTGTTCTTTAGCCCAAACAAGTCTCTTCTGCTTGTTGCCTTTCTTTAGCAGTGGTTTCCTAGCAGATATTCTACCATGAAGGCCTGATTCACACAGTCTCCTCTTAACAGTTGTTCTAGAGATGTGTCTGCTGCAAAAGGTATCACAAAAAACAAACGGATAAATCAAGCGCTCTCCAAAGGGAGTAGATATAAATAAATATATATGTGGGGAAGGGTAAATGACAGATACTGAATCTGAGAGTGAGAATGAAACAAGGGCAGCACAGTTCCTTTCCACTGAAGGACAAAAGTTTATGAAATTTTTCAGTCCATTGGATCAAGTTCATGTATGACTAATGTAGTAGTAGTAGTACTCATGCTGTGAGGGCTGCCAGCTGCCAAGAAGAAGCAATTCTGAAACAATACAAGAAAAACAAAAACAAAAAGCGGCGCCCTCTAAGCGTATTAACTTTTTATTACTGTGACAAAACAAAACAATTCTTATGAGGATACTACTCACAAGGCTGCAGGGTTCATGGGCATAAAAGGTGTCATCTGTGCCTGGCTTCCGGAGTGGGTGTGCTCAGCTGATGTTGGTAATTCTGTGATGGCTGAATGCTCTGGGTTCTCACTGTAAAGGAGAATGCTGTACAGTTCGTCAGCTGATCCAAAAGTCCATAGGTGTCCCTGCTGCAAAAGATGGCTACTTTGAAGAACCTAGAATATGACATATATTTTCAGTTGTTTCACACTTTTTTGTTATGTATATAATTCCACATGTGTTAATTCATCGTTTTGATGCCTTCAGTGTGACTCTACAATTTTCATAATCATGAAAATAAAGAAAACTCTTGGAATGAGGTGTGTCCAAACTTTTGGTCTGTACTGTATATGATCTTTAAATAGCATCACATCCATTATAATTGCTTTTTTTGTTTCCAGCCCCTCACATTGGGTATACATGTGTGAAAAATGCTCCCATAACCCTATTCTAGACATATAGATTGGCCCTGTATGTCCTTTGTAGCACAACAACTATATTTTGACATTATGAAAGTCATTTAATATAGCTCTATGGTGTAGCCAGCTTCAGCCATTTGTTTGTGGGTTTAAAATCTATTTTCTGCATGTTTTGCAATACACTAGCTAATCTTTTCCGTCATTTGTCTTTTTAAAGCATAACATTGTTGTTGCCAACCCACATAATATGTGCTTATTAAAGGTCTGTCTGAACGATGTGCCTCAGTGTGATACATCTGTGCTAATATGTTCTGTCCTTGGCCCTAAGCTTGAATGCTTGACTTACACAGGCCCCTGAGTTGGGCCTTTGCAATTAACATTAACATTATAATGAAATCACATTGTCATGTTTTTTTTTTTTAATTTTCTTGTGACTTTATTTTAAGACGGAATTGGAGAATATTGAAGTGACACAGGGCATGTCATCTGAGACAGCGGTGACGTTCCTCAGCCGTCTCATGGCCATGGTGGATGTCCTGGTTTTTGCCAGTTCCCTGAATTTCAGTGAGATTGAAGCAGAGAAGAACATGTCATCTGGTGGCTTAATGCGACAGTGCCTGAGGCTTGGTAAGTTCATGCTGTATAGTGCAGATGGTGTCTGGTAACCCTTGCTGTGCAGGAGGAGAGTGAGCAGCCTCCTGCACCGTGTGTATGGCCTCCTTCTCTATTATGGAAAGAGTTAAAGTTCCTTGCCTGTAGGAATACATTGCTGCATTTCACTATGGGAAGGTTTTGACCTAGTTCTAGATCTGCCTTGATATTATATATTTATAAATCACCTACTGTGCAGCCTTATTATACAGAGCTGAACAATGTGATGAATTCAAGACTTGCAGTCCTCAGTAGGGTCTTCAGAGAGGTTTTATGAAATGTATTCTATGAAATCTAAATGTATTTATTTTATAGAAAATCCATTCTTGTCACAGCTTATCAAAACTTGGCATGAACTTGTCACAGTCAATTAACCTTTTCTGGATTGACAGAACATGTTAAAAAAAAATAGGCATTTATTAGAAAGACTTATGGCTAATTTTTTACGCCATTGCTTTATTCTTTTTTTTGCACCAAGCCCAAGCCAAATATTGAGGAATTTGGAAGATTGTTATGCCCTGTACACACAATTGGTTCATCCGATGAAAACGGTCTGATGGATTTTTTCATCAGATATCCAATGAAGCTGACTTTCATCAATCTTGCCTACACACCATCAGTTAAAAAAACGATCGTGTCAGAACGCGGTGAGGTAAAAAACGACGAAGTGCTGAGAAAAATGAAGTTTAATGCTTCCGAGCATGCGTCGACTTAATTCTGAGAATGCGTTGATTTTTAACCGATGGATTTCCCCACAGACGATCGTTTTTTTTTCTATCGTTTTTTTAACCATCAGATAATTTTAAAACAGGTTCTAGGTTTTTTTTACCGATGGGAAAAAAAACGATGGGGCCCACACACGGTCGGTTCGTCTAATGAAAACAGTCCATCAGACCGTTTTCATCAGACGAACCGATCGTGTGTACGCAGCATTATTCTAAAAGTCTAAACGACATATTCCTAATTACTAAACAGCCAGCCCACCCTGAACGGATTTATCAAGTTTGGGCAGATGCCAACAGTTTGGATATTAACAGTTTTTTTATTTTATTTTTTATTTTAGTGGCACCCTGCCTTGATGCCACATGGATTAAAGGCATTCCCAGCACCAACCCATGAAAAAGATCATTTTTTAATTTTCCTTTTTTTTTTTTTTAGGCCAAAGTGATGTAGCAAGCTCTATTTGCTGGACTATCCCTGGTTCTCAAATAGAATCTGGAGGGGTGACTCTGTTGCTTCGAAAAATTGCCAAAAATATGGAGAGGTTAAATAAAAAAATGTATCTACTGTTGAGTAATTCAGCTTTATTCTTTTGCTAGGAAAAACATAGGTATTTGAGGTTGTGAGTTTTTTTTGGATTCAAGCCCAAATGTCCATAAAGCTACTCCATTCTAATCACCAGACCTTGTGATGCAGTTGATGTGGCTGTTATTGTCAATAGTATTAGTAGGCCTGCCTTTACACGCACGTGAAGTTTAATGGCATCCCAGTGTGTCTATAGGAATGTTTGACCATTCTTTCAGAAGCGCATTTGTGAGGTCAGACACTGATGTTGAAGGAGAAGACTTGGCTCGCAGTCTCCTCTCTAATTCATCCCAAAGGTGTTCTATCAGGTTGAGGCCAATCAAGTTCCTCCACCCCAAACTCGCTCATCCATGTCTTTATGGACCTTGCTTTGTGCACTGGTCACAGTCATGTTGGAACAGGGAGGGGCCATCCCCAAACTGTTCCCACAAAGTTGAGAGCATGAAATTGTCCAAATTGTCTTGGTATGCTGACACCTTAATAGTAAGAGTTTAACTTTGGATAGTAAAACTTTTTTTTTTCTACCAGTAAATACCTTATACTGTACAGCCCACTTCTTGTTTCTGTTAAAATGCCTAGGCTTATGACATCATGCACAGCTCTCTCTTCTCTCACTCTGGTGAGAGTGTGCCAGGAAGGGAGGTGGTGAGTCATAAATGGGCCAATCAGAGCTGTGGGGCTGGAGGTTTGTGTCTGTCTAAATCCAGAAAGTGAACAGGCAGCAGCTTCAGCTGCCCACAGTTGAATTGGATACAGCCAGACTCAGTGGAGGGAGATTTCTGCAGCATATTTGGCAAGTACAGAATCACAGTTTATATAAATTAACCACTTCAGCCCTGGAAACATTTACCCCATTCCCTACCGGGCCATTTTTTTTTGTGTCGCTTTAACTGACAATTGCCACATTGTACCCAAACAAAATGTATAACCTTTTGTTCCCACAAATGGAGCTTTCTTTTGGTGGTATTCGATCACCCCTCCGGTTGAATTTTTTTGCGCTATTAAAACAAAAAAGACATTTTTTTAAAAACCCAATATTTTTACTTTTTGCTATAATGAATATGCAAATTTAAAAAATATATACAAATTCTTCCTCAGTTTAGGTCACTATATATTCTTCTGCATATGTTTGGTAATTACAAAAATTGGGACTGCAATATTGCAGCGGACAAATCTGACACTTTTGACACTTTTTGAGACCACTAACATTTATACAGCGATCTGAGCTCAAAATAGCCACCACACTTGCACGCACACGAGCCATTCACCTCTGCAGCCAAGGGTTCGGATCCCGGCCTCGGGTACATGGGAATTGAGTTTGGTAGTCTCAGCCCGGCTCCCGGTGGGTGTGCTATGCAAGGTACACCTGTGCTTAGTATGCCCACCCCACCCCCCCCCCCCACAAAAACCACCACACTTGCACGCACACTAAATTGGTTTAACATGCACGCACTTTGGCCATGCGGTCTCCTAAAAAAAGAGAGGCGATGGACCTACGGGGCTGGCTGGGTGGGCTAGACCCCCTCACTCCCTCATAGGGGGAGTCCCTCTGCCCCGTTGGAGTCCCGTCGGGCCCCAGTTGGGCTCCCAAGTGGAGCAGGTAGGGCGGGTGAGTGGGAGGCCCCCCTCACACCCGCCATTGCCACCTGGGGGCATGGAGAAGGATGGCAGATTGCCTCTGGGGGGAGGGTCTGCCACCACTGATTTACTTTATAAATGTCACTGGCAGGAAAGGGGTTACCACTAGAGGGCGAGCAAGGGGTTAAATGTGTTCGCTAAGTGTGTTCTAACTCTAGTGGGCATGAGACTGCCTGGGGGAGGAGACCGATCACTGTTCCTATATACTTGGAACACACAATCTGTCTCCTCTACCCTGCCAGAACATGGATTTGTGTGTTTAAACGCACACATCCCCATTCTGGCTCTGTCGGGAGCAATTGTGGGTGCCCGGCAGACATTGCGGCACGTGCATCGGCCCTCAGTGACAGGGCGCACGTGCACCCCCTATACCACTTAACCACTTAAGGAATACCGCACGACTATATACGTCCTTAGTTTAAAGAGTGATATCTTGGTAATGGCTGCAGCTGCTGCCACAACCAAGATATCCATCTCTTCAGGTGGCGGTCCTGTAAATGATAATGGTGGTCTCTGCGGCTGATTTGCCGCAAGATCACCATCATCGGCGGTGGGAGAGGCCCCACTCCCGCCGCTCTCCCTTGAGCTTGCCCGGAGAAACTGTCTAAAAATAGGTGTGCCAAGATTGTAGCATCATACTCAAAAAGACTTGAGGGTGTTATTAATCGGTGCCAAAGGTGCTTCAGCAAAGTATTAAGCAAAGGCTTTGAATACTTATGTACATGTGAATTTTAATAAATTTGCAAAGATTTCAAACAAACTTCTTTCACGTTGTCATTATGGGGTATTGTTTGTAGAATTTTAAGAAAAAAAAAATGAATTTAATCAATTTTGGAATAAGGCTGTAACATAACAAAATGTAGAAAAAGTAAAGCGCTGTTAATACCTACTGGATGCACTTTTTTTAAAACAATTTTTTTTTTAAATTCTGATCAATTCTAATTGACTAAGTCAAAGTTTATGCCAAAGTAATAAGATGGAAGTACATACTAATTTATACTTTAAGAAAAGTTTTAGTTTCTGCATTAGTTACCGTACTCTTTAGTCTCGCTAGGTATTCTTTACTACCCTTATATTGAAGGTAAAACAGCATAGCAGCACAGTCAGATTTCATAGTGTCTTGGGTCAAGGGTCTATAGGTTTGGTATAATGATATGTTCCTTGAACACAAATCCATCTAACCTGCACTGTAGGTAAATAAATGTGCTGTGACTGAGTAATATGTCTAAGAACAAACCTGAACATACCCTGTAGAGTGTTTTTTTTTTTTCATTTTAGCAGATTCCATTATATAAACTCTTATTTCTCATTGTGTGTTGAAGCTATGAGCTACATGTGAGTCGATTTTGATTAAACCTTTTTTAGTTTGCTGTGTAGCTGTACGAAATTGCCTGGAGTGCCGGCAAAGGCAGCGGGAGCGAGTAACCAAGCCTGCAAGTGGTGGAAAAATCCCAGATAATTTGCAGAATGTGCCAGCTTCAAGTACAGCCAAGGTAAGTTCAAACTATATGTAGTCTATAACAATGCATGCTCTTAAAGCACATAATATTTACCTGTAATGTTTTCAAATGAGTAGCTGGAATTCTCAAGACTGCTTCAGCTTGATGTCGTTTATTTAGGCATCCAACAGTTCTGACAGTTCTTGTAGGTAGAATTTGATACAATTGCAACCTTATGTTCAGCTGTGCAAAACAGTACACAAGATTACATTTAAACAAATTAAGAACATGGTATAATAATTGCTTTTTTAAATCATGTGTAAATATGAAGCAAAGCTATATGATTAGAAATTTTAAAAAACACATACACAACAAAATAAAAAAAATGTTGAACTTGGCCCCATTCAGTTTGTGATTTGGAATCGCGGGCAGAATTGCTGCAATTCTGCTTGCGATTCCAAATCGCGTGGCCATCACTGAAAAATATGTGACATACGTTTGGATGCCATTATCCTTCAATGGCACCTCAAACATGATGCAAATCTGACACAATTGTCGCACAGTAGGATCGTGCGGCAAACCGTGGGTTCAAAAACTGCATGAAGCAAATTGCCAAAAAATTAGCAGGAGAATCTTTTAGGGTGAGAAACGTACATAAAAATAAATAATAGTGCAGCGCAAAACAGTGAATATAAACTACAACATCATATAACAGTGATATAACACTCAAATAAGGTCAGCTAGAAACACATATTTTAAAGCATGACAACAGAAATGACATGAAGCAAAAAGCAAAAGGCAAAAAACACAGAAGTGAGTCCATATAGTGCTTGAGTGCAAATTAAATCCAAAACAGGTGCAGAAAGATCCAAACAAGTGATGTCCAGAGAACCTCCACCAAATAGCATATGAAATACAAAAGAAGGAGGAGATCTAGTGCTCTCTGAAGCGAACCAATATAAAATGTATTAAAAATAACAAGGATACACTCACATGTAAAGGCACTCTTCAGTGAGTGCAACGAATCAGCATAGACAAATAAGCACACTCTGTGCTGTACAAAACGATTCAGCATAAACCAGATCACAGTGTGGAAAACGGCTGTATCTCACCTGGGTTGACGATCGCGGGTGACGTCACACATAGCTCCTCCCCCTCGTACGTCGTTACGTCCCTATGGGCGGGACTTCATCAGCATGGGGAGAAGAGAAGCAATATTGATATTTTTAATACATTTTATATTGGTTCGCTTCAGAGAGCACTAGATCTCCTCCTTCTTTTGTATTTCATATGCCCTGATTGCTTACCTTACCTCTGAGTGAGTCTACCATATTTGAGCTGCTGCTGCTTGCTGTCCCTGTGTGAACCGGAGGTTCTTCATATATTTCATGCTGTGTGACCTATTGCAGGTCGAATAATTAAGGTGAGAGGTCATTCCTGCTATTTGGTGGAGGTTCTCTGGGCATCACTTGTTTGGATCTTTCTGCACCTGTTTTGGATTTAATTTGCACTCAAGCACTATATGGACTCACTTCTGTGTTTTTTGCCTTTTGCTTTTTGCTTCATGCCATTTCTGTTGTCATGCTTTAAAATATGTGTTTCTAGCTGACCTTATTTGAGTGTTATATCACTGTTATATGATGTTGTAGTTTATATTCACTGTTTTGCGCTGCACTATTATTTATTTATATGCTCTGTTGAGGTATTTTATTTGAATTTGACCTTTAAGTGCTGGCTTGCATAGTTTTTAGTTGTAGATTCCAGCGCTGAATAACTATTTTTTATTAGAAACGTACATAAGGCAGCCCATTCAAGTGAATATGCTGACCCTATGCAACATGCAAAATCACATGACAATTGCTCTTTGAAAATCATGCAGCGGGCGATATGTGAAAGGGGCCTAATGTTTAGCTGTGACTAATATGTAAGTCTTTAATAAATAAAGAAGAATAAATCCACCTAAAGTACTTGGAGTTTTTAAAAAAGGCCAATAGTTTAGTGCTTTCGTGTAAGCATAGGAATGTATATTTTACAGCACAGTGGCTAAGTGGTTAGCACTTGCGCATAGCAGCACTAGGGCCATTGGTTCGAAACCCAACCATGGCACTACCTGAACAGAGTTTGCATGTTCTGCCTGTGCTTGAGTGGGTTTCCTCCGTGTACTCCACACTCCAAAGACAAGCCGGGAGGTTAATTGGCTCCTGTCTAAGTTGGCCGTAGTATGTGTATGAATGAATGTGAGTTTAGGTATCTTAGATTGTAAGTTCCTTGTGAGCAGGGACTGATGTGAATGTACAATATATATTTAAAGCGCTGAGTAAATTGATGGCGCTATATACTGTAGGTACTTGTATTTAATACAATAACAATGACTGTTTTGGAAACCCCCATCTGTTCCCAATGTTCACTTAGATTAGAGAAAACGTGGTCTGTGATGTTCTTGCTGACACACATTACAGACTCTACCTCCCTGTATACTAACTGCATTCTAAAGGTAACACAATGTTGATAACTAAGGTGTCCAGATGCTACGGGCAGTAAACATTTTTTCTTTAGCAAACATTCTTATAAATGTATGCAATTCCATAATGATCATAAGAGAGATCTTTTTAGTGCACAGCAGATACTCAAGTATATACAACATGCGAGTGCTGGCCGCACAGTGGTGACAGGCAGCCTCTCCTCTACCGGCAGTGTCCTGGGAGACAAAGATGTGTAGATCATGTAACACGGCTCAAGGCAAGACAGGAAATATATCTATCTGATCAGGACTTTACTAGACTATCTGCAGAGCACTGGAGGAAGGTGTATTGTCAAAGGTTAAACAAACTGAATTAAGTTGGATGCTAGTGGGACTTATTGAATTTGTACAATAAAGCTTTAGACACTGGTAAAGGATGCAATTAAATCTTAGAAAAATACTACTGCAGTGACCTGACTTTTTTTAAATCAAAAACATACTCTGAGTGATTAAAAGCCAAACTGGGAAGAGGCGGACGGCCAATTATCATTGAGAAGCCATTATGTTACAATTCAGTCCCTTGCGAGTAAGGGAGTACATTCCATTCCCTCAGATGGCTCTTATTGGCCTTGTGCAAAACTGAACAATACCTTCTAAATAAATACCATTAAATGAAATGTTCCTAATCCCGTCCTCACCTGCTCTTGGAAGATGTGTTGTACAGAAAAAGTGTGGGTGTTAATAGAGCTAGCGCAGCCTAAGCGTATGGCGACACATGTAATCAAGTCTTCGTCTCTGAGAGATTTACCTACTCTTGTTGTCCATTTATTTAGCAGCACTCTAAATACAAAAAATAAAAATAAATTGAACATTAGAAATAAATATGTGTAAAGGAAAACATTTAGCATGTAAATGTGTGCCCTCTAAAGAAGGTGTTATAAAAGTGGACATTTGCTTGACAATACAGCGATCCGAGCTATAAAAATGCACCGATTACTGTGTAAATGTCACTGGCAGGGAAGGGGTTAACGGGGGGGATCAAGGGGTTATATATGTTCTGTAGTTAGTGTTTATAACTGTATGGGGATAGAACTGACTGGGGAAGGAGACATATTGTTGTTCCTACTTACTAGGAACAAACAATATGTCTCCTTTCCCCTGACAGAACAGGGATTTATGTGTCTACACACACAAATCCCCATTCTAGGTCTCATTCCCGCAATCACGGGTGGCCGGCGGCGATCGCACCCACTGGCCACGCACCTCCGGCGGCTCTTAAAGAGGAAGACGTACCCCTTTGCTAACGTATATCGGCGTGAGCTGGTCGGCAAGTGGTTAAAGACCTCCCTCTAATCTGACTGACCTGCCACACCAAGTATTTAGCTGATAACAGAGAATGCAGAAACCACCTGTTGCAAAGGAATGTGACATAGAAAAGGACAATTTTCTAGTTTCCTACCAACCATTATGGAACACAGGAAGTTGTTTAACCTTCTGGTTATAGTGCTGTCTACAGGAAGAACAGTAGTCAACAAAGTATGCCATCCCAGCATAACCCCTCCTACTACAGCACGTCTCAGCTTTTTTTTGGTAGTGTCCTAGAAGGATGAATGTCTTTCTATTCAGCTCTGTTGTGATTAAAATCAACCAGTTTTTTTTTTTGCTAGCACATTTTTATTGTTTTTTTTTTTCCACTGCTGGTGTTTTGTCTCTCCAATCATAGGTATCTGGCACAGTGTTCCTCAGACTGTTTTTTGTCATACTATATCTGGACCTCCTGTACTGGATGTTGTGGGGTTGAGGAAGTGATGAACTGGGTTCCGTGTGGGAATTATTTTTGCTGTAGAGCACTTTCTAGGTCCATAGTCGCAGGCATTTCCTTAGTGCTAGCCCGGTCGTCTCTAAGGGCTCAACAAGTAACCTGGTTGAGCAGCTACCTCATTTACATAGGCTGATGGTTGCCTATTGCTAGCTCCCACTGGTTTTCCCTGCAGAAGGGGTTAATGCTGTGGAATTAGGCACTGACATAATTTGCTAGGTGGAGTGTTGTGTGCGGGTTTGTTTCAAGCTCTTTTTCAATGTACAGTGTTAAAGAAGTATCTCCCTTTGGCCCCTGCTGGTTGCAAAAAGCCATGTAGAACTTTGATCTGTTTCAGTTGGCCCGTACGTGACTAAACAACTTGCACATAATGCGTTACGATCTACTGCTTTTACTTCCAAATTAAAGGAAACCTTGTCAGCACTTATCAGTGCTTTGTGTTTTGAAGTCTGAGGATCACCCTGTTTGTTTTACAAGTACTGTTTTAAATATCTTAAAGTCACAAAGACTCTCCCTTTGCACCCACTTTTCCATTGATTTTCCTATGTTTAAAAGCATTCTGATATGTTGTGCGGATTAGACCTGTATCCATTTGTTGAGGAATTTGTGCATAAGTGGATCTGGCTTTTTCTAGCCTTAACCAGGTGCTTACTATTCCAGTAGAGCATGTGTTCAAGACTGTCTGGTCAAAATTCCTGAAAGAGTTCTGACTACGGCTATAACTGTTTGCTGGAAGCCTATCGTCTCATTTCCCATATGTCTCATGTTGGTACATATGCATAGGTTACCTTGGCTAAAGTTATGGACTGCATGAACCCTCGTATGTAAAAAAAAAAAGAGCTGGGTTCTACAAAGCCTTCAAGCATCAGTAGCTCTTCGTACCAGCTCTTGGTCTCTCTGTATGCTGCATATTCCTCATCAACAGAAGCCCAATGAACAGTGTTGAGAAACATTCTTTGTTTCTCCACTCCCTTGACCTCCAAGTTGACACCACCCAAACCTGTCTTAGTCCATCCAAAAAGTCTTGCATTCAGTCTACCAGATCATTCAACAAGCCTTTCTTTATATGAAGGTGTACAACCACTATTTAGAACAGCAGGAAATTGTTAACCTTTGTAGATGCTTGGGCAACTTGCATCTCATACACTTGGATGCAGCTGGTGGTATGTCCCAGGGCTATAAACTGGAGTTTGAAGTCTTCGCCCCACTCAATTTCTCACCTCCAACCTTCTTATGTCACTGCATGGATAAACAGATCTCTAGCTAGTACTAGGTTTTCTGGCCCAAGAGAGTCTTTGCCTCGGTTTCTGTAGCAGACCAGTTTTGGAGATTTTACTCCAACCTGTTCACTGTTCCCAAAGGGAGGATTTGCCCAATCTTGGATCTCAAGGCTCTGGATGTCTTATTGCATGTCCAGAATGCTGAACCAATGCCACCAAATTAGTCATTGCTTCTCTTCACTGGTGAGACTTTCTGCCCTCTATGAACATTAAAGATGCTTTTTTACATCTCTATTTTCGGGCACATCTGCAAGTCCTACACTTTTCTATGGAGCCCCCTACCAGTTTGTGGCCTTTCTCTTCAGCCTCTTGTCTGCACTTCAGGTATTCACTCTGGTGTTGGCTCCAGTATTAGTCTTGCTGAAGTCTTGTGGCCACCCCCTTGTTAGGTCAACAGTCAGCAAGGGCTCCCTAGGACAACATATCTTTGACTGTCCAGCTGTTACAGTGATTTGGGTGGATCCTGAACTTTCAGAAATCATTGCTAGAACCACTCAGGGTAGAATGTTCTTTCCACAGAACAAACAGAAGTTTCTCTGTTTTGACTTCCCCAGTCAAGAAACCATCAGATTTTGTGCTTTTGCTTGAATTTCCTCAGTCTGGTGGCAGCCAGGTTCAGGGAAGTTTCCTTTGTCCAGATTCACTCCAGATATCTGCAATGCAACATTCTTTTGTTGTAGGACAAGTCTATCCGTTCTCTTCACAGACTGAATCGGTTTTTGCTGAGGACCAGCTTGTATTTGGCTTGTTGGTCTCTATTTATTAGGGGGATTAAGTTGATACATACAGATCAACGTGGATACCTGTAAGGGTAATTGATACTAAAATAACTGATTTGAATTTATTTTACGAAAAAAGGGATGTGCTCCCTTGTCCAGCTTGTACTTAAGGTATTTTCGTCACTCCAGATGGACCCGGAAATGGTGCACCAACTTCTCGTTCCACCATCATTCAAGCTTAAAATCGGGTTCCACTCTTTCCTGTCAAGATACGCTCTTCTAGATTTATGAGTGTTTGTTTGTCTTTTCTTATTCCTCAGATTTGCAGGGCTTAGCTTTTGTTCCCATGTTCTCAAAGTGCTACCAGGTGGATGTGCTACCTGCCTCATCTGATGCCAGCTTCAGGCATAAGGTCCTTCAGGCAGTCCTTTTAATGTTCAGGTAGTCCCCAGTTCTTTGTTGTTTTCTCAGACCTGTAAGTGATTGCAGAGTTGCATATCCCTCAGTTGAACTGCTTTGAAATGTCCCTAAGGTTAAAAAGTTCCTGTGTTCCACAATGGATAAGAAATAAAGTAGGATTTTTGTACTCGCTGTAAAATCATTTTCTTGGAGTTCATGGAGTGACACAGGCCCCTCTCCTCTGTATTAATGATCATGCCTTCAGTATTACATTGCTACAATCTGAGGGATGCATATAGTAGGAAGTGTTATCCTGGGTCTGGGCTACAATTCCTTTTGTTTGCCAGTGTCCAATACTCCTGTAGGTGGTGGTATAACCCTAAGGTTAAATTCTTGTGTACCTCAGTGGACTACAAGAAAAGGATTTTAGAGCAAGTACAAAAATACTATTGTACAGTATTGCTTAGCGTGACTGTTACTTCCTGTTCCTTTTTTTTTCCCCCATAAACACATTTTTTTTTTTTTGGTTTGGTAGATGGGTAAACAGTTCCGACAAAGTGATCATTACAAACATCTCATGAGCATAAATTCTTGCAACATATGAGTAATGGGCAGTCAGCCATTTCTGATGTACCAGATAACACTGAACAGTACAATACAGTTGGGTGGCACATTTACTAGTACATATCGTTGAAGCCTAAGGTTAGAATCAAGACTGCAACATGAGAGATTATAACTTAGAAATTACAAATCAGCATTTTCCAAACACATTTATTAATGGCTTCTTTCCTGTTCTGATAATGAAATCTCTCTAATGAGGGCAGAGACTGGTATAACAACCTGATAAAAATTCTAACATTTCTCACTCCATGTTTTAGCCAGAGATTGATTTTACATTTAACCTTTGCTAAACAGGAATATTTCTGTTGTTGGTCTCTAATATTTAAGGATGTCTAAGATGGTATGGGAAAAGTATCTACTCCCACATTGTACAATGAACTTCATACGCATAATTATTAGATCACTAACATTGGCAATTTGCCTTTTTGTTAAAGGACCTTTCCTAGTCTGAATTTGTCCTCAATGGTTTGCTGAACAGTTTGATCATATGTGAGATTTGTTTTGAAAATGACTATATAAATACATTATATTTATGTACTTGTAGACCCCTGTGGACAATGTTTCTGGTAATCTTTCACCAATCAAGGATCCTGATCGGCTACTCCAAGATGTTGATATTAATCGCCTCAGAGCTGTAGTGTTCCGTGATGTGGTAAGTGTGCTTATTCATTCTGTAGTACAGTACTTATATTTGATACTTTTACTGATGATAATGGGTTATTGAGATAAATGTCTGACCCCGGAAGAGAAGCGTTGCTGTATCTAATATAACAGTGTTGTTTGGGTAAGTCCTTTAAAGGAACAGATCCCCCCCAAGGCTCATTGTTTGTTATATAAGGAAATGATTCCGGATGGCTGCACTTCCAAAAATCCTTTATTGAAGCTTCACATGACAAGTGAGTGACAAATGGAGCAGGGGACAAAAAGGTAGACGCGTTTCGCGCAAATGTTAGCGCTTAGTTATTATCTCTGGTTACTAAGGCTTAGAGATTACCTCTGAAGACTAAGGGCTAACATTTGCGTGAAACCTGTCTACCTTTTTGTCCCCTGCTCCATTTATCAACCACTTGTCATATGAAGCTTCAAGGAAAGGATTTTTGGAAGTCCTTATGTTAATCGGCATGCGAGCTGGGCTAGCACCTGACTAGTGTGTGTGTGGATTAACCAAAGACTCACTCACCTGGAGCGTTTTTTTCTTGTCTCATGGTTTGTTAGTTTGGTTTCTGAGAGCTTTGCATGCCAACTTCAGGACTAAAAACAAATGTGTTTTTTATTTGAGCCCCCATGTCCCTGATCTAAAACCAGTCTGTTATGCTGGTCTCCATACACAGCGATTTTACACCGGCTTTTACCTGGAAAAAAATCTATGATAAATGCACCCTTCCAACAGGAATTTCCATAAAAAACATAACTCAAACAGAAATGTCAGCAACAGTTCAATATTTTGTATCAGGTTGCCCTAGGCAGACTTGAATGAAGATGCCCCTTTCTACAATTTGTGCTTCTTGTGTCATTCTTTACTGCTAGATTGCACTTTTGAAGGCATCTGGTTGGCAGAGCTACTTCTCAGTCCTGTGGACCAACAAACGGCTAAAAAACATTTTCAGAGACTGTCATTTTTCAAAGTAAACACTTAAAGCTTGGTTTCTGCAACAAAAAACACTGAATCTCTGGTGGCTGAATGTCTGAACTCTGCTGTCGTCCAACATTTTAGCCTCCAGCAAAGTCATTAGCTTTTAATATTGCGTACCCTGTTGTGCACTGTGGTTCCTTCTGTGGGTCCCTATGCAACTACAGAACTCAAGAGTGATGAAGGGCAGGTAGCTTGAGCACAGAAGACGGGGCACAAGTGTTTGACATTTACAGAAGTGTTGAATGATGAAAACTACTTTCATGTTTCCTGAACTATAACTAGACTACTTTTGACTCCTTTTATTATACTCTGGTGCCTTTTAATCCTATGATTTCCTTGCTGAATTTAGCCACCAATGTCCAGAGGTGGACAGAAGAGGGGAAAAAAAGGAAAAAGTAATCCCGATTTTAGCCTTGGTTTGGTGCTACCCCCTATCCTAATGCCCAATGCACTAGCATGCGAGTGCCGTGATTGCAGATGGAGCACTGATTGGCTGGTGATCAGTGGATTTGACCCATTTACTTGTTATGACAATTATAAGTTGCCCAAAAATAGTCAAAATGGCAGCATTACTATAAACCTTAATTTAACAATTAATCCCTATGCATTTCCTTAAAGTGGTTGTAAAGGCTCAAGTTTTTTTTATGCATGAGGTTAAAAAACCTGTGTGCAGCAAGCGCCAGCTCCCCCCAATACCCCTGCCCCCCATCTCGATCCAGCAATAAGCATGAGAAGCGACTCTCCCGGTTCTCTTCCTTCTTATTGGCTGAAATAGCTGCAGGAGCCATTGGCTACCAATATTTTCAATAACAGCCAGTGAGCCAATGAGGAAAGAGCATGGCCTAGCAGTGCTCAGTGTGTAAATGGATATACAGAGCAGCGGCTCGGAAGCAAGCACTTGGGGCACTTGACAGGAGGGAGGGGCCAGGAGCGACTGTAGGAGACATGAGAAGAGGAAGATTTGGCTGCTCTGTGCAAAACCACTGCACAGAGCTGACAAGTATGACAGTTTTGTTATTAAAAAATCCATAAAACGTAGTCCCCTTTTACACATACAGGTCCGCCTGTCAGTTTTTCAGGCGGACCTGAACGGACACTCCATTCACCACTATGCAGCGACAGATGTCAGCGGTGACATATCCGCTGACATTTTATCCGCTTCGATCTGCTAAATGCAGATGGATGGAAACCCTATTTTCCATCCGTCAGGCGGATTGGATGAAAACGAACAAGCAGTCTGTTTTCATCCGATCCCCCATAGAGGAGAGTGGGGCTCTGATAGGTCCATCCCTGCACAGTGTGCAGACGGACGGACCTGTCATCCATGGACTCAGCAGGGATCAACGGATCGATCCCCTGCTGAGCAAGCGGAGTCTGTCGAAAACTGACCTTATCTATGAAAGAGCCCTTAAAGTGGAAGTAAACTCCCTTGGCTGACTTTTACCTATATTAAGGCTTAGCTATAGGTACAGGAAATATCTCCTAAACGTGCACTGTTTAGGAGATATTTGCTTGTGAAGCAGATTGTGATGTCCCCCGAGTATGATGTTCCTTCAGAGCCCTGTGCTGTGAACAGCGACTCCCGCACACATGCGTGACATCATGCAGCTCCTCCATTCAAAGGACCATAGCCCCCGAACCCGGAAGAAAAACCAGGTGAAGATAGCCGCTCTGTCGGCTGTGACAGCGCACCCGCTGGAGGGCTTAGCTTTAAGGTAAGTTTCACATAATATGCTAGTATGCTATGCATACTAGCACAATTATAACATTGCCTTGCAGGGGGATTTTGCTTTCATTTTTTTGTAATAAGTTTACTACCGCTTTAACCGGTCCCTTTCACACTTGTACAACTTCAAAGTCGCGCGATTTTACCGCGATTTGCAGCCGAGATTTCAATGAATGCCTGTGTAAGTGGCATCAAAATCGGACCAAAGTAGTGCAGGGACTACTTTGAAGTCGGCACTACTTAAAGTCCTGCCAGTATGAATGGTGTTCATTGAAAATCATGGAGAATGACTTGTCATACGATTTTGCAGTCCAAAATCGTGAGACAAATCGTATAAATGTGAAAGGGGCCTTAAAATGTAACTTAACTCTAAAATGTAACCCTTTTCAACACTTGTATTCCTAACTTGAAATACAAGTATTAATTTCAATATCATGTTCTTAAATAAAAGGTATAATTTTAATATACTATGTTTTATTTGATATGATTCTATATAGCACCTGAGAAGTCCCAATGCTGCTTGTCCTTTTTTTCCTTTCTAAAATATATTTTCTGGGATGGTGGTGCATATTGACTTATTTAAGCCAGCCTCAGTTAATATTACTTACAATCTATTATTGGTAAGACCTTCACTCTTCCTGTTCTGCCAGGCTTACAGGCTCATATGTGGCTATTCGTTTGTGAGGATGCGCTTAAAAAAAGTGCAGATGTTATGTGTGCTCAGCTATTTATTTCTATAATGCTGATTTGTTGGATCAAAATCGTTGTTATTTTTCATCCTTTTTATGTAATAAACTTCTTTAACATCCTGTGAGACTGTGGATTTGCATTTCTACTTGTGGCCAGTAGACTGCGCTGTAGAACTATATTATGGATTTCTAGAACTATAGTCCAATGCCCCTTGGAAACATTGAGCTGTCTATTTAATTTGCTCTTAATACAAGTTTACTATTCCTGTAGTGTATTAAACAGATGTCTGACTTCCCATTTTTTTCTGAGCAAGGAGTAAATATTTTGAGTCTGATAAAGTAGATCTCCAGGTGGATATAAAACAATAATTTAGTCCATCTATGGTTAAAAAAAGGTATTTTTACAATTAATCTGTAAAAAAAAAAAAATCAAATTTGGTAACATGCATAGGGTGCAGGTACTTGCATATACCTTTTGGAGTCCTCACCATTAGCCTCAAATTCTACTACTAATATTTGTGGGAAATCTCTCCAGAAAATATAATTTTTTTAGGCCATCAGGCTCTACACTGTATCGTCCATGTAACATGTTTTCAGGCCTTGGGAGATGGATTACAGGGTGTTGAAATGAAAAAATGGGCAAAATCAAAAATTACATGTACAATACATTACAGTCTGTCACAAGCTTTAAAAGCAGTTTTTGTTTGACTGAGTCCCCCTAAAACATACTTTTATTACCTGCCCATCCTGCCAGTAGATTTTTTTTTTTCTATTCAACAGGGTGACAGCTGTTCATTCTGCAGTGAAATTGTTCTGCAGTGTTGTGAACAGGGCACTTTTTAATGGCAATTAAAGCGGAACTAAAGTGAAACAATAAAAAAAAAATGAGCAGGCAGGTTTTACATTGCAGAAGAGACATGCAAAAGGCATGCAACTGTCACTTTTGCTGGATAAAAGGCATGTAAAAAAAAAAAAGAATTCATATACTAAATAGAATCATTACATGTAATAAAGTGTACCTAACCCAAGAACAAAGATTTTGTACATTGCAGCTTACCAGTCCTTAGATCTGCTGGCTGCATTCATTTTTTTCCCCCAGGCTTTTCCTTTATTTTCACCTGCTTTTCCTGCCAGGAACACACTTCCAGCCCTAGGGTGACAGCATTGTATGATAAATAACATAGATCACCTATATGCATTTCAATTATGTACAAAGCTTTTACTTGGTTGAAGTTAACAATATAGTGCAGATTGTTTCCCTTCACCCTGCTTAATGTTGTATTTTCTTTTGCACTCAATTAGTATCGAACAAAGACAAACTTTTAAATTTTAGATCATTTTATTCGGCTGGGTTCAAATAAATGGGAAATATTTTTATATCTTCCTATTGATATGCATAAAACAATTTCAGTTATACATACTGTAATGTATAAGGATATCATTTGCATTTTGTTTTATCAGCAGAAGGGAATATAAAGGGAGTATAAATTGAATGAGAAGTTGAAAATCTTTAGTCCACTGCCCCACATAACCCTGTAGTGTTAATCCCACAATGACACGTAATCTGTGCTTGGTATTCATTCATAAAACTCTTTTCATTGCTGGAAGCTATAGTACAGCTTCTGTGAATTGTGAAATTGGACTTTAGGTGATAATGTGCTAGCAAGGCTTTTATTAACATGTAGAGAATTTGAAGAACTTCTACTTTGTGAACTTGTGCCCAGATTCTGACTAACATACAGTATATACCCATTCTGAATAAGCTGTAACGCAAACCCTCACCTCTATAGGCATTGGGGAGAAATAAGTTCACGACAGAAGCACTGAAATCTTAGTTTTTTTTGTTTATTATTATCTTCTATTGCATCAGAGCCTTTGCAAGGTGCCTGCTCTCCAATGTAAATGCACTGAAGGTATGTCTAAGGTGATATAAACTAATTGAAACCCAACTTTAGAATTGTTGTTGTGTTCTTTGAGAATCAATTGCTTTGCAGCACCAGCAGCTAGAGAGCTCAGTGATGGCCTGTTTGAAAATCTTGTTAGGAATGCGTAAATAATGTAATATGTAAAGTATGGGCACAAATGCACTGTAAACTGTTTTGTGCTTTGGGCAAAATGTTACTTGTCTAAATTGCTCACAGCAGTCCTTGGGTTGGTTGCATTCATAAATCTTTTCTCTTTCTTCATTGAGTCTCTTGCTGGTTTAGTTATAATCAAGCAGCATCAAGTAGAGTCTATGTACTGTGAATACACAACTGATCCATATGTAGAACTGAAGAAGGCTTGTCAAAGCCATGCCTGATATATATCCCATGATGTATCGTTGACAGATATTTTTAAGATTGGTGTATTGGTAAAAAGTCTTCTCTGTCTTTTGGTATCCTGCACAATCCTTACACTCTGTCTCTTTTAAAGGGAACCTGTTCTTTAGTAATGAGCACATTAGACTGAAATAGTTGGACAGGAAAGCTGCCATAAACACCACTTTTAAAATACCCCATGTACATGGGGTATTTTAGAAGTGGTGTTTATGGCTTATTCTAGTGGCTTTTATCTAAGCTGTTGTATTTTTAGCATAGTGGCACTCAATGGTTGGATTGTGGTGTGAAAACTCATCCTTCTAGTCCCAGAAGACAGGCACAGAGAAATGGATGAGAAATTAAGTCCTTTGAAATGAGTCTCCTTGTTTTTCACAAGTTTCTCTTTTTGTTTTCTGTCTTTCAAGTATCTCATTATGTCACTAGAAACGTAATTGTTTTATAACCTAACCTCTACAATATGCCATTGTAGCATCCCTATATAGTACATGGACCTGGAACTGAGGCTTCATAGTACACACATGACCAAATGTAAAGCCATTTCAAGTATATTGTACTTATCAACAAATCATATTTTCATTTAGTTTTTAGCTCTTGGGCTATTCTGGTGCAAATTGCAGTATGTTAACATGCAGGGCAACACACAATACATTTACCTGGATTGCCCTGGTTTAAATGGGTACTAGTAGTGCTGGTACCACCTTCACCTTCCTTTGCTGCATGTTTATACACTATAATGGCAATCTTTAAAGTGTACAAAAAATGAATGTGTGACTACCTTAACTGATTTTAAGTTTTCCTGCCTATGATTTTTGTATATACGGGTTTGTTGACAGAACCATTTTTCTTTCCCCAGGACGACAGCAAACAAGCCCAGTTCCTTGCTCTGGCCGTAGTTTACTTTATATCTGTATTAATGGTGTCTAAATATCGTGATATATTGGAACCTCAGCGAGAGACAGCACGCTCTGCCAACCAGTCCGCTCGTAACATCAGGCAAGAAATTAACTCGCCAACGAGTACAGGTATGCTTTTTACAGTGGTTGCCTATTTCATGATTACCTATGGTTTTGTAAAGTAAATGTCAACTTCCACTGCTACAAGTTCAGCCAAGCACTGCAGGTGACAGCAAGTAAAGAGAGTATATAGTGCTAGGGAATGTTTTAGCCTACTTCAATCTCCAAGGAATAGATGTTTCTAGAAATGAAATAGATATTTTGCAGATTTAAAGCGAGAAGCTGAAAAAATAGAATAACAAATATGTATGGAACCAAATGGTAATCTGTCTACTCACATGCAGTGAGTCTGAGCTTCCTAATGCCTCGAACACAGTGTCAGACTTTTGACCATGAAAAAGTTTGCCGTGAGTCCGTCTGAAACCCAACAGAAAGATAGAGAACAGGTTCTCTATCTTAGGTCTGCCGGACTTCTGACAAAAAACGTCTGATTGAGGCTACACACGGCCAGATTTTTTTTTTTAGAAAGTCCGACTGTGTGTACGAGGCATTAAGAGAAAATACTTTGTTTAAAGTCCAAGTTTATCTAAGAATAAAACAAAAAATCAGCACAAGGGACATAACTTACTATTAGCATGTTGTGTCCCCTGTGTTGATTCTTCTTGTTTCAGTAGAAATCTTCCTCTGTCCTACCCCCCTGCCATGGGAGCTAATACAGCTAATGGGTTGTTGGGAGCTCTTACAAGAGAGCTTGCCTATCCCCACCCTTTCTTGTCAAATCTGCCAGACTACATCTTTTATAATTGACACACAATAGCTCCGCCCCTCCATTCAGAGATCCTATGTCATTCATAGAAACTGTAATAATATGGCTTCTATGATTGGCGGATCTGGCAGGAAATGGCAAACATAGTCCAGCCCTCTTGATGAAAGCGCCTGACAGCCCCTTACTGGTATTAACCCCTGCCACACTGGAAGATTACAGTGGCAGGGGTAGGACAGAGTAAGATTTCTACTGAAACAAGAATCAACACAAGTGACACAAGTGACACATCATACTATTTGTAATTTTTGCTGATTTTTCCAGTTTTATTTTTTGATAAACTTGGGCTTTGAACAAGGTATTTATTTCTCTTTAGTAAGCTCTGCCTCACTGCATGTGAGTAGACAGATCACCATTTAGACCAAAATGTGTACTGAAAGGAATACAATTCGAAAGGGATACATCATACTGACTGTATGTTATGTCCCTTGTGCTGATTTTTGGGGAGATTTTTTTGGTGGTAAACTTAGGCTTTAAATATGCTGAATAATCCTATACCCTCACAAAAAAAATCTAAATCGGAACATCCAGCGGCGTATGGTTCTTTGAAATGTCAATATAAGAACTGTGAGTACTAAATAGACTCTTTGATATAACACAGGAAGTGTATAGAGGACACAGGACAGGTTGGAATTTCTGATAAGAGCAACAGATTTTGTTTGCCCTCATAAAACAGATATAAGAACAAGCTTTCAATAATATATGTAATAGACCAAATAAGAAACTTTCATTGTTAGGGTTTACATACACTTTAAGCCATGCCCAATAATGATGTGGGGACTTCCACCATCACTAGTTGCTTGTTTGGATTGTGATATTCTGCTGACCAGAACCTCAAAGAACAATATTCAAACACCATGGTCTTCTGATATGGGTGAATGTATTCTGTTATTAATAATGTATGAGAGAAGCATTATAGTCGTGCTTGGGTGGAGACTATGAGCTACTCAGAATGGGATCAGTTTACTGTATGCATGCCGATGTGTTCAATATAAATGAAGAATGGCATATCCATTGATAGAGTAATAGTCCATCTCTTACTATGTTATCTACTGATAACTGACAGCACTACAAGTCAAGACATGATCCTGACAAGCAGGAATTTCCCTGGTGTATATTCCTTGAAAGGTGACATCATGGAGGCAATTTTGTCCCAAAAGAAAGACAAATTTATAACATGCCACAATATCTGCTCAGTAACCCTCGAAAGGCATCCTCCAAACTGCCTTTGTTTTTGTCCAGCCCATTTGTTGGATGAACTGATTTTACTCAAATTAGCTGAGTATTTTTGGGTTTCCTAAAAATATTCTTTTGCATCCATCAAGTTACTACATAGGCATTTGACAGTAGGGTAAGCACAAATAGCACTTCAAAATAGTAAACTTATTCTCCAAACACCTATCTAAAAGTTAATGTATTCATTTCAAAATATGAAATGTATTTTAAATACAGCCTGTGTATATAATGTGACTTGATAAAAATCATTTTTCACAACTGCAATATGGCTGCATATTGCAGACGATGTGTGCTGACGAGAATTATGCCAACAGGAAGGAGACGGCGCATTAAATAGTGTGATGAGATTATGACTCTCGCTACTCCTTTATTGTCCAGTCACACACTGTAGGTGGATAGGTAACTAAGGCTAGCCCTTAGCTGGTAATTTTTGTTGGAAAATTCATAAGAAAATTCTAGAAAATGTTTTATCAGAACATTCTTTTTTGCCATGATTCAACTAAATTTGTTTGAACGACTTCAACATTTTGGTCCAGACCTACTCCTTGAGTGGAATCCCAGTTGTAATAAACAGGTTTTTATTACACATTTTTTTATTTCTCTTCCTTCCTTCTAGTTACAGTTGAACATTTTGGACCATATCAGTGTATGGCCAGCTATATAGGTTACGTTTTTAACGGCAAACCTGAGGAATAGATGGACAGAAATACAAAATCATTGACAAGAACAGCTCACTAAGGAACATTTCATGTGACTGTGCTCTCTGTTCAGGAGGGAGTACGTTAACAGATCCCTTGCTGGATGAGATGGAAGCCACTTTGTTGATGTCCATGCTTGCTAATTGTTTGTCTGCATTTTGGATGTGGCAGACCCATGATGGCTCTACGGCATCAGTGCTCAACCTGTGGTCCTCCAGCTTTTGCGGAACTACAAGTCCCATGAGGCATTGCAAGGTTGATAGTTACAAGCATGACTCCCAAAGGGAGAGGCATGATGGCAAACGCAGTTTGGCAACAACTGGAGGGCAACAGGTTGTGCACCGGAGCTCTTTGGGCAGCTGGATGCAAATGGCCTTGTTTCCATTTATAATAGGCCTTCTCTAAATCGTCAAGTTTAGGTCAGAAAACAGAAATGGGCACCAGTCTGTTTCCATTACTTTTATTTCGACCTGGACAAACCCTGATAAAGGGGGATGCAAACAGACGCATGTGTGTTTACATCTGCCTGCCCTTAGACTTGCATAGAGCCTCTGATCAGGTTCGCTTGATCGGAAAGCCCATGTGAAAGGGGCAATATATGTGTTTCAACCTGTTGTTTGCCTAGAGTTGAGTGTTAAGAGCAGACTTACCTGGCGCTTTATTGGGGAAGTAAAGAAGCCCTTGTTTGGAACTAGCTTTGTCTAAACTTGGCAGTTCTACGGGGATGTCCATAAGGAGAATCTGTGTCAAAGATGACAAAGTCAAAGATGACTTTACACTACAATATGTCTTAATATACTGTCTGCAGACACTGAAAATACTCTTGGTTCTCATATTGTCAACAATGCCTTTATAATAAAGTAATACAACTATTTTGCCATTTCCTTAGTACAAGGTAAATGAGATTTAGTAGCCTTATTAGTACCAGTTCTGTTGGTGAATGCCAACATTACCAGTTTTCCAGTCAAGCCTTGAATACCCTTTTTAGATACCAATGGGCTTGCAATAGCGTATATAACATTAATCTTCTAATTTTACCTGATAAATTAAATGCTTTCTGGGGGTAAAAAAAAATGTTTTAAACAAAATCCAGAAACATTTGTCTTTCAAGCAAAAGGGTTTGGCAGCTGCTTAAAACTGGTAACTTATTGGTCTGGACATTTTTATACCGCATTAAACCTTTTATATTGTGTTGGACAGTTTTATACTGTGCTTGAGAGTTTTCCGTTATTAAACAATGTGACCTTTTCACTCACAGCTTAATCATTTATTTCCCATTAGGCTCCTGGTACATTACACCAGGATATTGATGGGCAGTGTTTACTCAATTATGCAGCTGTATTTTTCATAGCTGGCATGACTTTGTGTACCTGGCTGTGTTTTAGCCCCCCTTCAAGTCATCAAAAACAGTGCTCAAAGCATGCACCTGACGCTTGGAGGAGTGGATCCAAAGGTGTAAGTCTCTGAATGCAGGCATGTGTCAGCTATGCTGTGTTGTTATTTACAGACTGCATTGGTTGTGTGTGCAGTCCCTATTTATTTCTGCTTTCATAGCAGCAGAAAACCTGCTCTGTTTCTTACAGTTCTTGGCTGCCTGGTGTCTTGGCAAATAAACATGGCATATTCTAAGGCGATCCATTGTTTTTTTTTATGGTTAAGATGCAGCGCTAGGTTGTCTCAACAATATGGATCAATATGTGATTGCAAAAAAGAAGAAGTACTGGTGTCTTCAGTTGAAATCCCAGCCCACACATTGCATACTTGGTGATTTGCATGTTCACCCTGTGCTTATGCGGGTTTGCTCCCAAACTCCAAAGACACGCTGGTAGGTTAATTGTCTACTATCTAAATTGGCCCTAGCATGTGTATATGCATCCATAAATGGAAGAAGTTTGGAACCACCAGCACTCTTCCTAGAGCGGGCCGTCTGGCCAAACTGAGAAGTCAGGGGAGAAGGGTCTTAGTTGGAAAGTTGACCAAGAACCCGATGGTCACTCTGACAGCGCTCTAGCATTTCTCTGTGAAGAGAGAAGAACCTTCCAGAACAACCATCTCTCCAGCACTCCACCAATCAGGCCTGTATGGTAGAGTGGCCAGACGGAAGCCACTCCTCAGTAAAAGGCACATGACAGCCCGCCTGGAGTTTGCCAAACAGCACCTGAAGGACACAAAATTCTCTGGTCTGATGAGACAAAGATTTAACTTGTGTGGAGGAAACCAGGCACTGCTCATCACCTGGTCAATAGCATCCCTGTTTTTCAGCAGCAGAAATTGGGAAATAAGTCAGGATTGAGGGGAAGATGAATATAACAATGTACAGAGACGCCCTTGGTGAAAACCTGCTCCAGAGCACTCCGGACCTCAGACTGGGATGAAGGTTCATATTCCAACAGAACAATGACCCTAAGCACACAGCCATGGTAACAAAGGAGGGGCTATGGGACAACTCTGTGAAGGTTCTTGAGTGGCCCAGACTTGAACCCGATTGAACATCTCTGAAGAGATCTAAAAAATAGCTGTCCACTGACGTGTCCCATCCAACCTGATGGAGCTCGAAAGGTTCTGCAAAGAAGAATGGGAGAAACTTTCCAAAAATAAGTGTGCCAAGCTTTTAGCATCATAGTTAAAAAAATACTTGAGGCTGTAATTGGTGCCAGATTGCTTCAACAAGGTATTGAGCAAAGGCTGTGAATACTTATGTACATGGGATTTTTTTTTTGTTTTCATTTTTTATAAATTTGCAAAGATTTCAAACAAACTTCTTTCACCTTGTCATTATGGGTTGTTATTTGTAGAATTCTGAGGAAAATAATGAATCTAATCCATTTTGAAATAAGGCTGTAGCATAACAAAATGTGGAAAAAGTGAAGCGCTGTAAATACTTTCCAGATGCACTGGCAGTAACGTGCTTCCCGTCCTAGGGTGACAACGCTCACTCACTGCATTGTAGCTATGGAGGAGCAATCTTCTCACCCTTGGGTCGGCCTTCCCTCTCCTCTTCTCTTTAATATGTTGGGAGGTCTTTTATAGTTCACATGGCTAACTGAAAGCAGAGTGCACCAGTTATGAAGTTATGAGCTCACAAGTTTTGGCAGGATCAACTGTTTTTTTTTTTTTTTGCACTTATCAAACATATTCTTTCAATGGTGTGTATATGACCAACCAAAAGGGAGCAAATAAGCAAAGTTTAACAATGAATATGTGAAATGATGGCTATAGTAAATTGATCCTCCCGTCGTATATTCAGACCCCTTGGCATAGCCTTGCCAAATTCTTCTTTTGACTTTCTCCTCTTGTGGCATGATCCTGTAGTCATTCCCTTGCCTGCCTTCTAAACACATGGCTGCTATCAGTGCAGCCCACAGAGGCCTTAATGAGAAGAGAACTGTCAGACCACATTTTTGTTTATTACACACCTTGGTGTGAATGGTGTTTGTGTCAGAGTAAAGCCATTTTCAGAAATCTGTAATGAGTAAATAGATCCAGCCTTTCCACAGATTACAATTCTTCTTGAGGTTGAAAGGTTTGAAAAAAAAACTAACATGTCAGACGCTAGCATCTCCCTTGAGCCCCTCTGTCTTTTCAGTGTGTGCGCGAGCAGATCGTCCTGTAAAACTAATGCAGCACAAAGTGCCTCCACTCTCTATTTCCCTACCCTCTCCCTGTGCTGCTGCTCCATTTTCATTGTCTGGCATCTGATGGCTCTGCCCTGTGGGAAGCAGCTTTCTGTGTGCATGAGATGCTTGTCAGGAGGTTTTACATCAGTGGGGTATTTTTATTTTTGCCTTGCCTTCCAACGCAAGTTTTTTAGTCATGCACAGCTTTCACTGGTTCACCATATTATCCAGCATTCCTTTCCTTTATGCATTGCAGATGCCTGCCTTTAGAAGACTGCCTTTATTTTTGTCACATCAATTGTTTAAAGCAGGAAAAAAAAAAATGAAAGCTGCTATGTATTTGATTTCTTTCTTTTAAATAAAGACTCTGACAATTGGAAGTAGTCAATAAAATTTAAAGGTTTGATTGAGAAACAGCTGAGATTGTACCCTTTTAACACGGAGAACGCCCCTTTCTCCTCCTCCTCCTCCTGAGATTTGTCAGGGCAGAGAGTTGAGGCTTTAGATTGCATCTAGAGCTGTAATACCACAATACATATATATACATTGCAGCTTTGAAGTGGTTTACCAGGGAAATGGCTGAAGCTGTCGATTTTTCTCTTTCTCATAAAAGCGATCGGAGCAGCTGATTAGCTTACCGTTCTTGCCAGCGAGCCCAAAAAAACGATTTGAAAGTTAATATGGCTGGACATAGAGGTCCATTCAGCTGCGGCCCCACCCTGTCCCATTTCTCTCCTCTCTCGGCCAATAGTTACGCGCTGCTGTCTCAGCCAATGAGGAGGGGAGTCCGGGGCAGCCCAGACACTCCTGCAACATCGCTTGATCTAGATGGGGCTCAGGTAAGTATTAAGGGGGCTTCTTCACAATGAAAGTTTTTTTTTTTTTTCATAAAGAATTTTATTGAGAAAAGGCATAACATCAGGCCATACGTACAATGAAAATACATCAACATATGTTTATGCAAATTTACAGGGCATATTAATATAGCAGAAATATCCTAAGACTAGTAGGTTCGCCAATAATCCAATCTCACCATCCGGGATTGGTAGATAACACAACATGAGTTACTTTTTGAGGAAAGAAAGAGTAGGAGAGTGAAGGAGAGAGAGAAAGAAGAGAAAAAAAAGGGGGGAGGAGGAGGGGGAAGGATCAGGGGAAAGGGGTCATCAGTGCCAGCGGTCATCCACCAAAGTTGTCATATAGGTTGGACTTCACAACGCTCACTCGATACGTCTAGGCCAGCATTAACTATAGTCTAGGAATTATGAGCCTGAAAGCGTTGAGTTGATTTAAAGTGAGTCCAGCATACCCATGTGTTCATACATTTCAGAATGCGCTCTTGGGTGATGTGAACTAGCTCTTCCATTTCTTCGATTTTAGAGATCTTACAGAACACTGAACATTTTTTATCTTAATGTAAAGACGTGATGGAGGTGTTTATCTGATTAGAGACAGAGGTTTGCTTTCTTATGTCAAAACCTGCAGCAAGGAGAACAGCAAGTGACACTATAATGACATCACCAAATCTCACATGATGAGCAGTCACAAGCAGCAGTGCCTTCATTCTCACACTGCAGATATACAGCAATAAGGCCGTAGTCACATACGGGCCTAGGCAGGCTTGCATACCTTGAAGTGCCCTGCCATTTTTTAAGTATGATTCCAGACAAAAGGTATAATCGGTCTATGGCTTTATCACAATTAACTCTTGTCTGTAACATAGAAGTCTTCATTTATGAGTGTGGCTATTCTTTAATTCTGGCAGCTCTAAAATATAGAGGTTCTCTTTGCTCCTCTGATTTTCACTTTATTGGGTATGGTAATTAAAGGAGAAGTATGGCCATAGATTGTTTGACGGATCACAGGAGTGAAACTCGTTCTGCACTCCTGTGACCTGTTTTCAGCTGATAATGGGCTAAAACCCGCTGTCAGCTGATGTCACTCAGCCAGTCCATAGTCGAGATCCGCTCAGATTCCTGTACCAGCTCCCGGCTCAGGCTCTCTTTGGTTTCCCTAGAGCCTGAGCCAACCCCTCCTGCCCCTCCACAGCTCAGCTCTGCATTGAGCATCAGAGGAGAGAGCAGCTGACTGACTGTCTCTCTTCTCAGGGTGGAAAGGGAGAATTGAGTGATTGGCCATGTTTGATCACTCAGTTCTCACTGCAGAGCCAGCAGAAGACAGATGCAGCATGGGATCGATGCTGCATCCACCTAGGTGAGTATAAATATTTTACAATGTTACATAATCTGGTTGAAAAAATACTCAAGTCCACCCAGTGCAACCACTAAATGTTTGTTTTTTATTTTTTTAATCCCAAATGTCTCTATTATTGCTAGTGGCAGGTTGGGGATCCCTATGGTGCTAGGGAGCCTTATCTAAGAATATGAATATACAGTTTTAAATTAACATAAACATATGCAATATTACCGATTTAAAGATTTGGCCCTCTTGTTTAGCTTAACTCAATCTTTGGCTGATCTCTTATCTCTAACTTCCTGCACCTAAAGTCTGCCAATTGCGTGACCCCGTGATAAAAACATACTATTTCCCAAATGTGCACAGAAGTATCACATAACACAACATTTGAGGAATATAAAACGGATACAGGACTCATTGTTTGATACTGTTATGGTTACTTTGGAGCTGGAAAGCAGCACATGTTATCACTATGAGCTTAAGCAACTGTCAGACCTTGGAAGGCATGACATGTCCAATTCTCAGTCCTCAAGCAAAATAAGTAGAGATAAATAGAGTAAGAAAATCTTTATTGGTAATCCTGCATTTATAATAAGTGTGGATTTAACTATCGACTTCTTTCATAAACTAGATTAACAATTTAGGTTTTATGGAGGCTTTCAAAGGTAGGAGAACCCATGCGTTGGTTCTAAAATTCATTCAAACACTGTCATCTTAATGTTTGTTCTCTCTTTACACCATATTTTTTGATTGATTTCTGCTGAAATTTTAGCTGTAGGTGGCACTGCAAGCACCGCCCAGGTCAGCAAAATTAAATTTATTGTAAACTTTTTAATTAACAAATCCGTTATACTTACCTGCCCTGTGCAATGGTTTTGTACAGAGCAGCCCTGATCCTCCTCTTCTAGGGTAGGTACCCTGCTGGTGCTTCTGGCTTCTCCCCCTGCTGAGTTTCTCCATAGCAAGCCGCTTGCTATGGGGGCACTCATACAGGCTTGCTCCCGAGCCATGCCCTGTGTGTGTTCATTGACACACGCACAACGTGGCTCAGCCTCGCCCCCCGGCTATGTTTGACAGCAGCCGGAGCCAATGGCTCCCACTGCTGCCTCTATGTCCCGTGAGGAGAGAGAAAGCAGAGAGAGCCGCTGCTCTTGGGCAAAGCAATGGATCGGGATCAGGCTCGGGTACGGGACGAGTGGGGGATTGAGCTGAGCACAGACGACTTTTTACCTTAATGCAGAGAATTTATTAGGGTTAATGCTCTTCTACTTTTAAAACCATTTTAAAATTTCACTGAACCAGGTAGAATATTATCTGCGTCTATCAGAAGTGACAATTGATTCAATTATATTATTCTCTGTGCTTGATGTAGCCTATAATCTATTGTGACCATCACTAACATCTTTGGTCTAGTGCTGCATAGAAGTTAATTACATTTTTTTTTTTTTTTTTTATAGTTTGCTGTAGGAAACTCATATGAAGGTTTAAACATAGAAACGTATGCAGATCATAGGGCTATTTCATTAAAACTGCAGAAAAGAAAATGAGCACAAGATTGGAATTGTTACCAGTAGAAACCAATACACTTTCATCTTCTTGGCAATATAAAAAAAATAATCTGAATGCTTGATATGGGCAAATCCGGTTGGTGCTTGTTTTCTTCGCTGCGCTTTTAGTTAATCAGTCTTTGTGGAATTTTAACCACTTAAGGACCGGACCAATATGCTGCTAAATGACCCAAGGGGTTTTTACAATTCGGCACTGCGTCACTTTAACAGACAATTGCGCGGTCGTGCGACGTGGCTCCCAAACAAAATTGGTGTCCTTTTTTTCCCACAAATAGAGCTTTCTTTTGGTGGTATTTGATCGCCTCTGCAATTTTTAATTTTTTGCGCTATATACAAAAATAGAGCGACATTTTTGAAAAAAAAACAATATTTTTTACTTTTTGTTATAAGAAAAATCAAATAAACTAAATTTTAGTCAAACATTTAGGCCAAAATGTATTCAGCCACATGTCTTTAGTAAAAAAAAAATCGCAATAAAAAAAAATTAGCTACCTAGCGGGAACAGCGACACTAATACAGCGATCAGAAAAATGATCGCTTAGTAATGCTGGCAATAGGGAGTGAAAGGGTTAACTAGGGTGGTGATCAAGGGGTTAAACTTTTATTAGGGGGGTATGGGGCTACCCTGAACCTAACACTAACTGCATGTCACACTAACTGCCACACTGACACTAAATGCAGTGATCAGTACATATATGATCACTGCATTCAGTGACACTGTGACAGGGGGTGGGGGGGTGATCGCAAGGGGTTAAATGTGCCTGCCTGTGTGGTGTCAGTGTAGTGTTAGGTGCAGACTCACTGTGTGTTGTCTTCTCTCATCTCGGCGGTTGAAAATACAGCCGAGAGCAGAGATTACATCACTTCCCCCTCCTGTGTTTACACAGGAGAAGAAAGTGCAGAGCAGGGGGAGCGCGCGGATTGGCTGGGCGCGATCCAGGGGGGGGGGCAAAAACGAACAGCCGCCCCCTCATCCAGGATCACTCCTGCAGCCACGGGGACCGTCGCATGTACCGGGGGGGTCCCGATTGGACCCACATCAAGGCAGGGTCCAAGCCAATGTGCCTGTACGTGCCATTCTGCCAACGTAAATGTACATGCGGCGGTCCTCAAATGGTTAAATAAGATTTCAGGACTGTAAGGCAACCTTGAAAACCACAAAGCTAGTATGTTTTTTTATAGTAATAGAATGTTTGCTACAACAGAACTTTGTACAACAGGACAAAGTCCTGTTGTACACTTACCAAACCAGTAGTGCATTTAGGTTTTGTGCTGCCCTAGGACTCACTAAACTTACATACCCCCCCTAATTTAAATATGACCCATCCCTTCCTGTTTAAGACCCACCCTGACATTTTTGAGTGGGGACATAAGTTCTTAGGGCCTGGGGGGTGGGGGGCAACGAATTCCCTTAATTTGCATAGATTTCCTCTCACTTCCTGTTTGGCTATGGGGCAGGAAGTGAAGGGAAATCTCTGCAATAAGACAGGAATGTTAACAAATAAACTGACAAGGGCTATAACCCTCCCTTACTCTGTCCAAAATGAAAAAAAAAAAAAGTGTTGGCTATAGTTCTACTTTAAGCACAATATTCTGATAATTTTATGGAGAGGACTAAGAAGTTATAACCATGCCAGTAGTGTAGCAGAAAACATATAGCACAGTGAGGAAGGTTTGTGGTCCAGGCTGATAGGACAGTCAAAGTAAGAAGCAGCTTGCATTACACTAACAGTGTAGCACAAGCCGGCAGAGACTCTTTGCATGCTGCCCCCCTGCAAAGTGCTGCCCTAGGCCTGGGCCTTGTTGGCCTAGGGCAGGATACAGCGTTGTACCAAACCATATTAATGCTAGTACTTGAGTAAGAGTGTTGGAAAAAATGTATCTTCTGCATCTCAGCCTACTTTATGTTGGAGGAACCAATGGCCACTTAATATGTTCTCTCTTCTGTTTTAGATACACCTGCTCTCTTTCCGGATATCAAGGATAAAGATACGCTGACCCCCACTGAAGAACTCCATTTAGAAGGTTCTATTCCTCACACAGACTCTGGCATTGGAGACGAACATATAAGCAGCATCTTAAATGGAACGGATCTTGACCATAGTATGAGCCCAGACGTCATGGGTGAACTATTGTCTACATTGTCATCTGATGTAAAGAAGTCGCAGGAAAGCCTGACCGACAGCCCAAGTGAAATGCTAAAACCAGCTCCCTCCATATCTAGCATTAGCCAAAGCAAAGGCATCAATGTCAAAGAGATCCTAAAGAGTCTGGTCGCTGCTCCCTTTGAGATGGCAGAGGCTGGACCAGACCCGGTACCCTATCCAGATCCTGCTTTAAAGAGAGAAGCCCAAGTCATTCTTCCCATGCAGTTTCATTCCTTTGACAGGTATGTTGTGGTTTACAGTCATCTCATGTAATTGAGCTCAAGTTGGATCCAAAAGTAACTGTCACTTTTCTTTTTGCTAATGTTACAAATTTCCTATTGTAGAATGAAACCATATATAATTTTGTTTTTGATACAGGGCCAGTTCACACCAGAACACAGTATAGGAAACCTGTCATGTTTGCTTTTCCGTAATCTGGTTCAAAATACACTGCACTTGCGATCTGCAGCAGGTGTCGGTTTTAACTTAAAGTGTCACTAAAGGAATTTTGTTTGTTTTTTGCTGAAATGACTGTTTACAGGGAATAGAGACATACAAGTTAACTGATTCCTTTTCAAAATGATTAAAAATAGATAAAAAATCAATCATATAATGTGCCTGCAGGTTAGTTTCACTTTTGAACTGGCTTCATGTTTCTGTGAAGTAGAAATAGATACTCAGAGCAAAAACAAACAAATCCAGGGCAGTATTTTGTTTTTCAAATGAATCTGATTGGTTCTGGGAAGTTTTAGACACACAGTAATGACAGCTTAGACCACCGTGAGAAAGCTCCCAGCACTGTGGTTATAAAGAAACAGACAAGCAAGAAGTGTGGAGAACAGAGCAGGATTACAGCAACTTCAAAGCAAAAACAAACAATAAGGACATGAAACCAGTACTGCAGTAAGGTAAAAAAAAAACAGTACTGCTATTTAGCGAAAAAATAAATCCTGTACTATTTGGTCCTACATTGATCCTACTTCAGCCCATTGAATATCATTGACGTAGGACCAAAGTAGGAGCCTTGTCCTAACCATCCGACTTTTGCCATCTGACATGCGATTACAGCACCAGTAAAAGGAATTTATCTCACTCGGGGATTGTTTTGATTGGTCAAAGAACAAGTCAGTCTATCACAAAGTAGGACCAAAGTAGTATCCTGTTCATGAACGTAGGATGGATGTAGTACCAATGTAGGATCAATGTAGGATCAATGTCGCAGAGCAAAGTAGGATGAAAGTCGTGTAGTGTAGTGTGAACCCAGCCTCAAAGTCGGACCGACTTGTGTAGGACCAGTTAAGACCGCTCTCATAGGGAAACATTGATTTTCACACGTCATGCTACATGAGCTCCCAATGTAGGAGCGTTGTCGGAACAAGTGTGAACCCAGCCTAATCGATCAGTCAACTTGGTACATTCAAGCTGCCCACACACGGTTTGAATCTCGGCTGTGGGCAGCTTGAATGTACCAAGTTAACAAATAAACTGACATCATCATGGGGACTTATTGTTCTGTAGTGCAAGATAAGAATTGGAGCACTCCTTGAGATAAGACAGAAAGTATGAGCAGGACACAGGACTGCTTTTAATGGTATATTTAAAGTGGTAGTCTTTCTTTTGCAAAAAAAAATAAAAAATCATAAATGCAGTAACATTGATCTCATGATCAGTGTGCACAAACTAATAATTTACAATGAAGCCTGCAGAGCATTGCACCCTTGAGTGTTGCGGATGTAGGACACAGGCTCTTGCAAGAATGTTCCTCTGGCTTCAGGTATGTACAGAGGTACTAAACTGTTATGAGGCTGGAGGAAGTATGCCTGGACTACAAGGGGGAGAGAGAGAGGAGGGACCCCAGCATGGGTCTGCACAGTCCCTCATCTGCAGTGGCAGGTGGCACAAGTAGTACTTCACTGGGAATAATCCTTCACCTAGATGACAGAGCCATGCACAGCTGTACTGAATTAAAAAGATTACAGGTTTTGGCCAAAAAAAAGCTCCACATGATTCAGGTAATGCAGGGGGACGATGACTTGGGTTTTGGGGATGCTTTATGTGACTGACCATACTTCATGTTATATCCTAAATGCCTGGTATTGAGTGCAACAGTATGAATGCATTAAGGCTAGGTATAGGTATGCCTAATAAATGATCTATCTATCTATCTATCTATCTATCTATCTATCTATCTATCTATCTATCTATCTATCTATCTATATATATATATATATATATATATATATAATATATATATATAGGTAATTTCTTAGCCAGACCTAGCGTTAATGCGGAAAACTAACACTGCACATCACCCTGAACACACTATCCCCACCGTGAAACATGCTGGTGGCAGCATTATGTTGTGGGGGTGCTTTTTTCAGCTGATGAGAGTTGATGGGAAATAGGATGGAGCAAAATACAGGGCAATCACTTAGAATAAAAAACAGTCTGCAAAAGACTTGAGACTGGGGCAGAGGTTCACCTTCCAGCAGGACAACAACCCTAAACATACAGCCAGAGCTACAATGGAATGGTTTATATCAAAGCATATTCATGTATTAGAATGGCCCAGTCAAAGTCCAAACCTGAATCCAATTGAGAATCTGTGGCAAGACTTGAAAATTGCTGTTAACAGACGCTCTCCATCCAATCTGATGGAGCTTGAGCGATTTTGTAAAGAAAAATGGGCAAAAATGTTATTCTCTAGATGTGCAAAGCTGGTAGAGACATCCGCAAAAATTGGTTCTACAAAGTATTGACTCGGGGGCTGAATAGAAATTCACGGCACACTTTTCACATATTTATTTGTAAACGAAAAATTATTGAAAACCATTTATCATTTTCTTTCCACTTCACAATTATGTGCCACTTTGTGTTGGTCTATCACATAAAATACCAATAAAATGCATTCACGTTTTTGGCTGCAACATGACAAAATGTGGAAAAATTCAAGGGGTATGAATACCTTTCTTTATCGTACATCACGGGACACAGAGCGCATAGCCATTACACTTGGGTTATATGGGTACCTTCAGGTGTGGACACTGGTGTAATCAATTTCACAGGAAGTTTCCTCCCCATATAACCCCCTCCCACTGGGAGTGCTTCAGTTTTTTCGCCAGTGTCTTAGGTGTTGGTCACGTCTAGCTGTCCCTCGGAGGTCTCGGGACCCAGGATAGCTAGCCGGATCCGTCCGAAGTGCTTCAAAGCCAAGGTGTACGGTACCCGGGCCCTGCTGGAGTGGGGTTTTGCCTATAATGCCTCTCCTTGGAGGGCTGGATTCTGGGCTCCAGTGCCTTAGTCTCTTCCAAGAACTAAACGCTACTGATGCCAGGATGCTATATAGGTCCAGGTGTGTGGGTTCCTTAACACAGGACCCCGGTCCCTGAAGGTCCAAGACAATACCCACGGAGATGGGGGAAGGTTGGGCCTCTTGCATTTTGCAATACCCTGCGGCGTGGAGCAGGTAAGAGGGAACCTGCGGGACTTGGTTCGACAGTAGGTATCCCCCTGGGGGTTCTGGGTCGGCTAATGGTATGCTTGTGCATCAGCCACTATCTCCACTATGTCTTTTGAGGCAGGATGGGATGTACTAATGTTTACCCAGATAACATGTAGGTATATGTATGCTTTTAAAGATATGTATTTTGCTACTCCCCCCAGATTTGCCTGTTAGCATGATACTGCAGCCCCACGTGCTATAGGGAGGAAATGCTGACAAAACTCCTGTTTCTTAGGAAGCCTATGGGGACAGCTTCCTCTGTGTGCACTACAATAAAGATTAGTGTCTTGCCTGGTGTCTGTTGGGTTGCTAGCGCTGGTCCAGGCTTCTCCTCTGCTTTCTGCTTCCTCCATGTTGGTTTCAGCGTGGGGGGGGGGGGGGCGCGCGCGCGTGCGCGCCGCCTTTTACAGCGTCAGCGTGCGTGGGGGGGGGCGGGCCAGCAGCGTCAGGTTTCAATTAAAGCAGCAAAGCATTTCTTGGCTGGTCATTCCCTCCTGAAAGCAGAGGAGGCTGAGGACACAGAGCGCGCAGCTGAGCTATTTCTGGCTAACAGTGACACCCAGTGGTGGTTTGTGGATCTTCAGGTCTGGACTTAGCTCCATACTGACCAGAGAAAAAAAAAGGTTTTTTTTTTTCCTAAAGGGACTCAGCCTTAGATCTGGCAGTATCTGAGTCGGTGCAACCTTGGGCTCCAGCTAACGAGCATTGGTGTGGCAATACTTACAGGACCTTCCTCGGTATTGCCGCCTTCTCGGGCGTATGAAAATTTGGAAATTTTTTACCATAGCCTGTTCTTATTAATGGTTCACTTCTAGCTACAACAGTTGGGTGTTGGCTTTAGGGGTGTCTCAAGGTTGTGCAATGGCTCCCAAGGGATCAG
The DNA here is from genome assembly GCA_029574335.1 of Rana kukunoris. Classification (NCBI taxonomy): domain Eukaryota; kingdom Metazoa; phylum Chordata; class Amphibia; order Anura; family Ranidae; genus Rana; species Rana kukunoris. Next base: position 80,057,891 of record CM056050.1, on the reverse strand, counting down.
GACCAGCTAAGGCTGCAAAAGGTACCAAAAAACTAAAGGGGTCTCCATCGGGGTCAGAGGATTTGGGCCAGGTTCTAGCGGTCCCACCCTCACCAGATAGACCACCGAACTGCATGTTGCAGGAGCCATTGAGGGTGCTAGGGGCAGAGGCGGCCCCCAATCAACCCATTCCCGTTTACGTTACGGAAGAAATGCTAGCGACCACCCTGGGTGGGCTAGAGAAAAGGTTAACTGCTTTAATTGCCCGCTCTTTGCCAGGTGGCAAACGGGCTAGATCCCCGTCACCTAGATTGGTGTTTTCAGATGCAGAGGTCCTCTCTTCGGAGGAATTGGACCCACAGGGGGATCAAGCGGACCCGAGTCCCGACGGTTCAGACATTGAAGTTTCCACTATAGATGACATTTTTTCGGCTTCTCAAGCAGAGAGCCTGTGGATCCAGTCTCTGACAGATATGGTTCGCACTGCTTTTAAACTTCCAGTGTCAGAACAATTAGCCCCCGCGGTATCCTCTTTAGGTTCCTTGAAGGTGAGTGGTGCGTCTTTTCCGGTTCACCCCCTTCTGGAGAGCGTGATTTTTCAGGATTGGGCTCGACCCGATAGGATTTTTATCCCTCCTAAAAGGTTCACTATTCTCTATCCTATGGAAGAAGAATTTGCAAAGAAATGGGCACTCCCTACCGTGGACGCAGCCATTTCCTGCGTAAATAAATCCCTGACCTGTCCGGTTGAAAATGTCCAGATGTTTAAAGATCCAGTCGACAAAAAGATGGAGACCCTACTGAAGGCTTCTTTTACCACAGTAGGTGCCATGGTTCAGCCAGCGGTGGCAGCCATTGGCGTTTGTCAGGCTTTAAAGGATCAGACTAAACAGATATTAAAGGACATACCGGCTCAGCAAGCTCGTGAATTGGCTGACCTCCCAAGGGCTCTCTGCTTTGCAGTAGATGCTATTAAGGACTCCATTCAACAGGCGTCCCGTTTATCTCTGCTGTTGGTTCATATGCGTCGCCTTTTGTGGCTGAAAAACTGGTCAGCAGAGGCACCCTGCAAAAGGCTTTTAGCAGGATTTCCCTTTCATGGTGGGAGACTATTCGGTGAAGACCTAGATAAATATATCCAGACCATATCAAGTGGTAAAAGTTCTTTCTTGCCTGTCAAGAAAAGATCGTGTGGGCCCGCGTTTAAGCGACAGGCCTTCGCAGGCTCGGCCCCTTCAACTTCCCGTCAGTATCGACGGCCTCCCGGGCGTTCAGCATTTAATAACCGCCCACAAGGACAAGCCACGGCAGGCAAGAGGCCATGGTCTCGCAAGCCGGTTAAACCAGTCATCAAGTCAGATTCATGAAGGGGCGCCCCCACTCTCTTGGGTGGGGGGAAGGCTTCGGTTTTTCTCCGAAGTGTGGAAGGCCAGAATTCCCGACTCTTGGGTACTGTCCGTGGTAGCCACGGGCTACAAGCTAGAGTTTCGGGAAGTCCCCCCTCCTCATTTTCAGGGGTCAAGTCTTCCAAGCGACCCATTAAAGAGGGCCTCTCTTGTAAAAGCATTGGATCGTCTCTTGCTCCAAGGAGTAATTGTAGAAGTACCAACCCAGAAATGGGGTGTGGGATTCTACTCCAACCTCTTCATATTACCAAAGCCCAATGGCGACGTCAGGCCTATCTTAGACCTCAAACGCCTAAATCGCTTTCTAAAGATTCAGACCTTTCGTATGGAGTCCATACGTTCGGTGGCAGCCAGCCTACATCAAGACGACTTTCTAGCATCTATAGACATAAAGGATGCGTATCTGTACGTGCCGATCTACCCGGCACATCACAAGTTTCTTCGCTTTATGATAGATCACCGTCACTACCAGTTCGTAGCCCTCCCTTTCGGGTTGGCAACAGCTCCGCGGGTATTCACAAAGGTGTTAGCCCCGGTGCTAGCCGTCCTAAGGACAGAAGGCATTTTGGTCCTGGCATACCTGGACGATCTTCTGGTTATCGACAGCTCAGCTTCCAGCCTCAATCATGCAGTAGTTCGCACAGTTCAGCATCTAGAGGAATTCGGGTGGATTGTGAACCAAGAAAAATCGATATTGAAACCCACAAAGCAGTTGGAATATATAGGCCTTCTGCTAGATACAGACTGCCAGAGGATATTTTTACCTCAAGCAAAGGTCAGATCAATAACTCAAGCAGTTCAAGTGATCTTAGGCAAGAAGAGGCCGACTATTCGCCTATGTATGCGACTGCTGGGGAAGATGGTGGCCGCCTTCGAGGCAGTGCCCTATGCCCAGATCCATACCAGATATCTTCAGGCAGCCATTCTCTCTGCTTGGAACAAGTCCATTCAGGCGTTAGATCGTCCGTTAGTGCTCTCCCCAGGAGTCCAGCGCAGCCTGTTTTGGTGGCTGGTCCCTCAAAATTTGTCAAAGGGGAAATCCTTTTGCCCCATCACGTGGAAGATAGTAACCACGGATGCCAGCCTGTCAGGTTGGGCGGCAGTTCTAGAAGGAAAGACCCAGCAAGGGCAGTGGTCGGAGGCAGAAAAACTGCTTCCCATCAATATCCTAGAGATCAGAGCTGCTCGGCTGGCCCTGATCGCCTGGACTCTCCCCCTTCAGGGTCTGCCAGTAAGGATACAGTCCGACAATGCCACTGCGGTGGCATACATAAACCACCAGGGGGGCACGAGGAGCCTAGCAGCCCAAAGGGAAGTAAACCTGATTTTCTCATGGGCCGAAGCCCATGTACCCTGCATCTCGGCGGTGTTCATCCCAGGGATAGACAATTCTCAAGCAGATTTTTTGAGTCGTCAACAGTTGCTCTCGGGGGAGTGGTCTCTTCACCCCCAGGTATTCCAAGAGATTTGCCAAAGATTCGGAGTCCCAGATGTGGACATTATGGCAACGAGATCCAACAAAAAGTTGGACAAATTCATATCCCGAGCCAGGGATCCCTCGGCCTACGGGACTGATGCGTTGGTTTGCCCTTGGCACCAGTTTTCTCTCCTGTATGTGTTCCCTCCACTGCAGATGATTCCCCGCCTTCTACGGAGGATCAGGGTGGAGCGCAGGCCTGTGATCCTGGTGGCCCCAGCCTGGCCCAGGAGGGCTTGGTACGCACTCATCGTGAAGATGTCAGTCGGGGCGCCGTGGCCGCTCCCCCTGCGCCCAGATCTGCTGTCTCAGGGCCCAATCTGCCACCCTGCTTCACAGCAGCTAAATTTGACGGCTTGGCGGCTGAATCCCTAATTTTTAAGGGCAGAGGCCTCTCAGCTCAGGTCATATCTACGTTGATTCAGGCTAGGAAACCGGTCTCCAGAAATATTTATTACAGAGTCTGGAGAACCTATGTGGAGTGGTGCGAGTCTCAAAAATGGCATCCTCGAAAGTTTTTTTTTGACAGGATCTTGCGATTCCTCCAGGTTGGCGTTGACAAAGGGTTGGCTCTTAGTACTCTAAAGGGGCAGGTGTCGGCTTTATCGATATGGTTTCAAAGACCCTTGGCCACCCATTCGCTTATGAAAACCTTCTTGCAGGGGGTCTTGCATGTGAATCCCCCTATTAGAGCTCCCCTCTGCCCCTGGAACTTAAATCTGGTCTTGTCAGCTTTACAAAGGCAGCCGTTTGAACCTCTGACAGAAATCCCTCTTGTGCTACTAACCCGAAAGTTGGTTTTCTTGGTGGCTATGGCTTCGGCCAGAAGGGTTTCCGAGCTGGCAGCCTTGTCATGCAGGGAGCCATACCTTATTCTGCATAAGGACAGAGTGGTTCTGCGGCCTCAACCTTCTTTCCTTCCTAAGGTCATATCCAGTTTTCACTTGAATCAGGACCTAGTCCTACCATCCTTCTTTCCTACTCCCCAGTCCAGAGAGGAAAGACTGCTTCATACTTTGGACGTGGTTCGAGCCATGAGGGTCTATCTCAAGGCTACAGAGAAGATTCGGAAAACAGATGTGCTTTTTGTTCTTCCGGATGCCCCCAAGAAGGGTCAGCCGGCTGCCAAGTCTTCCTTGGCTGGGTGGATTAAGCAGCTGATTTTTCAGGCCTATGGTCTGAAGCGTGTTCCACCTCCCTTATCAGTTAAAGCCCATTCTACGAGGGCCATGAGTGCCTCCTGGGCGGCACACCATCAGATCTCTATGGCACAGGTTTGCAAGGCGGCAACCTGGTCTTCCGTACATACGTTTACTAAATTTTATAAGTTGGACGTTGCAAAGGGTACAGACGCAGCATTTGGGCAGGCGGTCCTATGGGCAGCAGTATAGAATCCTCTGGTCCGGGTCACGCCCCCTTTTTTTTCTGTTGGTGGAGTTACTTTACTTCCTGATAATTTTTTGTTTGGCTATTCTTGGCCTTACGGTCTCCCTCCCTTCATAGAGCATTGCTTTAGGACATCCCAAGTGTAATGGCTATGCGCTCTGTGTCCCGTGATGTACGATAAAGAAAAAAGGATTTTTAATAAACAGCTTACCTGTAAAATCCTTTTCTTGAAGTACATCACGGGACACAGAGCTCCCACCCCTCTTTTGGGGAACATTGTGTAACCTTGGAGGAATTACTTGCTACAAAACTGAAGCACTCCCAGTGGGAGGGGGTTATATGGGGAGGAAACTTCCTGTGAAATTGATTACACCAGTGTCCACACCTGAAGGTACCCATATAACCCAAGTGTAATGGGTATGCGCTCTGTGTCCCGTGATGTACTTCAAGAAAAGGATTTTTACAGGTAAGCTGTTTATTAAAAATCCTTTTTTTCAAGGCACTGTGTATGTTTATATATATATATATATATATATATATATATATATATATATATATATATATATATATATATATATATAAATGTGTGTGTGTGTGTGTATGTGTATGTGTATATATATATATATATATATATATATATATATATATATATATATAAAAATGTACACACACACACATGTTGTGCTTGCTTTATAGATCTATGTGTCCAGCTTGCTTGGTCCTTTTTGACCATTGTCCTGTGGGTCACCTCACATGTGATTGATCTGTAAGGGTCACTCAGAAAACTGGCCTGATCAGATGGGAGAAAGTGACCAGAGAATAGGGTCAAGCAGTGACACACATAAAAGGTCATCTGCTGACCTGGAAGTGATAGAGGGGACATCTTTTTACATGTGAATGTATTCTGTCACTGAAGGACCTGAACAGCTGTATAGTGCAGCGCTGGCTTTGTAGCTTTGTTTTGCTGCTACCACTTTGTTTTATTGCCTTAAAGCGGAGGTTCACCCAAAAATCAACTTTCTGACATTAGATCCAGCATACTGCTAACATCTGCAGTATTCAGGGGTTTTTAATTTTTTTTTTAGTACTTATCGTTTTATGAGCCGTTGTTATCCGGCTCCGAGCGGGGAATCCTGCGAGGAATGGGCGTTCCTAAGCCAAGAGGAGTTAATTGACAGGCTGCTAAGTCGTGCCACGCCTTCCGAAAATACCCGAAGTGACACTCGGGTATTTTCGGAAGGCGTGACATGCCTTAGCAGCCCGTCAATTAACTCCTCTTGGCTTAGGAACGCCCATTCCCCGCAGGATTCCCCGCTCGGAGCCGGATAACAACTGCTCATAAAACGATAAGTACAAAAAAATTAATAAAAAAAAACCAGCATACTGCAGATGTTGGCAATATGCTGGATCTAATGTCAGAAAGTTGATTTTTGGGTGAACCTCCGCTTTAATTATTGCCTTTTCCTAAACTAGATGTGTTTTTTTCCTGATGACCTTGTTTCAAATACATTTTTAATAGCAACAGGATTTTTTTTTACCATAAGGCGGACATTGAACAATTAAAACTGAAGCAAAACTTAGCAGATACATTGCTGCACCTAAATGGCTTTGCCTATTGGACCCACGTTTGTGGATCAGCACCAGTGTTTGATCTCTGAACAATACATAACACTGTACCTGCATGTCACTGCCAATACACAAGGAGTTCTCTTTGAAAGGAGTTGATACAAAAGTTAATACAGTGAGTGCTGGCATAATAAATGGAAAACAACAAAAAAACATATTTTATATATATATATATATATATATATATATATATATATATATATATATATATATATATATATTAAAAGCTAAAGTACTGTTTCAACTAGGGTTGTCCCGATACCAGTATCGGTATCGGGACCGATTCAGAGTATTTGCGGGAGTACTTGTACTCCCGCAAATACCCCCGATACCCAAATAGAATACTCCCCCCCCCCCGCCGCCACCAACGCTGCCGCTGTATATGCAAATCCGACCCCGCCGCCGTATACACAAAGCCGCCACGAACATTATAAGGACCTTTGAATAGCTGTTTTCCCGCTGCGCGTGTATAGACACTCCCCCTTGCTCGGATCTGTCCAATCCTGAGCAAGAGGGAGTGTCCTTAACATGCGCGGCAGGGAAAAGAGCTATTGAAAGGTTCCTATAATGTTCGCGGCGGCGGCTTTGTATATACGGCAGCATCATCATCAGGTAGGGGGGGCATGGCTGCAATATGTGGGGGACATGGCTGCAATATGGGGGTGACATGGCTGTATATGGGGGACATGGCTGCAATATGTGGGGGACATGGCTGTATATGGGAGACATGGCTGCAATATGTGGGGGACATGGCTTCAATATGTGGGGGACATGGCTTCAATATGTGGGGGACATGGCTGCAATATGTGGGGGACATGGCTGCAATATGGGGGTGACATGGCTGTATATGGGGGACATGGCTGCAATATGTGGGGGACATGGCTGTATATGGGGGACATGGCTGCAATATGTGGGGGACATGGCTGCATATATGTGGGGGACATGGCTGCATATATGTGGGGGACATGGCTGCAATATGTGGGGGACATGGCTGCAATATGTGGGGGACATGGCTGCAATATGTGGGGGACATGGCTGCATTTGGGGACACGTTTAAAAAAAGTATCGGTATTCGGTATCGGCGACTACTTGAAAAAAAGTATCAGTACTTGTACTCGGTCCTAAAAAAGTGGTATCGGGACAACCCTAGTTTCAACTAATGCAGAGCTTCTGTTAAAAAAATAAATGAAAAATTGTAGATTTGGATTCACGTCTTCTGCCCATCTTGCTTGTGTGGATAGGAAATCCGTTCGTTTTACCTAATCAAAAAAATAAAACTTGTCAATGTATGGCCAGCCTAAAGTAGTATTATACCCAAAACCAAAAAATGTTTGTTTATTTTTTTTGCAGCTTACTAATCATTAGATGTGGTGGCTGCATTTGTTTTTTCTTTTTTTAGGCATTTTTCCCCTTTGTTTTCCCCTGGTGATCTGGCCAGTTACACACTTTCGGTCTTGGAGCACCCTCACTCTGGTTGAAGGAACACGGACACCTTTGGACAGCAACAATGTCAGTTTGGGGGAGGGGAATGTTAGACGTACTAGTAGATTTAGATACACTCACAAATTGACGTCCAGCTAACACTTTGTAAGCAGTCACAGCAAACCGTTTTATTGCCTTTGGGAAAAAGGTTTTACATGAATTAAATAAACATAGAATACATATATAAAATAAAAGCTAATAGTTGTAAGCACCCCTGTCAGTAGTAAATAGTTTGTATCAAGCATCTAACTGCTACATTTGCAAAAGAGCTTGTTCTGTTGAAAAAATAACACTCACGCTGGCCAGATAACTGGATGAAATAAAAGAAATAGAGCCCAAAAAATAAAACAAATTTAGCCATCACATCTGAGAATTAGTAAGCTGCAATATAATAAATGTTTGCTTTTGAGTTTAGTACTGATTTAATTCTGATCACTTTAGAAGATTATATTAAGCTTACAGTACAGGACATTCATAGACCCTGGGTTATGAGCAGCCACCTTCAGATAATTGTACACTGGCAAAAGCCTTGCTGGGCATGGCCCCTGGGTGTACTCCTATAACCCCAGACCACTCTCAATGAGCAAAATATTACTTTGTATGGCTTAACTACTTCAGCCCTGGAAGAATTTGCCCCCTTTCTGACAGGCCATTTTTTTTGCAATCCGGCACCGCGTAATTTTAACTGACAATTGCGCGGTCCTTGTACCCAAAAACAAAATTTACGTCCTTTTTCTACCACAAATAGAGCTTTCTTTTGGTGGTATTTGATCACCTCTGTGGTTTTTATTTTTTGCACTATGAACAAAAAAAAAAAGAAAATGGTGACAATTTTGAAAAAAAAGATTTTATACATTTTCCTTTAACCACTTGCTTACTGGGCACAAATACCCCCTTCCTGACCAGGCGAAACTTCAGCTCCCGGCACTGCGTCACTTTAACAGACAATTGCACGGTCATGCGACGTGGCTCCCAAACAAAATTGATGTCCTTTTTTTCCCCACAAATAGAGCTTTCTTTTGGTGGTATTTGATCACCTGTGCGTTTTTTATTTGTTGTGCTATAAACAAAAAAAGAGCGTAAATTAAAAAAAAAAAAAAAAAAACACAATATTTTTTACTTTTTGCTATAATAAATATCCAATTTAAAAAAATAAAAAAATTCTCAGTTTAGGGCGATACATATTCTTCTACATATTTTTGGTATAAAAAAAAAAATCGCAATAAGCGTATAGTGATTGGTTTTGCGCAAAAGTTATAGCGCCTACAAAATAGGGGACATAATTATGATTTTTTTTTCTTTTTTTTACTAGGAATGTCTATCTGCCATTTTTATTGGGACAGCGACATTATAGCGGACACATCGGACACTTTTGACACATTTTTGGGACCATTCACATTTATACAGTGAACAGTGCTATAAATATGCATTGATTACTGTATAAATGTGACTGGCAGGAAAGGGGTTAACCACTAATGGGCGGGGAAGCGTTAAATGTGTAGCCTAGTGAGTGTTCTAACTGTAGGGGGAGGGGACTGACTGGGGGAGGTGACCGATCTGTGTACCTATCTACAAGGGACACAGATCGGTCTCCTCTCCCTGACAGGACGTGGAGCTCTGTTTTTACACACGGCACGCGTATTGTGTTCCCAGTAATGCGATGGGTGCATGCCCCCTAGCGGCTTTAAAAGACGAGGACGTCATATGACATCCTGTCAGAACAATTGAGCTACCTTGCCGCCATCAATTGACGGCGGCTGGTAGCTGAGTGGTTAATATGCCTAAATTTAAAAAAATAATTCTTTCTTCATCAGTTTTGGTCAATATATATTATTCTATATATTTTTGGAAATAAACATCGCAATAAGCGTAAAATTGGTTTGCGCAAAAGTTATAGGCCCAGATTTACAGAGCAATTACGCCTGTCTAACTGGTGTTAGACAGGAGTAATTTCAAATTTCGCATGCCGTATCACTAGTTTGAATCCTCAAACCATGATACGGCAGCTTCGGCTTCGATCCGAGAGGCTTACGTCTTCGTAAGCCTTCGGATCTACGCTGCAATATTTTTGCGGCCGCTGGGAGGAGTTCGCGTCGTTTTCATGTGTCGGGATATGCAAATGAGTTTTTACGGCGATCCACGAAGATACGAGCGGTCTTCGCAATCGCTTTCGTCTATTTTTTTATACGTACTGTTAGACCAGCTTTTTGCTGGTCTAACGGTGCGTAGCCCATGTTAAGTATGGCCGTCGTTCCCGTTTTTTTTTTACGTAACTTGTTCGGGAATAGGAATCTCTGTAAACGACGCTACTCAAGAAAAAATGACGTAACAACGTGATTTCGCGCAATGCACAGCGGGAAATTTGCGAACGGAGCATGCGCAGTTCGATCGCCGCGGGAACGCGCCTATTTTAAATGCTTCACGCCCCCTACTCGCGTAGATGGATTGCGACGGGAGAAATACACTACGCCGCCGTCGTTTACTGGACAAAATCTGCCTGGATTCCACGTAGAGCCAGGTAAAAAACGGCGGCGTAGTGTATTTCTGATACTCTACGATAATCTAATTCTATCTGAATCTGGGCCATAGCGTCTACAAATTATGGAAAAGGTTTATAGCATATTTATGGCATTTTTAATATTATTATATATTTTTTTTTTTACTAGTAATGGCGGTGAGCTGCGATTTATTTTTTTATCAGGACTGCAACATTGTGGCAGACATATCGAACACTTTTGACACATGGTTAAAGTGGTTGTAAACCTCAGAGATGAAATATGAACAAAACATATCCCTCTGTATCGTGTACTTGTCTCAATCCAGAGCACAAATTGTGATTTCTGTCTGCTGCCTTGTTCCTCCGCTATCTGTATGTTACTTCTGACATGTTTTCTTGACATCAAAAGGTGACAGAAAAGGGGTCCCCAGCACGCAACCTGTAATTGATAGCCTCAGCTCTGTTCCTGTGTGCTGTGTGAAGGGGGGCATTCTGAAAACCTACTGTAGTTACAAACATCAGACTTACAAAACGACTCCTACTTACAAACGGAAGGAGACAACAGGAAGTGAGAAGAAATCAACCCCTGGGAAGGGAAATTCTCTCCTGTAAGAGATATGGGAAAAAGGTCTCCAACTGATGCTTTATCACCAATCCTTGTTTCCTTAATAACCCAACATTTTCAAAATCCAATTGTCATTGGGACAGAAAGTGAGGTGAAATCTTCTAAACAGGGGCACAGACAGCCAAACAAATGTTACAGGGGTGATAACCCTTCCCCCTCTGTGCTTTCCAAGGGTTTCTCCACCATGTCATGTTTTGCACACAGCAGCGTTGATTTACAACCAGGACCTGCTGATTGGCTGTGTGCAATCACAGCCCAGAGCGCTTGGGTTGGTAAACACAGAGCTCTGTACACGCATTACACTTACTTGGGCACATATTTAACCCCTTGATCACTCTAGACCTTAACCCCTTTCCAGCCAGTGTCATTAGTACAGTGACAGTGTATAGTATTATCCCTGTATTCATTTTACTGGTGATGTCAGTGGCATTTAGTTTTCCCCAGCGTCAGTTAGTGTCAGATTGCCCTGATGCACTATAAGTCGCTGATCGCCATCATACGTAATATATATAAAAAAAATTGGATTATATATTTCATAGTTTATAGGCGCTATAACTTGAATGCATTTCAATCGATATACACTTGGGCTTCATGTACACGGGTTGTTTATACAACCTCTCCTGAACAATTTAACTTGACAGATGGTAACTGTTTTGCTACGTTTGCGTTAAGAAGCATTTGATTTTTTTTTTTCAAATACCCAAAAATGAAAAACGCCTGTAAACGTTTACAAGCGTTTGGCGTTTCAAATGCCTCGGAACATCCGTCCTGAGCGCATTATTATGCGTTCTAAAAAATACCTCTAAACTAAACTGCCTAGAAATGACTATAAATGACCCTGTGTACATGTACTGATAAGATAACATAGAGGAGAGTTCAGGGGCAGCTGAAAAAACACCCAACTGCTCCTAAATGTCCGTTTACCAGCAGCAGTGTACATGAAGCCTTATTGGGATTTTTTATTTTTTTTTTATCAAAATCACGTAGCAGAATAAATTTTGCCCAAAATGTTTTTTTTATTTTTTATGAATTTGTTTTACAGCAGAAAGTAAAAAATATAGCAAAAATTCCAAAAACCCAGTGATGATCAAATGGCACCAAAAGGAAGATTTATTTGTGTGAAAAAAAATAACATAAATTTAGTCTTGGTACTGCGCAATCGCGAGTTAAGCACTTGCCGACCAGCCACCGCAGATATACTGCGGCAGGTTGGCTCAGCTGCGCAAATCGCCGTAGGTATACGTTGGGCTCTGGTGGTGCACACACTCCAATTGGCCAGCGGGGGAGACAATAGGCGGGTCTGGCCGATTGGATGCCGCAGTGACAGACTGGGGATCTGCAAGAACAATCTCTGTTCTGACAGGGGAGATGACACAGATTCTGCCTTTCTGCTATGCAGGAAGACTGATCTGTGTGTTGTCCCAGTGAGCCCTTCCCCCGTACAGTGGGAACCCCTTGATCGCCCCCGGACGCTAACCCCTTTCCTGCCACTGTCAGTACAATAACAGTGCATATTTTTAGCACTGATCACTCTAGTAATGTCACTGGTTCCCAAAAAAGTGTCAAACATGTCTGTTAGGTGTCTGATCTGTCCGGCGCAATGTTACAGTCCCGATAAAAATTGCAGATCACCGCCATTACTAGTAAAAAATAAATAAATTATAAAGATGCCATAAATGTATCTCCTATTTTGTAGACACAGTAACTTTTGCGCAAACCAATCAATATACGCTTATTGGGATTTGTTTTACCAAAAATATGTAGCAGAATACAAATTGGCCTAAATTGATGAATCTATATTTATATATTTTATATAATATATTTTACTGAATAACAGCATTGTCTAGATTCACCTGACTAGCTTTCCTAGTAAATAGCATAATTTGGAAATGTGCTTACCAAACAGTAGCATTTATTTTGCTACCGAAGGAATATTTGCAATCAAACTGAACGCTCCTTGGGAGTTTCACCTTGCAAAGCAGAACAGGAACCAGTTACTGTACATATATGAACATACTGTATGTGTATATAAGAAAAATATAAATGGCGCTACCTTAACCGTCTTTAACAAACACAAATATATACGAATATATGGTCTCAAGTGATATGTGTAAAAGGCTAACTGTCAGAAATGTGACCTGTGATGGCCACTATACGATATGCAGTCACCTCAAAAACCATCAATGTTATTAGTGATGGTGATTTACCAAAATAAATAAAAAATAATATATATACCAAGTGATCTACAAATGCAAAACTAAGTATGAATTTTGGCTCTGAATAAATTGATATACAGTCCAGAGTATTAACAGTAGGAAGTCCATGAATAAAAATTAACACCCGTGCTTCTGTGTCATATAGCAGATTAGTAAAAAGCTTATGAATTGGCCTCTTACCGAAATCCCACGATCCCTTGTGACAAGGGATCAGAAACCGCATATAATAGGTCCCAATCTCATGGTATCAGATCTGCAGTCCTGATGGATCTCGTTTCCTAGAATATATGTGTATATAGTCCACCATGCACAAAAAGACATGAGCGGTCTTACAAGTTGGTGGTTTTAATTAGTAATCAGCGGAATACGCCATATTCGATTTCGCGATATTTCACAAATATATAGAAGAATATTCGCGAAATATTCGTTAATATCGAATATTCGTGATATTTTATCAAAAAAAAAATTTGCGAAATTTCGCTAATGCGAATGCGAAATTTCGCTAATGCTAATGCGAAATTGATTGCGAAATTCTCGTCAACACGCGAAAACTGAGATTATTTCCTGGATTACTAAACTAATATGCACTAAACACTAACTCTACTTACACAAACTTATATGACTAAACTAAAGCTAATTTTTTTTTTGTTTTTGTTTTTTATACACAAAACACAGAAGGGCAGAGAAAGTATTCGCGAATATTCGTAATACGAATATTCGCATTGCGAATATTCGGCAACATAAAAGGATCGCCTCAGCTACTCGGCCCAGGGTCTCTAATCATACCAGCAATGCTTTTAGACATCGATGGAGATCACTAGGATGTGATCTGTTTTAAAAATAAATTTGAAAAAATACGAATATTCGCAATAGCGAATATTCACCGTGATATTCGATTTATTCGCGAATACTCGAATATGCAATATTCGTAACGAATATTCGCAATGCAAATATTCGTGAGCAACACTAGTTTTAATGTGCTTGGCCCATAAAAGTAATGCTTCTGCTGAATTTTTCCTTCTGTCAATGGCTGGCACAGTACAAGTCTCTTCTGCTATGTATTTGCATCTTGTATAGAACTGGGACATTATATAGTGAACCCATTTCATCATTTATCAGCCTGTGTGTAGCAAAGTCAGCTGCACATCTATGAATAGTGGGGAATGGCGAGCGAAGACTGTAAACAAAGCATCAATCTCTTGTTAGGCTCATTATTGTTCACAATCAAAGCGTGTCTGCAAAGCAGCAACACAGGGATACAGAGCCGGCTAATAGGTTTCAACAAAAGGCACTTGAGTGTTTGTAATGTATGCAGCAGCTCCAGGTACTCCCGAATGTAAATGATGAGGTGATATTGATGAAAGGAGGGGATTGAGGTCTCAGGGGGCACCGATGAGGGATTGAACAGAAGCGGCCTTGCTCCACACGTAACTGAAGCCTGTCGTCTTCACCGCTCAAAGCCATAATGGGAGGTGGCAGTCTGAAATGAGTTGCCACGGCAAAGCGTATTATTTTTGAAATGCTTTCACACAAATCGCCAGGCCCCTCCATACAACTTAGTTTCATGCTTTAATGTCATCAGGAGGCACAAATTGGTGTGTCTAATTGTTTGCCACCTGCCAGCAAAATGAGCTGCCAGCTCGCCAGACGGGTTTGATTGTCTGTCAGCCATTCAGTCGATTGAGAGTGACAACATCAAAAATTATCCTTCAAAGTCCGAGGCCTGAGCTGCTTTCAAGGCACCCTTTCCTTAGAAAGTGCGATTGGATGACTGCAGTTTTCAATTAATTTCTAATACACCCTTCCTGCTGTCTCATCTGTTCAGGAGTACCTATAATTACATAATAAAGCACAACATCCAAGTTCTGTCATACCAGGGCCCGTCAGGCGACTTGTTAGTCTACAATGACATTTCTGAATGAAATGTCTCTTATAGCTTTGAGACTTTGGAGTATAAATGAATAATCTCACAGGCTTATTTTATCTTATATGTGTGTTTTGTATCATTTTGTGAAAATTGCTGTTAGTGTTCATGGGGGTTTTGCTAAATATCATACAGAGCTGAAAAATGTTTTTCTGAAATTTTCACTGGTGCTGTTTTTCTTATTAAATGTAATTAGGAAATATTGAGGAACTACAAGTCCAAGCAGGCTCTGACAGAATGAGGGAGGGCATACTGTGAGTTCTTGTTTTCTTTGCCTGGAGGGCTGTTATTAGCAGTGGGGCCCCCCTATTCAACTACTGTTTCTATTATGTGGTGAAACTAAAGGAAACCTGTCTAAGGCTGCGTACACACGATGAGACATGTCCGCTCGAACTTGTCAGACGGACCGCTTAGAGCGGACATGTCTCATCGGATTTTGGTCCGATTGCGTGTACATACCATCGGATCAAAATCCCCGCCAGCAGACAGCGCGGTGACGTGGCGGTGACGTTGACGCCGCCACGTCACCGCACTAGGAAGTAAAAAACGTCCACGCATGCGTCGAATCCATTCGACGCATGTGCGGGCAGATATGTCCGCTGGTTAGTGTACTAACCAGTGGACATATCCGGCGGACATGTCTCCGGCAGACAAATTTTAAAGCATGCTTTAAAATTTGTCCGCCGGTCAGATTTGTCTGCTGAAACGGTCTGTCGGACCAGTTTGAGCGGACAAATTCGATCGTGTGTACGCGGCCTTAAGAGACATTTGGGAACTGCCATTGCTCATCAGTTTCTGAAAATGTTAGTTGCCTGCCTATCTAATTTTGTGAATTCATTACTTTAAATCATAAAGGCAGAACAAAAGCTAGATTTAGGGCCCTTTCCCACAGGCGATCCGATCAAGTCTACCTTTTTCAGGTGGACCTGATCGGAAGGTTCATACAGTCCTATAGACCAGTGGTGGATAAGTAAACAGACTTGTGTCCGTTTAGTTCCACTGATTTCCGGGTCTGATCTGGCCTGCTAAAAAAAACTACTACTAAGGACAACTGCATCCTCTTCTATTTGGGTGGAGCGGTTTAAAGGCAATCATGTGTAAACAAATAGTAGAGTCTTTTTATTTTTCCAGCTGTTGGAGCTGAACGATTAATCGCGGAGAATCGTTATGGCGATTCTCTGCCCCTCACAATCCCAATCCCGGATTTAAATTATTCTTATAGGGTTAAAATAACAAATTGTCATCTTACGTTTGAGGAGGTAAAAAGCGTGCAGCGATCAATGGTGTCCCCAGGATGCTGGTGATGGTGAGGTTGCCTGTTTCGGAGTGGAGGTGAAGCTGTCGCAGCCATTGGCTGTCAGTGCCGATCGTATGCTGGTTTTCCAGCGTGTCAGTTCGACAGGAGCTGGCTATTTGGCCAGCTTCTGTCAGACAGGCTGATGAACACATGGGCCAAATTTTGGCCAGTTTTTGTTGCACTGACCAATATCCGGCCTGTGTGTAACAGGCTTAAGACTTTTCTTCCACTTTAACTGGCTGAATACCTGTCAGTGACTCGGACTGAAGACCAAGCCAGGCAACTAGCAATTTGCAGGTCAAAAATGGCAGCCTATGTACTGGTTTCTGCCAGAAGAATAATTTTTTACTAGCTCTTCTCTGAACAGTTGATGGCGATCCACTGAGTAAAACACAGAATAAAAGTAAATGAACAGCGTGGTAAATGGAATTTCTTTCTCGTACATCACGGGACACAGAGCGGCATATTCATTACTATGTGGGTTATATGGAGTACCTTCAGGTGTGGACACTGGCAATCTCAAACAGGAAGTCCCCTCCCTATATAACCCCCTCCCCTAGAGGGAGTCCCTCAGTTTTTTCGCCAGTGTCTTAGGTGTTGGTCACGGAATAGCTTTGCTCCACATCCTTGGGATTAAGGGCGGGCTAACCGGATCTGTCCAAGGAGCCTCAGTGCCAAAGTGGACAGTACCCGGGCCCCAAGCCGTGGGGTTTTGCCTATAATGCTCCTCTTTGGAGGGCTGGACCCTGGGCCCAGGACTTGGAGTTTGAAAAAACCATAAGTTCCTGTTTGCCAGGGTGCTATATAGGTCCAGGACAGTGGGTACCTTCATAGGACCCCAGGGCCTGAAGGTCTACTACGCTACCCACGGAGATGGGAGAAGATTGGATCAGTTTGCTGGACAAACATCCTGCAGCTTGGAGCAGGTAAGGGGGAGCCTGCGGGACTTGGTTCGACAGCAGGCTCTCCGGGGTAACCTAAAAAGGGGGGATAGCCTAAGTATGCTCTGCATGGGCAACCTTGTTCACTATGTCTAAAGAGAGACAGGATGACACCTTTTCTCCCCCATCACTAGGTCCCCCTGTCTAAATATGTGTGCTAGCTAAACCTGCTGTTTCTTCCTAGGGCTAGTAAGGATCCCTAGGGGCCTTTTGAGAGTCCTACCTGGCCGGGAGTTTGAATCTGCCGCCTGTTTCTGCGTTCCTGGATCTCCAGCAGCGCGGCTCCTCCATGTTCCTCCTGTTTCCGGCATACGCGCGCGCGCGCGTGCGCGCGCACGTCTTATTGACATTTTTCGCGCCGTTCAGACAGGAGGGCGGGGGGGGGCGTGCCTGCGGCGTCATACAGGTACCCTCATGTACCAATCTTTCAGTCGCATCAAAGGTTTTTACGCTTCGCGTTGGGGCAGCGACACTTCCAATTCAGGGCGCTCCCCTTCGGGCTGGCCACGGCCCCCCGGGTATTCACGAAGATCCTAGCCCCAATTCTGGCCCATTTAAGGATCCAAGGGGTCACAGTCCTAGCATACTTGGACGACCTTTTAATCATAGATCACTCACGGCCGGGTCTGCAAAAGGCAGTAAACCTCACGGTTCGGTACCTCGAAGAATTCGGCTGGGTCCTGAACCGGGGAAAGTCAGCGTTCCAGCCTACAAAGCAGTTGGAATACCTCGGCATGAGGTTAGACACAGAACATCAAAAGGTGTTCCTGCCCCTTGTAAAGATCGAAGCTATCAAGGGGTTGGTTCAGTTGGTTCTAAACAAGAAAAAACCAACTATTCGCCTGTGTATGCGATTACTAGGCAAGCTAGTGGCCACATTCGAGGCAGTACCATACGCTCAGATCCACACTCGCGTCCTACAGGCAGCCATTCTAGCAGCCTGGGGCAAGAGGGCACATGCCTTAGAGTCCCCTTTGACGCTATCATCAAGGGTCCGACAAAGTCTGGCCTGGTGGTTGAACCCTCAGAATCTTCTAAAGGGAAAATCCTTCAGCCCTGTTGTCTGGAAGGTAGTTACCACAGACGCCAGCCTGGCAGGCTGGGGGGGCGGTCTTCGAGGGGTTCTCCCGCCAGGGAACTTGGGTGAAAGCAGAGAGGCAGCTCCCCATCAATATCTTGGAAATCAGAGCTGCCCGCCTAGCCCTTCTGGCTTGGACCTCCAGATTAAAGGGGTTCCCGGTGAGAATCCAGTCAGACAATGCCACGGCGGTGGCATACATAAACCACCAAGGGGGAACCAGGAGCCAGGCCGCTCAGAGGGAGGTGAACTTGATTTTTCAATGGGCAGAGGTTCATGTACCCTGCATTTCAGCGATATTCATTCCCGGAGTGGACAACCTGCAGGCAGACTTCTTAAGTCGCCAGAGTCTGTTGCCAGGGGAATGGTCTCTGCATCCCCAGGTCTTTCAGACAATCTGCCAGAGGTGGGGAATGCCGGACGTAGATATAATGGCATCCAGGTTCAACAAGAAACTAGACAGGTTCGTGTCGCGAGCGAGGGATCCTATGGCCTGCGGAACCGACGCGTTGGTTTGCCCTTGGCATCAATTCAGACTTCTATATGCATTCCCTCCACTACAGTTACTCCCGCGCTTGTTGCGCAAGATCAGAGTGGAGAACAAGCCAGTCATTCTAGTAGCTCCGGCTTGGCCCCGGAGGACTTGGTACTCACTAGTCCTGAAGATGGCAGTGGGAGACCCTTGGACTCCCCCTCTACAACCAGACCTACTCTCACAAGGCCCGATCCTCCACCCTACATTACAGCGTCTAAATTTGACGGCCTGGAGGCTGAATCCCTGATTCTCAGGGATAGAGGCCTGTCTAGGCAGGTAATTCCTACCCTGATTAGGGCTAGGAAGCCGGTCTCCAGGGTGATTTATTACAGGGTGTGGAGGAACTACGTAGGCTGGTGTGAATCCAAAAGATGGAATTCCCGCAAATATACTATTGATAGGGTGTTAAGTTTTCTCCAGCTAGGAGTGGATAAAGGCCTGGCACTAAGCACAATCAAGGGACAGATCTCAGCTCTGTCAGTGTGGTTTCAGAGGCCGCTGGCCACCCACTCGCTGGTAAAGACCTTCTTACAGGGGGTCTTGCGTATTAATCCTCCTGTCAAGTCACCAATTTGTCCATGGGACTTAAATCTTGTCCTGTCCACTCTACAGAAACAGCCTTTTGAGCCGTTGGCTGAGATTCCTTTACTCTTACTGACAAGAAAGTTGGTTTTCTTGGTCGCCATAGTTTCGGCCAGGAGAGTGTCAGAATTAGCAGCCTTATCGTGTAAGGAACCATATCTCGTTCTGCATAAGGACAGGGCAGTTCTCCGGCCCCATCCTTCCTTTCTACCAAAGGTTATATCCAAATTTCACTTAAACCAGGATTTGGTACTTCCATCCTTCTTTCCAAAACCTACATCTAGAAAGGAAGGGTTGCTGCATACCTTGGATATTGTCCGGGCCATGAAGGCCTATCTTAAAGCTACAGAAAAGATCCGGAAAACAGATGTGTTATTCGTTCTACCAGATGGCCCCAAGAAGGGGCAGGCAGCTGCAAAATCCACCATCTCGAGATGGATTAGACAATTAATCATTCAAGCCTACGGGTTGAAGAGGTTGCCTCCTCCGTTGTCGGTAAAGGCCCATTCTACCAGGGCCATGGGCGCCTCTTGGGCAGCACACCATCAGATCTCTATGGCTCAGATATGCAAGGCGGCAACGTGGTCATCAGTCCACACGTTTACAAAGTTTTATCAACTAGACGTGAGAAGAGATGCGGATGCTGCCTTTGGTCAGGCAGTACTACAGGCTGCAGTTTGAAATCCTCGGGATCAGAAACGCCCTTGGTTATAAAAAAAAAAAAAAAAAAAAGTTTTTTTCTTGACTAAGTTGGAATTATTATTATGATTTGAGTTTATCTCTAAATTGAATCCTTCTTTGGAAGATGTCTCCCTCCCCTCATTAAAGCATTGCTTTCGGACATCCCACATAGTAATGAATATGCCGCTCTGTGTCCCGTGATGTACGAGAAAGAAAAAGGGATTTTTAAATACAGCTTACCTGTAAAATCCTTTTCTTGGAGTACATCACGGGACACAGAGCTCCCACCCCTCTTTTGGGTGACCATTTTGGGAGGCATACTGCTTGCTACAAAACTGAGGGACTCCCTCTAGGGGAGGGGGTTATATAGGGAGGGGACTTCCTGTTTGAGATTGCCAGTGTCCACACCTGAAGGTACTCCATATAACCCACATAGTAATGAATATGCCGCTCTGTGTCCCGTGATGTACTCCAAGAAAAGGATTTTACAGGTAAGCTGTATTTAAAAATCCCTTTTTCCAGATAGCACACGGATACATCTTTCTATGTGAATCATTATATCCAAGCAAAAACAACCTGGAATACTGACTTCCCAAAAATATATAAGGGATACTTTAGACCAGGGGTCTCCAAACTTTCTAAACGAAGGGCCAGTTTACGGTCAGTAGGAGTAGAAAATGTACCGGCACATCAGTGGGAGTGAACAATGCCCTATATTTGGTATTAGAGAAATAGTCCCCCATTGTTTGGATCAGTGGGTGTAATAGTGACCCATCATTGGTGTTAGTGAGATGAATAGTGCCCCACCATTCCTGTCAGCGAAAAGAATAGTGCCCCATCATTGAGGCCACAATACCGCCATATTATTTAAAACATTTAGGAAAATATCTAAAATAAACACCAGCTATGTGGTTTGCTATCCCCAACCTCCCCGAAAAACACTGGGATAAATTGTATATAAACCGGTACCAGTACTCTTCTTCGGACTGACGTTAAAGAGATAATAAAGCAAATGTAATTCTTACAAGTGGTTGTAAAGGTTCAAGGTTTTTTACCTTCGTGCATACAGTGCTTGAAGGTGAAAAACTTCTGTGTGCAATAGATTTTAATAGCATCTTAAAAATGCAGAAAACTGCACATATTAAAGGGGTGTTCCAGCCAAAATGTATGTTTATTAAAAGTCAGCAACTACAAAAAGTGTAGCTGCTGGCTTTTAATAAACAATTACTTACCTGCTCCAGCGACGCGCCGACCAGGGCTCCGCTCCTCTCCCCCCCTCCCCTCCCCGGCCAGCATCCTCATTGAGACTGTGGGCACCCGGCCATGACAGCCTTCGGCTTCACGACCGGGCACTCACTGCGCATGCGCGAGCGGCGCGGCCCGCCGCAGATTGGACAGGTGATCGCATGGGACCTGTCATGTGTCCCATGCGATCGCCTACAGGGAGGGGCTGCTGTACTAATAGGTATAGTGTGAAACACGTTGGTTGTCCAGTCTGTGGCTGTGTTGGTTTGCATCTATGCTGATTTTTATCCAATAAAGACCACTTTTTTGAAAGTTTGTTTGGAGTGCGGCTATCCAATTTTCTGTTCTACTATTTTCTCCAAGGTTCACCAGTAGATTGCAGTCAAATCTCTAATCACTACTACCTTCCTGACCAGAGAGCGAGATTTTCATGGTGCCACATAGTCAAAGGGAAGGAGTTAACTAATTATTATGTTGTATTTTAACCACTCAAGGACCGCCTAACGCCGAGATACTTCGGCAGAATGGCATGGCTGGGCACAGGCACGTACAGGTATGTCGCCTTTAAGAGCCCAGTCGTGGGTCGCGCGCGCTCGTGACCCAGTCCGAAGCTCCATGACCGTGCCCGCGGGACCCACGGACCTGATCGTCGCCGGTGTCCCACGATCGGTCACGGGAGCTGAAGAACAGGGAGAGGTGTGTGTAAACACACCTTCCCCGTTCTTCACTGTGGCAATGTCAGTGATCGTCTGTTCCCTGATATAGGGATCAATGATCACTGATGTCACACGTCCAGCCCGGCCCTCCTACAGTTAGAAACACAAATGAGGCCACACATGACCCCCTTCAGCGACCCCTAATGGTTAACTCCTAAAATGCCATTGTCATTTTCACAGTAATCAGTGCATTTTTATAGCACTTTTCACTGTGAAAATGACAATAGTCTCAAAAATGTGTCAAAAATGTCCACGATAATGTCGCAGTCATGAAAAAAAAATGCTGATCGCCACCATTGGTAGTAAAAAAAAAAAAAAAAAATGCCAAAAAACTATCCCCTATTTTGTAAACGCTATAAATTTTGAGAAAACCAATCGATAAACGCTTAAGATTTTTTTTTTTACCAAAAATAGGTAGAAGGATACGTATCGGCCTAAATTGAGAAAAAATATTTTTTAATATGTGTTTTGGGGATATTTATTGTAGCAAAAAAGGGGACGCCAATTTTGTTTGGGAGCCACATCGCACGACTGCGCAATTGTCAGTTAAAGCGACGAAGTGCCGAATCGCAAAAACTGGCCAGGTCCTTTACCTTCATAATGGTCCAGGTCTTAGGTGGTTAATGAAACTGTAACCATTAAACCAGAGTAATATGTAAAAGAATTTATACATTGTTCATCCCAATTTCTTTTTTCCTATGTGCTCCCTACAGAAGTGTCGTGGTACCTGTGAAGAAACCTCCGCCTGGCAGTTTAGCTGTGAACACCGTTGGCACTGGTAACTTAACCCCCAGCACAACGCCAAATATATTCGCTGCTACTGGAGCAACTCCCAAAAGTATGATCAATACTACAGGTATTTGTTCCCTTCATTTCATCTTCCATCCAGAAAGTGTTTCCAGCAATGTATGTCTCATGTACACTAAGACTTTGTTGTGCAGCTTCCATGTTTGTCTACATTGGCAGGAATATGGTAAAATCTTACACATATAGTAGAAAGATGAAAGTTTTTTTTTTTTTTTTTTTTAAACAAAAAAAATCTTCTCTGGATCTGTTTGTGAAAGGAAAAAGTGCAATACTTGTTTGGAATTAAATATTTCAAGGAATAATGACCTCATAGATGTAAGTTCTGACGAAAATCAGCCCTGGCATAATAAGTCTTTTTTTTTTTTTTAGCAAAATTCTACTCCT
Organism: Rana kukunoris; assembly: GCA_029574335.1. Lineage (NCBI taxonomy): Eukaryota > Metazoa > Chordata > Amphibia > Anura > Ranidae > Rana > Rana kukunoris. The sequence goes on along the minus strand of CM056050.1, from coordinate 80,035,007 downwards.
ATAAAAGCTTATGACTCAAAAATGATGATAAATACATAATAGATACATAAATACATACATTTTTTAGCATTTTTTTAGAGTTATGCCCTGTACACACGATCGGAATTACCGTTGGGATAAAATCCGATGTAATTTTCTGTCGGAATTCCGTTCAAGCTATCTTGCATACACACTGTCAGACCAAATTATGACCGTCCAAAACGCGGCGACAGAAAAAAACACTACGAGGAGCCGAGAAAATTGAAGTTCAATGCTTCCGAACATGCGTCGACTTGATTCTGAGTATGCGTATTTTTTTCTCCATCGGAGTTCCACACAGACGATTTTTTTTCATCGGAAAAAAATAAAACATGTTCTATTTCTAAACTCCGGTCAGAATATCCGTCTGACTTTTTTCATCGGAAATTCCGATCATGTGTACAAGGCATTGGAACATTTTTACGGCTAAAAAACTCCTCTCAAAACCCACTAGTTTTGGGGGTTTTTTTCCGGATAGAAAATGCCCCTTCTAAAAACTGCTGATAACAGCCTATGTGTGCATAGACACATATGATAACATGCTGGGGAGTTTATTGACTGCAGAAAAAAAACGTCTGAAGCCAAGAACAGCAGCTTTAAAATGTCCAGTGTGCATGAGGCCCAAGGCTGCATTCACACTTGGGCGACCTAATCGCGGCGTTTTGTCCTGCGATTTGCGGCGACAAATTAAGGGCGTCTTGTGCGCCGCGATTTCAGTCCCCATTTTTTTTCCAGGTACACATCTCTATGCCGAATGCCGAAGCCGCCTGAAAAAAAAGGTCCGGGACTTGCTTTGAGCTTCAGGCGTTCGGCGTGGAGATGTGAACCATCTCCATAGAGGGGAATGTTAAATTTCCCCTCTAGCGTCTTTGGGCTGCATTTGCGTCCTGATTCAGGCGACAAAACGCCTAGGTGTGAATGCAGCCTAATAGTTGTTGTAGGGATGGAACAGGCATTGGGACCAGCGCCCTCTAGTGAAACTTGAGGTGTGTACTTTCCTCTACTGTCACAGCGCTCACCAAAAGTGATGGCAGAGAATACACACTGGGGTTAATTTACTAAAATTGGAGCGTTCAAAATCTGGTGCAACTCTGCAGAGAAAGCAATCAGCTTTGAGGTTTTATTATCAAAGTCTAGTTAAACAAGCTGACGTTAGAAGCTGATTGGTTACTGCATGATTATTATAGATGTACAGGCAGAATACATAGTTCCGTTACAGTTACCATGCACAGCTGCACCAGATTTTGCACTCTCTGGTTTTAGTGAATTGGCCCCACTGCATATGTGTAGCCTGAAAGAACTGGATGGCACTCCCTCCTGTGGCACTAGGGGTGTTGGTCCCTATGCCTGCTCCACCCTGCACGGTCACCCTGAATGTAGGAGAAAGGAGCAGTGACCAGTCTTTATTTCTGGAAAGTCATACAGAGGTAAAGTTTTGCACTGGATTACTGCACAGATCTAGAAGAAAAACACGAAGCACACAAAGATTTAAGTAATAATACACATGCCTCTTCTGTTTAGACGGTATTTGCTTTTCAGAGTTCAGCTTTAACTAAAGGCCTGTGTGTTCTCATTAGTTTTTCCATACTATTGTGCCTTGTGATATCATACATCGTCCTGCTGTTTTCCGTGCTACCCTGTGATTCACACATGCCTTACATCAGATCTCATATGCTTTTCTGTGGTGCCTTGTATGATTCTACTGTAATTGCTGTCTTCTTGTATATGAAACTTTTCTTTTACTGTGACTAGAAATTATTCTAGGCATGTCAAACTCAGATGAAACAGTGTGCCCAATTGAGAGGTCTACATCTTAAAGGGGGCTGCACCTTTTTACTATAGAAAATGTTTTCAGACCCAACTGTGTACAGATCCCTAAAGGGTAACCCCACTTTCGTGGGGGGAAAAAAATATATAGCATATACATTTGTGGCACAAGTCTTATTGTAGTTAAATGTTATTAAAAATACCTTTCCTTTTTAATCTTCAGCTCCTGTAATTTTCAATAAAGTGCAATGCAATATGTCTACCTGGAGGGGTTCTGTACAAAGAATGTGTACCGAACGCCCCCAAGAAACCTAATTCCCTGCTTGTTTGATTGGCTCACTGATTTTCTCAGACGTCTAAACTAAGATACAAGTCAGATTGGTGACATACTCCCAGTAGGAACTTATGTCTAAAGTGATGCAGACCCAGCAATTTTCTTTATTAGAGCCCTTCAAGTGCAGCAGCTGATTGATAATTAGCTGCTGATTGTATACTTAGCGCCCAGAGGCGATTTAGTTTGCATGTGCCGCGCTATATAAGTTTTCATTCATTCAAAAAACAGAATGCATAGCTGTTTTTTTTAATCAAAACTGCATATACATATACAAATAAAATTTCTCAAGCTATATTCTCTGCAGATTGAGGCTGGGTTCCCACCAGTGTGAATTGGATGTGGGTACCCTCACATCCAATTCATATGTCAGGAGATTGTGACCGGCTCTCTATGAGGTCGGTTTACATATCTCCGGAGTGGCTCCAGTGCAAATTGCACAGGAGTCCTGAGCGTTTTCTGGTTCATTTCAGGTCTGAATTCGGGCAAAAATTCGGGCTGAAATTGGACCTGAACCGGTGAATGGAGACACACTGGACCCCCTGCTGTGAGACGCTCTTTTCCTCAGTGTGAACCCAGTCTGAATGTGTGAAAGGGGAAAACGCCACAGTATTGCAGCTAGATGGTGCTTCCTTTCATAGGAAATACGTACGCTCCTCGGCTCCATCTAGTGGCCATAATGCAGTGTTTTCCCCATTCACACATTATGATCTGTAAAGACTAAATCCTGAGAGAGTTCAATTTTGCCCCCTTTACACAGAACAAATTTACATGCAGTTTTAGAGGACAAACTGCTATGCCGATTTTTATTTTATTGATATTTTATTATTTATAAATGCACCCCTAAGCTACATCACCACTATTTAGCAGTCCAGTACTAGAACCTCTGTGGCCAGTAGAAGAACTTTTATAATTGTAATTTGTGTGGAGTATTATAACATTTTACACTAAAACCGTCACTTGTCACTGTGTATCTAATTAGTCCACTTTATGAGCATTGAAACATGGATGTACTACACCTTCAAATCATGCTATTGGGTTTATCCATTAGATCTTGAAATGAAACCTCCTGCCTGTTGCATGATATTTATTCAGCTTCAAGATTGTAGTATAGATAACTAGGATATCTTCTAAATTGCTGGTTTTACACTTTGACTTTTGCTCTGAATGTGCAATCGATTATATTAGGTATATGAGATTCTTATGCCTTGTACACACAATCAGAATTTCCAATGGAAAAAGTCTGACGGAATTTTTTCATCGGATATTCCGACCGTGTGTGTATGCCCCATCTGAGTTTTTCCATCGGAAAATTCCGATGGACTTAGAAAGAGAGCATGGGCCAGATTCAGAGACCCGTAACTCCTGTCTAACTGGTGTTAGACTGGAGTACTTTCGAATTACGCGCGTTTTTTAGCTAGTCTGAAATCTCAAACCATGAAAAGACAGCTGCGGGCTTCAATTCGACTGGATTACGTGTTTGTACGCCTTCGGATCTACGCTGCAATAAAATTGCGGCCACTGGGTGGACTTCCCGTCATTTTCCGCGTCGGGGTATGCTAAAGAGCTTTTCCCGGCAATCCCCGAAATTACGATCTTCAATCGCAATCTCTTACGGCATCTTTAGTCATCTTTTTTTTGCGTAACACTATACCAGCTTTTTGCTGCTCTTACCCATGTTAAGTATGGCCGTCGTTCCCGCGTCGAATTTCAACGTTTTCCGACGTCTTTTATTATTTTGTACGTAAGTCGTCCGGGAATAGGAATGTCCGTAAACGACGCTACTCAAACAAAAAATTACGTAACAACATGATTTCGTGCAATGAACGGCGGGAAATTTCTGAACGGAGCATGCGCAGTTCGATCGCCGCGGGGACGCGCCTAATTTAAATGCTTCACGCCCCCTAATCGCGTATTTCGATTACGCGGCGAGAAATAGACTACGCCGCCGTATCGTACAGGCAAAAATCTACCAGAATTCGATGTAGAGCCTGGTAAAATATGGTAGCGTAGAGTATTTCGATTACGCTGCGCAAATTTACGTGTACCTGAATCTACCCCCATGTTCTCTTTTTTTTAGACGAAAAAAAATTCTATCGGAAATTCCGTCTGTATGGAGCTCGACGCATGCTCAGAAGCATTGAACTTAATTTTTCTCGGCTCGTCATAGTGTTCTACGTCACCGCGCTTTGGACGGTCGGAATTTGGTGTGACAGTGTGTATGCAAGACAGCTTGAATGGAATTCCGTCAGGAAAATACGTCTGAGTTTGTACCGATGGAAATTCCAATTGTGTGTACGGGGCATAACTCTAACTTTTCAAAAAAAAATAAAAAACACAGAAACTTAGAATATGAACAGAGCTCTTGCTGAATTTGAGTAGTTCAGTTCTTGCCAACAATGAGCTGCTCATAACAATTATACCGTTTTTTTTTTCTTCTTTTTACAATAGAGATTTTACCAAACTGTACAATACAATAGTTGTCATACTGACACTTTTCACTGCATCCCACATGAGCTCTCCTGCCTCCACTTTATATTGAATAACTTATGAGTGGTAATGCTAGGTTGTGTCATCAGATAGATGCAGAAAATAAATCCTTAATCAAGTAAAGTATACCTAAAGCAAAACTTTTTTTATATATTTTTGTTGTGCCCCTGTTGGGTGGTTTTGGTTCACTTCCTGTCTTGGAGACACAATAGGGAGTTGGGGACAGCAAAAGAAAAAAAGATTTCTCTTCTATTCCTGTTCAGGTAACCATTCTTAAATGTTTTAGTTTTGGTGACAATGGCCACGAGGACATATAGAGGTGGTGACTCTTCCATGTTGAGACACAGACATCAAAAAACCTGACAGAAGGTTTTAAACGTTCTATACTTTATCCAAAATTAAAGGAAACCTGCTTGGCTTTAAATGCACTTTAGAACAGCCATTCTCAACCAGGGTTCTGTGGAACACTAGGATTCCTCCAGTGATTCCTAGGGATTTCTTGAGATATGGCTGATTGACATTCCATCAGATGGTGCTTACAATGTTGTGGGCCAATGCCATGTGACAAAGTCAGTGGAATTACACTTTTAATAATGCTTTGGTAGTACTTTCATGATGCTTCAGGTGTGCTTTTTTTTAAGCTTTAATGAGGCTTGGCAAATGCCCTTTGTGTGTTGATATCTTGGACCTGTAATTTCTCTAAAACAAAGCGAAGCTAAAGCTGAATTAAAGCCTCTCAAAAGCGGTGGAGGCAAGCTTTGCCATAGACCTTTTTGGAGGCTTTGAAGACACTTTGACGCACCACTAAAGCGACATGGGGTATCATTTTTTGAAAAGAAGCCAAAGCAAAGCAACCGCAAGGTGTAAACAGGACTGTGAGCTAAGCATTTTATTTAGTGAAAGGGGCTTTGACTGCCGTTCAGAGAGCTTTAACAAACCAATTAGGGAATGGCATCGTCCTGTGCACTGGTGTCCATTTTTTTGCCACAACCAGAGTTTGCTGGGAATACTTAGCTGTGCATTCAATAAGCAAGCTGGCAGATATGTGTTTGTTATAGCAGAAGAGACATAGCCTGTCTTTTCTGCAATAAAACCTGCCTGCTCACAGTTTGTCACGTATAGTTTGACTTTGAATTTTGGTGACAGAGGTCACCAGGATATAAAGAGAGGGTGGATCTCCCCAAGTGGAAATGAATACAACAGAAAAACCTGATTGACCGTTTTAAGCCTTTTCTATGTTTTTGAAATTAAAAATACATTAAATATGTTGGCTTTAGATACACTTAAGCCATGTTAGTTTCCAAGCCTCCAATGCCATCCTTTCATAGAGTTCTGAATTTGCATAACACAACTGACCTTTTCTGTTTTTGGATTGAGGTATGAGCACACAAGAAAATATGGACAGATCTGATTTAGCATGGATTTTTTATTTATTTTTTGTTAAATGAAAGCCAACATCCTTTTCAAGGGACAACATGGTTAAGAGCAAATGCATTTTGTTACTTCAAATAACTAATTAATAGAAATGTTCCCTATACTGGAACTTTATCTCTTCCTCCCCTTCCACTATTGGAGGGTTTTTGGGGGGAGTGGGTACCTAGTATTAAAAGGTACCCGCTTCCGCTTTATACCCCTCCCCCCAACCTCCTGGGACACGTCTTAGTTTTGGCAGGCTACATGTTCATTCACAAAGCACAGTGTGTCTCGAAGACCAGCAAAGAACTAGCCAGAGTGAGGCTGGATTTCTGGACAGGTAAGTGTCTGTATAGTAAAAGTCAGCTGCTACAGTATTTAGGGTGAGCCTGTCTTGGGTCCCTTTCACACAGCTGTTCTGTTCGGGTCCTCCTGTCCGTTTTTCTGGCGGATCCAATGGAACCTTCATTTTCCTCTATGGAGCAGCGTGTCCAATTACACCCACTGGCATCCAATCTGATCCACTGAAAATAGATGGATGTTCCCCGTTTGCCCAGCAAATTGGATCGGATGGCAGTCAGCTGTAAATGGACAAGCAGTCCGTTTACATCTGGCCGCCCATAGAGGAAAGCGGTCCGTGTCCATGTCCGTTCTTCACAAGCGTAGCGGACACAGACCTGTCATCTGAAAGAGGGGAAGGAAAATAAAGCCTTCCAAGAAGGTCACAATTGCTGGACACTGTAGTTACTTTCATAAAATGTTCTTATAGAAAAAACACCTTGATATCAAAATAGCAACAATAACAATCTAAGTATATAGATCAGCTGTGGACTGACAATTTCAACTCCCCCCTCCCGCTTTAATCCTCCATTACACGGATTAATGACCTTTTCAAATGTATATCATTCAAGAAGGTGACCCTGCAGTCTTTTCCTCTGGACATTATGGCCTGTGTACAATAGCCACCTATGCCTCGTGTAGGTTAATGAGAGCTGAGCCCTTTGTTTTAAGGACTTCTAATTCTGGACTGTAATACCTAGAATAAGACTACATGGGGGCTCACGAAACGCCTGCCTAAAAATGCATTCACATCTTACCCAGCTAACAGTTATATATTCCCATTTTGGGTTAGTTATAATCTGTAATTACATTAGGGAATGGGATGGTAGTATTAGAAGTTCATTGTAACGAATACTTCAATTATTTCCCAATCACTGAAGCTGTCTTTGTGATTGGTTGAATGGATGTATGCGCAGCTGCGATCCCTCTTTTAATGACAACGTTGTCTTTTTTTTTTTATCACTTTGGAAGGTATATACTTAGATTGTTTTTGTAGCTATTTTGATATCATGGTGTACTTTTTAATAATACAATTTAATGAAAGTAACCGCAGTGTCCAGCAATATTTTCCTTCCCCTTTTTCATATGCATTTTTCTTGGTCGCATTGACTGTGCCATGTAGTAATTACTACAGCGTGAAAGGTTGAGATACTATAATAAATGGCATTAAGTTAGTTACATAGTAACAGACAGAGCAGTAGATCCAGGCATCTCAAATATTTTTCAACAGACCTGTCATCTACCTGCTCAGCGGGGATCAGCAGACAGACCACTCACTGAACAAGCGGATCGCTGCCGAAGTCCGCCTCTTGTGAAAGGGGCTGTTGCGGCAAAATCTAGGCTGCCATTGTCTTGTTTTTAGGGTAAAACTTCTAAGGTTTTTATCCTTATTCTTCCTTTACTATTTCGTAGTCACCGAGATGCGTGCAAGGTGCCTGACGTGCTTAAGGTCATGGTCATGCATCTTAAAAAAAAAATGAATAACCGGCAGAGCAGGTTAAATTTATATCCCAGAAAGTTCACAATAAAGTAAAATGTTTTATAGTTTCTATGTCAAATTAACCTTTTTATTTTAGGCAGCTTCCTTTTATATAGTTTTTTTTCACCTCTGTTAGATGCTAGGCGTGGCATGGACCTTTAGTTGCCTCGGAAGTTATAGATTGCTGATATAAATGTTAAGTCTGAAACATCTCCTTGTCAATGTGTGTGTCTTACTTGCTGAGGTTTTGTCGTTGGGACAGGTGCTGTGGACTCTGCCTCTTCCTCTTCCTCCTCATCCTCTAGTTTTGTAAATGGTGCTACAAGCAAAAATCTCCCAGCGGTGCAGACGGTGGCTCCCATGCCAGAGGACTCTGCAGAAAATATGAGGTAAGTAAAGTTAAATAGAGACAGACTTACTTTTAAAGAGAAGGAAAGATGGAAAGAAAATGAAAAGGTTAACCAACACCCTCCCCACTCCCGGTTCCCCCTGTACCCCCCTCTAGAGGTATTGAGCTGTCAGTGCCCTTGAAGCCAGTGTAGCAGTCTCGGGGGGGGGGGGGGGTGAAATTACCTGCACTTCTTTCTATAGGGATTCCAGGATGGATCAGAGCATAAGCGATCACTGACCAATCAGTATTGCTCTGGTCCATCCTGAAAGCCCTACAGAAAGAAGGTGAAAAAGAGGGAGGGTTTAAATCCCCAGACTGCTACATTGGCTGCGTGGGCACTGACAGCTCATAGCTCGCAAGGAAAAGTAAAGCAGGGATAGGGGGAGCATGTGGAATGTTCATTTTTTTTTTTTTCTGAAAAATGAATTAACCCTTTTAAAGTGTTACTAAACCCACAATAGTAAAATGTGTCTGTATATGCAGAAAAGCATGCTTGTTATACTTACTGTGAAACCTAAGGCATTAATCCTCTGTATTGTTTAAAAAGGCTGTTTGATCCTGTCTTCTCTGATCCTCCCCTCCTTCTACTGTCCCCTAATAATGTCCTGATAACATAGTGTCTATGGAGGCTGCACATGCTCACTTTGGTGTATATTGATAGAGAGGTTTTTTTTTATTGTTCTTAGGAAGGTGCATGTGATCAGCACAGGGCCAATCAGCACTGTCCAGACAGAGGGTCAGGGGTCTTGCAGTCTCATAGGACAGTCAGAAAACTCCTCCTACAAGCTTTGGCTGGACACTGATAGAAGTCACAAGACTGCTGTAACTACTGATGAGAAAAGGTATCTAGCAGTTTATATTTACTAAAACAATTGCATTTTTATGTACTGTGGGAGACCAGATATAGTAAATGCAGGGTCCTGGGTTTAGTAACACTTTAATGATGACTAAAGGAAACCATTCTTGTTTTTGTTTTTTTGGGATTAGAATTACTATCAGTTTTATATTGCTGTCTGTGTCCCTGTCTAATTGTCCTGAACACTAATGTCCTCGGGAATAAAATCAGGGTAAATCCAAATATTTGAGTTCATTCCATATTCCTGTTCAGGGGCGGACTTGACCATTCAGGCATTCGGGCACTGCCCGAGGGCCCCACGCCACTGGGGGGCCCCATCAGGGTTGCCAGCCTCAGTAAAACCAGGGACAGTATGTAAAAATCAGTGTTTTTTTTACATCTGTCACTGTAATGTCCCTTTCCGCCATCCTTTGGTCTAAAAATACCAAGATTATAACTGCCCGCCTCTCCAGTACCTTCTCAGTGTGTGTATGTATACTGTGTGTGTGTGTGTATACAGTACAGTGCGGCCCCATAATCTGTTGCCCGGGGGCGCCATAATCTCCTATTGCCCGGGGGCGCCATAATCTCCTATTGCCCGGGGGCGCCATAATCTCCTATTGCCCGGGGGCCCAATAATCTCCTATTGCCCGGGGGCCCAATAATCTCCTATTGCCCGGGGGCCCAATAATCTCCTATTGCCCGGGGGCCCAATAATCTCCTATTGCCCGGGGGCCCAATAATCTCCTATTGCCCGGGGGCCCAATAATCTCCTATTGCCCGGGGGCCCAATAATCTCCTATTGCCCGGGGGCCCAATAATCTCCTATTGCCCGGGGGCCCAATAATCTCCTATTGCCCGGGGGCCCAATAATCTCCTATTGCCCGGGGGCCCAATAATCTCTTATTGCCCGAGGGCCCCATCAGTTGTCAGTCCACCCCTGTTCCTGTTGTAGTGGCAAATCCACCAATAAGGACACTTGTTCACGTGACAACTGTTGGGATTTTCCTAGGGATTTAATAATGGGTTTCATTGCCATCAGGGGTCTGCATTTTACTTTTACAGATATCACAGACTGGCATTCTAAATTAACTGGCACCATAGTTGTCAGCCTGATACAAGAAGCTGCTATTGTATGTTTTGCAGGTAGCAAAGGCAGGCACTGTACTTTTATAAAAAAAAATGCAGACCCCAGAATCTAGAAGCAAATGTTGTAATAAACATCCATCCACATTTAATACTCCCTCTTTCCTTCATCACATAAACATGCACCTCTTGAGTGACCTGAGCATTCATATTTATTCATAAATCATGGCAGCATGTCTAACCATCATCTGAAGTCTTTAGCCACATTTGTAAGTGTAAGGACCTGTCTGATTTTTGCTGGTAGATTCTTGGAATATGATTTGGCAAGAAATGTAGGGTGAATACTTTGTAGTTTCTAATTTATTATGGGCCCTTTGAAAGAATGTCTGTCTTTTTTTATTTTTTATTCCTGTGTTTTATTCCCGTTACATAAAAACATATGTCTGTTTATGTTGTTGTTGACTGCTGATAACAGCTTGTATTATAATTAAAATGAAATTTTCCTGCGTGTTCCTTCTATTTCAGTAACAGGACGACATGTGTAGACATTGAATAATTAATTATGTACATGACCTGTTTCCAGACTGCTAATCACAAAAAAAAATCACCTGTTTAATATTCAAAATAATCTATGCGTATTATTCTGTCAGAAACCGTTCCTTTATTTTTGGCTGCCTTTTTGTTTTTGTTTTTTTAATCTTTATTGAATATATTAACCACTTGTTATCAGGCAGTTTTGTCATTTTTCACATACATGTTAAAATAAGCATTTTTTTGGTAGTAAAAAAGGCCCAAACATTATATATTTTCTAGGAGCAGAGGCAGTGGAGAACAAAATGGTGGCTGTTCCAAGATTTTTTTTTTTGGGCACAAGATTTGCCTAGTCGTATATGAAATGCAAATTTTGGAGCACAATATATAATACCCACTTTTTTGGTAACATATCAATGATGATGTTAAATCAACCATGTCAAAACTAAAAGTTGCTCATGCCTGTGAAATGAACTGTGAAGGGAACTCTTAAGGTGTCAGCATACCAAGAATTTTGCACAATTTCATTGTCCCAAAGTTGTGGGAACAGTTTGGGGACGGCCCCTTCCTGTTCCAACATAACATGACATGGATAAGTGGGTTTTGGGTGGAGGAATTTGATTGGCCTGCACAGAGTCCTGACACCCAATAGAACATATTTGGGATGAATTAGAGCAGAGACTGCAAGCCAGGCCTTCTCTTCCACATCAGTGCCTGACCTCCAAATGCGCTTCTGGAAGAATAATCAAACATTCCCATAGACAAACTCCTAAACCTTGTGGACAGCCTTCCCAGAAGAGTTGAAGCTGTTATAGCTGCAAAGGGTGGGCCAACTCAATATTAAACCCTATGGACCAGGACTGGGATGCCAATAACGTTCATGTATGTGTAAAGGCAGATGTCTCAATACTTTTGGTAATGCAGTGTATGTGTGCTGGACCTATGTGCATATCTGCATTTGTGCATGATGGGGATGCTTCAATTTTGTTTTATTTTATTTAACTTTATTGCTATCACAAGGGGTGAACAAGATCCCTTGTGATTGCTTTGGGCAGTGACGAGTACTTTTTTATGAATATATTAGTGGTCTGTTAAGACTCCGATCTCTCCTATGCTCTCCAAGACAGCTGATCAAACACCGATCTATTTGATCAGTTGCTTCCCTGGCTTTAACAGCCAAGGAAACACAGTACAGTACTGACATCGGAAGTGACAAAATCCTTGTTGCTTCCAGTTTAATTTTGCTCCTCCCTAAGCACAGAGTGTTTCCCACTCCCAATAAAAGGAGAGGGCTATTACATGCAAGTAGGGGAAGGGGTTGTGTTGGGGAATTTACATTTCCTGAAATAGTAAAATTGTTTAGAAAATTCAAAGGCATTTTGCAAGTCAATAAAAATTAAATAAAGAGAGCGTTTAAAATACTTTATTTCTCAATCTCCCACTAAGTGGACGTAGCTTGAACCGCTGCCTACAGAAAAGAATAAACACTGGACCCGTAGAAAACCACAGGCTGTAACCTCTTCCATATCATACATTGTTGCTCAGTGTCCTCAGGAGAATGAACAAGATTCCTTTAGTTCTGATGTTTTCAGTTTGCTTGGAAGATTTTTCTGCTATCAACGCTTCTGGTATTTTTAGACGGGATGCTAAAATTCTGGAAATCTTTCCAGTCGGTCAAGTTTTCCCAGTTCACTAAGTAAACTGGTAGGCCCCTTTCACACAGGCTTTCCGATCAGGTCTGCATGTCAGTTTTTCAGGTGGACCTGATCGAACACTCTATTCACCTCTATGGAGCGGTGACATGTCCGCTGACACCCGCTGCAATCCAATTCTGTCCACAAAATCCAGATAGATGCTGACCCTATTTTCCATCTGTCTGGCGGATAGGATGAAAACGGACAGACAGTCCGTTTTCATCCGATCTCCCTATAGAGGAGAGCGGGGCTCTGACAAGTCCACCTCGGCACAATGAATGGACATGGACCTGTCATCCGCCTGCTCAGCAGAAATCGGCAGCTCGATCCCCCGATGAGCAAAACGGATTCCGCCAGGTAGACTGTCGTGTGAAAGGACACGTATTTTCACTGCAACAGTCCTACAGTTGGCAAGTGACTACCTATCTGTTTTCCAGTTAGCATGGGACTCTGCTTTCAGTTCACTCCAGTATGTCTGGAAATGCTCTATTCCAGGACTACAGTGGTGTTCCTGTCCCCATTTTTTTAGGTATTGCATGCAGAACAAACGTGTATACCAGGAAAAGTCAGAAGATCTTGTCTTTTATGCTTTTTTGGGTTTAGCAGCCTATGAAGTATTGAAACAAACATGTTTGCACAATAACATTTGCCGAATGGCAATGGTAGCCTCCTCTTTCGGGAAAAGTTTTGTTTATTTCTTTCTCGTACATCACGGGACACAGAGCGGCATATTCATTACTATATGGGTTATATGGAGTACCTTCAGGTGTGGACACTGGCAATCTCAAACAGGAAGTCCCCTCCCTATATAACCCCCTCCCCTAGAGGGAGTCCCTCAGTTTTTTCGCCAGTGTCTTAGGTGTTGGTCACGGAATAGCTTTGCTCCACATCCTTGGGATTAAGGGCGGGCTAACCGGATCTGTCCAAGGAGCCTCAGTGCCAAAGTGGACAGTACCCGGGCCCCAAGCCGTGGGGTTTTGCCTATAATGCTCCTCTTTGGAGGGCTGGACCCTGGGCCCAGGACTTGGAGTTTGTAAAAACCATAAGTTCCTGTTTGCCAGGGTGCTATATAGGTCCAGGACAGTGGGTACCTTCATAGGACCCCAGGGCCTGAAGGTCTATTACGCTACCCACGGAGATGGGAGAAGATTGGATCAGTTTGCTGGACAAACATCCTGCAGCATGGAGCAGGTAAGGGGGAGCCTGCGGGACTTGGTTTGACAGCAGGCTCTCCGGGGTAACCTAAAAGGGGGGATAGCCTAAGTATGCTCTGCATGGGCAACCTTGTTCACTATGTCTAAAAGAGACAGGATGACACCCTTTCTCCCCCATCACTAGGTTCCCCTGTCTAAGAATGTGTTGCTAGCTAAACCTGCTGTTTTCTTCCTAGGGCTAGTAAGGATCCCTAGGGGCCTTTGGAGAGTCCTACCTGGCCGGGGGTTTGAATCTGCCGCCTGTTTCTGCGTTCCTGGATCTCCAGCAGCGCGGCTCCTCCATGTTCCTCCTGTTTCCGGCATACGCGCGCGCGCGCACGTCTTATAGACGTTTTTCGCGCCGTTCAGACAGGAGGGCGGGGGGGGGGGCGTGCCTGCGGCGTCATACAGGAGGCGCGCCTTTGTGCTGTTATAGACAGCAGGCATCGTCAGTGCTCAGTCTGAGGCTGATTTTCAGAAGGAGAGGACGCAGAGCGGCAGAACAGTGACTCCCGGTGGCGGAAGAGGGGTAGTACATGCTGGACTTTGTTCCAATGCCTTTTTTGTTAAGCCAAAAAATTCCCCTTTTTGCAGCAGGTTGGAGGCTGGCAAACTAAGTTGGGGTCACTGTATGTTGTAAAAAGAAAATATATAATATATATTTAAAAAAAAAAAAAAAAAAAAAAACATACGGGATCCCATCAGTTTTTGGGCATTAGTGATCTATTGTCCCCTAAACTCTGGTTTTGTACTCCTGCCCACTACAGTCTGTTGTGTGGGCGGAGTCCCTCGATTTTGTATTATGGCTTCCAAAGGTTCGGGGTCAAAGGGTACAAAAAAGACCAAAAAACAAAAGGGTTTCCTTTCTGATTCTGATGATATGCCGATACTTTCCCCGCAACTTATTAACATAAAAAGCGCCTTGGATGAGCCATTAGGGGGATCTGGTGCGGAGGCTGGCCCAGATCAGCCCAGCCCTGTGTTTATCACAGAGGAGATGCTAGCCGTATCCCTAGGGGGGCTAGAAGAGAGAATAGCAGCATTGATCGCTAGAGCTATTCCTGTTAAGAAGCGGGTTAGATCCCCATCACCAAGAGGTGTATCCTCAGATGCTGAGATTCTCTCTCTGGAGGAATTGGAATCACAGGAGGATCAACTAGACCTGAACCAAGAGGGTTCAGGGATTGAGGGGTCTGCCTCGGAGGAACCATTTTCAGACTCCCAGACAGAAAGACTGTGGGTACAGTCTTTGACGGACATGGTCCGCTCGGCATTTAGTTTACCATTGCCAGAGCCTCAGGTTCCTCCGGTATCCTCTCTGGGCTCTTTGAAAGCTCCGTTAAGCAACGCAGTTTTTCCAGTCCATCCTCTTTTGGAGGAATTGATCTTTCGGGATTGGGTACGGCCGGACAGGATTTTTCTGCCACCGAAAAGATTTGCGGTCATTTACATGGAGGAAAAAATTCTCCAAGAGGTGGAGGCTCCCAGTAGTGGATGCAGCCATCTCATGTGTGAATAAATCACTAACTTGCCCGGTGGAAAACATACATATGTTTAAAGATCCGGTTGATAAAAGGTTAGAGACACTTTTGAAAGCATCCTTTGCTACGGCAGGAGCAGTGGTGCAGCCAGCGGTGGCTGCAATTGGTGTTTGTCAGGCGTTAAAAGACCAGACAAAGGAAAAGGACATGCCTACCCAACAAGCAGAAGAGTTTTCTGACATTCCCAGAGCTCTGTGTTTTGCGGTAGATGCTATAAAAGATTCCATCCAGCAGGCCTCTCGTTTATCACTATTTTTGGTGCACATGAGAAGGCTCTTATGGTTGAAGAACTGGGCGGCGGAGCCCCCATGCAAAAAGCTTCTGGCAGGGTTTCCCTTCCATGGAGGACGACTCTTCGGAGAGGATCTGGATAAATATATTCAGACTATTTCAAATGGCAAGAGTACCCTTTTACCGGTCAAAAAGACATTCCGGGCTCCTACATTTAAAAGGCAGCTCTTTCCTGTCTCGGGGCCCTCAAATTCCAGGCAGTATCGACGGCCGCCTGCACGATCCAACGTTAACAGTAGATCGCAGGGACAGGCCCCTGGGGGTAAGAGGCCGTGGTATCGCAAGCCGTCAAAGACAGCCCCTAAGTCGGCCTTATGAAGGGGCGCCCCCACTCTCGCGGGTGGGGGGAAGGCTTCGTTTCTTCTCAGAAGTTTGGGAAGCCAAGATCCCCGACAAATGGGTCCGGGCATCTGTAACCACAGGTTACAGACTGGAGTTTCTAAGGTATCCTCCGCCTCAATTTCAAGAATCAAGGCTACCAAGAGATCCAGCAACGAAGGCCTCAATGCTGGCAGCTTTGGATCACCTGCTTTGCCAGGACGTAATTATAGAAGTGCCAGCCCAAGAGCAAGGGCTAGGTTTCTATTCCAATCTCTTTATCATACCAAAGCCCAACGGCGATGTCAGGCCAATCTTGGACCTAAAGAGGTTAAACGGTTACCTAAGGGTTCGTTCCTTCCGGATGGAATCCATCCGGTCAGCAGCCGCCGCGCTTCAGAAGGACGATTTTCTGGCCTCCATAGACATAAAGGATGCTTACCTTCATGTACCAATCTTTCAGTCGCATCAAAGATTTTTACGCTTCGCGGTGGGGCAGCGACACTTCCAATTCAGGGCGCTCCCCTTCGGGCTGGCCACGGCCCCCCGGGTATTCACGAAGATCCTAGCCCCAGTTCTGGCCAATTTAAGGATCCAAGGGGTCACAGTCCTAGCATACTGGGACGACCTTTTAATCATAGATCACTCACGACCGGGTCTGCAAAAGGCAGTAAACCTCACGGTTCGGTACCTCGAAGAATTCAGCTGGGTCCTAAACCGGGGAAAGTCAGCGTTCCAGCCTACAAAGCAGTTGGAATACCTCGGCATGAGGTTAGACACAGAACAGCAAAGAGTGTTCCTGCCCCTGGTAAAGATCGAGGCTATCAAGGGGCTGGTTCAGTTGGTTCTAAACAAGAAAAAAACAACTATTCGCCTGTGTATGCGATTACTAGGCAAGCTAGTGGCCACGTTCGAGGCAGTACCATACGCTCAGATCCACACTCGCGTCCTACAGGCAGCCATTCTAGCAGCCTGGGGCAAGAGGGCACATGCCTTAGAGTCCCCTTTGACGCTATCATCAAGGGTCCGACAAAGCCTGGCCTGGTGGTTGAACCCCCAGAATCTTCTAAAGGGAAAATCCTTCAGCCCTGTTGTCTGGAAGGTAGTTACCACAGACGCCAGCCTGGCAGGCTGGGGGGGCGGTCTTCGAGGGGTCCTCTCGCCAGGGAACTGGGGTGAAAGCAGAGAGGCAGCTCCCCATCAATATCTGGGAGATCAGAGCGGCTCGCCTAGCCCTTCTGGCATGGACCTCCCGATTAAAGGGGTTCCCGGTGAGAATCCAGTCAGACAATGCCACGGCGGTGGCATACATAAACCACCAAGGGGGAACCAGGAGTCGGGCCGCTCAGAGGGAGGTGAGCTTGATTTTTCAGTGAGCAGAGGTTCATGTACCCTGCATTTCGGCGATATTCATTCCCGGAGTGGACAACCTGCAGGCAGACTTCTTAAGTCGCCAGAGTCGGTCGCCAGGGGAGTGGTCTCTGCATCCCCAGGTCTTTCAGACAATCTGCCAGAGGTGGGGAATGCCAGACGTAGAGATAATGGCATCCAGGTTCAACAAGAGACTAGACAGGTTCGTGTCTCGAACGAGGGATCTTATGGCCTGCGGAACCGATGCGTTGGTTTGCCCTTGGCATCAATTCAAACTTCTATATGCATTCCCTCCGCTACAGTTACTCCCTCGCCTGTTGCGCAAGATCAGAGTGGAGCACAAGCCAGTCATTTTAGTAGCTCCGGCTTGGCCCCGGAGGACTTGGTACTCACTAGTCCTGAAGATGGCAGTGGGAGACCCTTGGACTCTTCCTCTACAACCAGACCTACTCTCACAAGGCCCGATCCTCCACCCTACATTACGGCGTCTAAATTTGACGGCCTGGAGGCTGAATCCCTGATTCTCAGGGGTAGAGGTCTGTCTAGGCAGGTAATCCCTACCCTGATTAGGGCTAGAAAGCCGGTCTCCAGGGTGATTTATTACAGGGTGTGGAGGAACTACGTAGGCTGGTGTGAATCCAAAAGATGGAATTCCCGCAAATATACTATTGATAGGGTGTTAAGTTTTCTCCAGCTAGGAGTGGATAAAGGCCTGGCACTAAGCACAATCAAGAGACAGATCTCAGCTCTGTCAGTGTGGTTTCAGAGGCCGCTGGCCACCCACTCGCTGGTAAAGACCTTCTTACAGGGGGTCTTGCGTATTAATCCTCCTGTCAAGTCACCACTTTGTCCATGGGACTTAAATCTTGTTCTGTCATCCCTACAGAAACAACCTCTTGAGCCGTTGGCTGAGGTACCTTGATTTTACTGACTAGAAAGTCGGTATTTCTGATCACCATAGTTTCGGCCAGGAGAGTATCGGAATTGGCAGCCTTATCTTGTAAGGAACCATATCTCATTTTCCATAAGGATAGGGCGGGGTTCCGTCCTCATCCTTCCTTTCTACCAAAGGTTATATCCAGTTTCCACCTGAACCAGGATGTGGTACTTCCATCCTTCTTCCAAAACCCACCTCTAGAAAAGAGGGGTTGCTGCATACGTTGGATATTGTCAGGGCCGTAAGGGCCTATCTTAAAGCTACAGAGAAGGTTCGGAAAACAGATGTGGTGTTCGTTTTACCGGAAGGGCCCAAGATGGGTCAGGCAGCCGCTTGATCCACCATCGCAAGATGGATTAAACAATTAATTGTTCGGGCCTGCGGTTTAAAGAGGTGCCTCCTCCTTTATCGGTAAAGGCCCATTCTACCAGGGCCAGGGGCACCTCCTGGGCAGCACATCATCAGATCTCTATGGCTCGAATATGCAAGGCAGCAACGTAGTCATCAGTCCACACGGTTACAAAATTTTATCAAGTGGACGTAAGAAGGAATGCGGATACAGCCTTTGGGCAGGCAGTACTACAGGCCGCGATTCAAGCTCCTCAGGATCTGAGGGGGCTCCCTTGATTTGATTTGAGATTTACATTTCTCGTTTAAGTTGGATTTACTGGTATCGGAGTATACCTCTAAAATTAAATCCTTCTTTGGAAGATGTCTCCCTCCCCTCATTAAAGCATTGCTTTCGGACATCCCATATAGTAATGAATATGCCACTCTGTGTCCCGTGATGTACGAGAAAGAAAAAGGGATTTTTAAATACAGCTTACCTGTAAAATCCTTTTCTTGGAGTACATCACGGGACACAGAGCTCCCATCCCTCTTTTGGGTGACCATTTTGGGAGGCATACTGCTTGCTACAAAACTGAGGGACTCCCTCTAGGGGAGGGGGTTATATAGGGAGGGGACTTCCTGTTTGAGATTGCCAGTGTCCACACCTGAAGGTACTCCATATAACCCATATAGTAATGAATATGCCGCTCTGTGTCCCGTGATGTACTCCAAGAAAAGGATTTTACAGGTAAGCTGTATTTAAAAATCCCTTTTTTCCTGGGTGAATTTTCACCAGCTTTACATGTGTAGACTGAAAAGCTAGAAAAATGACAGATGGTACTCTGTTGATATGCAGTTTCTTTGAACAATTAATATGTCTTTACTGCACCTGTGCCAGCAAATCTATACTCTGAGTCTCCTAAGTGGGCTTAGACTAGGAGAAAATTGCAATGCTGGACCAAGTGGAATGGGAGAGCTTTTTTTTTTTTTAATGGCTCCTTATACCGCCTGAACTGAAGGCGTGTTTATTGCTAAGTGATCCAATGTTACCTACACATTTTGATCTTACCCTTAGAGGCGTTTTTTTATGGAATGTGGTTTGCTTTGTTGCCATTGCAATATCGCTATATATATTGCAATCACACATTTTCTTTTCGTACAGTCCATACAAACTGTGCTAAGTTCTATAGACTTCTAAACTGAGCTCAATGAATTTAATTCATTCAGTTAATATAAAATACTGCTTATTGGGTCTCTATTGGTTACATACACGCTAAAAATAATTGGAGCAGTGTAAAGCCATCTTCCCTCCCCAGCAAGTTGTAGCCGTCAGCGGTGAGAGCAGGCAAAGACAAGACTGGTTCCTGATGGGGACACATATAACAATTGTTTTTAGTTGTCTGGCTTAGGAGATCGGCTAATTTGCATAAAAAAAATAACATTTTCATAAATTATATTTCTAGATTCAAACTGCTCTGCCATGAAGCCCCTTTCACACTGAGGCGCTTTCACTGTAAAAAAAAAGCACATGAAAAGCTCATGAATTCCTATTTCCATTAAAATGAATGCTTCTACACTGGGGCAGTGCACTGGCAGAGCGGTGGAAGAACTCCCCATTCCCATTTAAATGAATGGAAAACTCTTCAAAAGCGCCTGAAAAGCTCTTCAAAAGCGCTCAGTGTTTTACTGGCATTTTAGAAGCGTCTCAGTGTGAAGACTTTAAAATGTTTTAAAATAACAGAAGCTCTGAAATAAATTTTAATTTTTAAGTAACCCAATACATAGACATTCTGTCCATATTCTGACACAAAAATATCATTAAGAGTCATATGACTGCATCATTGTCCCCTTATTGTCTGATCACTTATAGCCGGATTCACATACCTCGGCGCATATATATGCCGGCGTAGCGTATCTTCTTTATGCTACGCCGGCAACGCAGAGACGGAAGCATGGAATTCACAAAGCAAATGCTCCCAACGTTGCACCGGCGTATCGTATAGTCGTAGGCGTAAGGCAGCGTAAGTCAAAGTGGGCTGGAAGTGGGCGTGATGCATTTAAATGAAGCGTGGCCCCCATGCAAATGATGGGCTGAGCTTCAGACAAGTACTTAAAATGAACTGCGCATGAGTCGTACCTTGGACGTATCCCAGTGTGCATGCTCACAATCACGTTGAAACAACTGGCTAAGATACAACGAATCACTGCCTACGACATGAACGTAACCTACGCCCAGCCCTATTCACATACTACGTAACAACATAAACAACGTAAAATTTGATGGCGTTCGTTCTCTGGTCCATACCTTTGCATGAGTTGCGCCTCCAATATGGGGAATAACTTTACGCCGGAGCGTAACCCTTACGCAAATCGCTTAAAACATGCGCCGGGCTCAAGTACATTCAAGTACATTTGCATCAAAAATCAATGGGAGTGCCAAAAGCGTCCAGCGTAACTATGCGGCAAGTTACGCCGGTCGGATGAAGGCTATTTTTCGATGTATTTAGCTTTGTGGGTCGGCGCATAGATACGATGGCGCACATTTGTACTTACATCAACGTATCTGGAGATACGTCGGCATAAGTGCTTTGTGAATGCGGGCCTTAGTATCTAATTGAAAGTTATTCACTCATGTGGTGGGTATTCTCGTCCTTAAATATTACAATTAGGAAAGTTTTGACACATTCATGTTCAATTGTAGATTGTCATTTATAAAAACTAAAAACATTGCATTTTTTATATTGATGTCTATATATGTAAAGTATTTTACAAAAAATATAGAATGGGAAGTTTTTTTGGGACTTTGAGTGAGGCATGAATTTAAGGCTATCAAGCAATTAATATAGAAACAATTAATTTTATTCTCCATGAGTGGCACAATATGTTTATAACAGTAATATACATGGATAAGAGCATGGAAGAGCATTGTATAGCAAAACCATGTGGACAATCATAAAGCATGGCAACAATATTGCAACGAGCCCCTGATCGCTCAGTTCCACTCTCCCGACACTCCTCTGCTACTATTGGATCAAATTGCAGATCGCAACGTTTGATGGATTGGTCATCAGATGCTCCGGGATTCGAACTACAGCTATGTGCAGTTCGAATCCATTTGTGATAGCTCAGAACAAACACCAGGCAGGCTGTATGTAAGTTCAAACAGGAGTCTATTTTATTGGATGCACACACACTTTTATACATAGCAGTTTGAACACCCTGCCCCCAACAACCACTTTCCTATTGGTCAATTGTAAAGTACATTGTAGTTCTCAATTAGTTCCTCTTGGCCATGCAAATGAGGACTTGAAACAGCAGGGATGGGTCCTCCTTGAATGGGAGGACTGATATGTGTATAGACACAGAAGCCCCAGGGGGTAATTAAAGTAGACAAACAGTCAAACACAGAACAATGCTTTTCTTCCAGACCATGGAGCCATCTGGAGGGGAGGGGTAGCCTTAAGACAGGGCAGAAGACCCACCACTGTGTAATAGACTCAAAGGATAAATACTTCAGTATTCCAAGGTTCATGACAAATATCATAACTTGTTACATGGTACAATGAAAAGAACTGTCGTCCACATTAATGAATCACTTGGGACAACATGTAACAAAGTGTTTTCCAGTATTACAATTTAAAATTAAAATGTATAGAACCAACTATAGGGCATATAGCATCTGTGTATGTCGACGCGTTTCGTAGGGTAATTGCCCACTCTTCAGGGGCGAATGCTGCATATATCTATAATGAAACATATAATTAATGTAACCATAGTCTCGTAGTTGACCCAGGGAAAGGGGAATGATGGTTACAGAGGACAAATGGCATCCCTTTGGATACTCACGTTGGCTAGGTATGTGCGGCCAGAGGGCGAGGACCACTGAATAAAGTATTTTGTTAAAAATAAAGCCACATTCCATGCAGCAAGCTTTCAGGAATTCGACCACGACTCTGTGTGGATGCCTGTATGGCACTAGGTCAGTTACAGAATGAGAAATCTGGGAAATTCTGCTTATAGATTAAATAAAGTTTCAAGATAAAAAAAGTTTTAGCATTTTTTTTCAAAATTATGGCTCCTAGTTGAAATGTAAATGTAATTTTAGTAACATTAACGTTTTAATTTTCTAAAAGCAGTCTATGTGATATGAATTAAAATTAAAAAAAAACATTGGAGTTTTCCTTTAAGCTGCGGTTTCGCGTTTTTCTGCAGCTGCTCATAGAAATCTGGAATTTATTCTTGATTAGTCTCTGCTGCTGGTTTGGTGAGAGCCAAAACCATGGGTCACACTGTTCAACTTTAATAAAACGAAACACATGAGTCAAACTCAATCATTGTAATCCTCACCCTCTATGTGCTAAGACCATTATCTCGATCAATTCAGATGACACCATATTAACACACTATTAAGAATTGGGACTAACTAGAGTTCATTGTTCAAATTAATTATGTAAAGAAAATATTTAGCACTAATGAAATTGGGTGAATTATATTAAACAGATATTTGACTGAAATGAGAAGGCCCTCTTTTTTAGTTTTTTTTCCCCTATGCTTAAAGTCTCTGGCTTATTCTTTTCAGCAGTATTGGCTCTCATGTAGTGATCATGCTCCAGATTTATTGCACAAGTGTTGAGATACGTCTGCTGTGGAGCCCAGTTCCCTGGGAATGTTTAGCTGACATTGGCCTGTAGATGCAACAGACTTCGATAACAGGTTGGAAGGGGAGCTGTTTCAGGTTTAACAGAGGTGCGAAAAGTGTAAGTGATTTTAAGTGGGTGTAAGTAACTTTAGAAACTTGCAAGTTGCGGTCCACTGCAGGGAGATTGAATCACGCTGTTTTAGTCCACTTTGAGAACTTTAAGTTTTTAGCTGTATCCACCTTGTTTGGCCATCTGAAGCCTTGGGATATATTTCTGGATGACACCATAAAAAAACACCATAAAAAAAAAAAGACACTGTATGTTTTAAAAAAAAAAAAATCTGTTTTATGTTTCACAAGCCTTGCTTCATGTGTTTATAGATTTTTTTTTTATCCGTGCCACACCTTTTTGGATAATCTAGCATGGCACTTTAACCACTTAACGACCGCCCACTGTATATATATATATGTCCTTTTTTTAAAGATGGATATCTCGGTAACGGCAGCAGCTGCTGCCACAACCAAGATATCCATCTTTAGAGTGGGCGGTTCTGCTGTCCGGGGATGCGACTGAGGGAAAAATTTCCCTCACCCGACCCCATAGCTCTTCTGGGCGGAAGTGACGTCAGTCCTGCCCAGCGTCTTAAAGAGACAATTTCTTTGTTTACCTTTTTTTCTTCTTTTTTTTTTTTTTCTTTTTAATTTAAGCCTAAATATGAGATCGGAGGTCTTTTTGACCTCAGATCTCATATTTAAGAGGACCTGTCATGCTTTTTTTCTATTAAAAGGGATGTTTACATTCCTTGTAATAGGAATAAAAGTGATAATTTTTTTTTATTTATTTCAGTGTTAAAAATGATAAAAGAAATAAAAATAAATCCGAAACCAAAAAAATAAATTTTTAAAGCGCCCCATCCCAACAAGCTCGCGCGCAGAAGCGAACGCATACGCGAGTAGCGCCCGCATATGAAAACGGTGTTCAAACCACACAAGTGAGGTATCACCCTAGATCTCCTCTGTATCTCAAAAAAATGCAACCTATAGAATTATTTAAACGTCGCCTATTGAGATTTTTAAGGGTAAAATTTTCACGCCATGCCACGAGCGGGCGCAATTTTTAAGCGTGACATGTTGGGTATCATTTTACTCGGCGTAACATTGTCTTTCACAATATGTAAACAAATTGGGCCAAATTTATTGTCTTATTTTTTAATTAAAAAAAGTGAATTTTTTCCAAAAAAGTGCGCTTGTAAGACCGCTGCGCAAATATGGTGTAACAAAAAGTATTGCAATGACTGCCATTTTATTCTCTAGGGTGTTAGACATAAAAATATATAATGTTTGGGGGTTTTAAGTAATTTTCTAGCAAAAAAAAATGTTTTAGTCTCGTAAACACGAAATCTGAAAAACACCCTCGGTCATTAAGTGGTTAACTCTCTTCACTAATTATACTGACTATACCTACAAGGGGTTGTGTTAGGATGGTGCCTAGCAGATATTTTGATTTGTGTTTTGATTAGGGAATAGGATTTAATTTCTCCAGGAGTGCAGGGTTTTATGGTGATTTTCTCTCAGTGGAAGAAGGTGGCCTGCTCTGATGAATCACTTTTTTCTTTTTGCATCATGTGGATGTCCAGATGCATGTGTATTGCTTACTTGGGGAAAAAATTGTACCAGGATGCAGTATGGGAATAATGCAAGCTGCTGGAGGCAGTGTGATGCTTTGGGCAATATTCTTCTGGGTCCTGCCATTCATGACTTGTACCACCTACCTAAACATTGTTGATTACCACGTACACCCCTTCATAGAAACATTATTCTCTGATGTCAGTGGTTTCTTTCAGCAGGATAATGCACAATTGCACCACACATTGAAAGTATTGCCGCGAATGTCAGAGGGACAGTAATAATTCTAGCACCGGAACTCCTCTGTAATGCTAAACTGGAAACCTGTGAATGCTTTAAAGTGTTCCCTATGGAAATTTTTAAATATTGTAGTTGATTGCTATTCCACGAGTCTGCACAATTTTAAAGCAAGACATCTCCATGACTAAGCTCTGGGAGGGAAGAGGGAGCTAAATACATTGTGGGCATGGCCTGGCGGGAGCCCAGGCTGAGATTGTACTTCCTACCATCGCACTACTTGTGTTGATATGTGGCATCGGGGATCCCTTCCCTCCTCTCTTTAAAGTGGGACATGTTGGGTATATAATTTGGCGTAACATCATCTTTTATATTGTACCAAAAAATTGGGTGTTTGTGTGCATTAAAATTCATACATTTTTCCAAAAAATAGCATTTGAACAACCACTGTGCAAATACCATGAAAGAAATTATTGCAAAACCTACTTTTTTTTTCTTTAGGGCCTCTGCTAAAAAAAAAATATATAAATATATATTGTTTGGAGGTTCAATGTAAATTTCTAGCAAAAAATTGTAAAACAAAACGTGTCAGATGAAGGCCTGGTCTTCAAGTGGGTTTACACATACACTCTCGCATACAAAATGTAAGCTGATTCTTCTGTGTGTCTTTGACCATTTTGTTTGTGCTTTTTATCTACAGTATCACTGCCAAATTAGAACGAGCACTAGAAAAGGTTGCTCCCCTCCTGCGAGAAATCTTTGTTGATTTTGCTCCCTTCCTGTCCCGGACACTCCTCGGTAGCCATGGACAAGAGCTGTTGATTGAAGGTAAAAACCTTAAAGACTGTACAAGGATATTAATTTAAGGTTTTATAGGACAGCAATTTCATTTTATTTAGAAACCCTTGCATGCCCTAAACTTTGTTTTAACCATTCCTAAAGGTTTTGTTTTTCTCTGTGCTGTTAAACTATGTATTAATATGAAATGAGATGAGAACAGTACTATTTCTTCATAGCTATGTGCGAACCCTAGCAGTGTATATAGTACATTGATAATTCCTGCTTTAGACCCAGCGTGGGTTGACCTGTACAGGAGTCATGACAAAAGTGAGGAAATGTAATGATGGCAAAACAATTGTGTTATACCAAGTTTGTGCAAACGATTTATTGTACCTAACAGCTGTTTGGTAGTGTGTATGTATGGCTGCTGATATGGAGTGTAGGGGGACGGAAGGGAAACCTTTTTAATTTCCATTGAGTCCGGGTGGCTTTAATCCAACATGTCACAGCTCCCAGAAAGTAAGATTAAATCCCCAGGTCCCCATCAGCTCAGCAGGCGAACCTAGGAGCAGAGTGGGGACATTTTTTCTTTCATTTGAATGTATGCAAAGTCATCACAACAAGTGTCGTGGCTCCAGACATAAAAGTTTAGGGCTAAGGCTGGCCCTTGGCGGAGTGATTTAGTAAAGGAGTTAGCAGGTTACAGTTGCTGTTGATGCTTGACTCACACTTGACACTGACGGTGGCGGCTGACATGGTCCAGGTGTTTTCCTTTCCTTTGTAAAGGTACTAATGAACTGTACTACTGTATATCATGCATGCATGCTGCTGCTGCTGACTTTTGGTTTATTTTATTTAAAAAAAAATCAGCCAGTGGGCTAAATGAAAAAATCGAACTGATTTACACATTTTAGGTGGATGTGGGAATCTTCCCAGCTGCGCTATTGTATTCTAACATTGGCGAGACCCCATTGTCAGAATATGCAGTTTAGGCCGGGTACACATGGGCCGATTGTCAGGAGACATTTGTCGGTTAAAAAAATAATTCAGCCCTCCTAAATTCTGAAGGACAATAAACTGGCCCTTTGTTTGAAAAGTTTGGAGACCCCTGATCTAGGGCTACCTTAAGGCTAAATAGATATTCCTTAAGGCTTAAGCTGCATCATGCATTCTAGTTATTGACAGGAAAGTTCTAAAATAAGGCATCTCTGCTTTATAATCTGCATCATGTGTGTGCTCATTACTAATAATTATACTCGTGATGCAGATTATAGACAGCTACAGAGATGACCTATTTTGGAGTGCACTCTGCTGCTGACTAAAGTGATACTAAACCCTATTTATGATTTATTTTTTTTTGCACTTCAGTTGAGGAAGTCCAGGCTTAAATATTTGTTTTGCTTCTTTTAAAGTGCGCCATTTTTCCCTCTGGCTTCCCCCCCCCCCACTGTTTGCGGGTGTCTCCTTTAGCTAGGCATCTGCTAAGGAGACACATGTATGTGCTCCTGACTGGGGTGTGCATTCAAACAGGCAGCCCTGGCAAGATACACTGCCTCATCTTACAACCAGGAAGTTCAGGGAGCCGCATAAGGCACTCGGCATTGGTAACAAGGACAACGGGTAACTGGTGAAAGTGTGTGTGTGGGGGAGGGGGCATGGTAACTGTACTGGAGTGTCCCCCCCCCCCCCCATAGTACTTTTTTTCAACTCCTTTTTTTAACAGCACCTATGTGTGCTGGGTTATGGCAACTAACTTGCATGCTCAGCAAATCCTACTTTGTGCCCCCTGACTCCCCTTGACTAACTTCTGCACATAGGCCCATGTATTAAGCCCCTGCCACTATGCAGTTTTTCTGCACCCACAGTTCTGTGCCACCTCTTTCTTACCCTGTGTGTGTATGAGTGTAAATCTGTACAAGTAAGCGAAGAGGAGATACAGAATACATTCAAGCAATTTTAATGAATATCTGCAGTTTTGGTGGTGCCCAGCTCACCTTTTTCAAATTTATAAGTACATACAGTGCAGAAAATAAGTATTTGAACACCCTGCTATTTTGCAAGTTCTCCCACTTGGAAATCATGGAGGGGTCTGAAATTGTCATCGTAGGTGCATGTCCACTGTGAGAGACATAATCAAAAAAAAAATTCCAGAAATCACAATGTGTGATTTTTTTAACTATTTATTTGTATGATACAGCTGCAAATAAGTATTTGAACACCTGAGAAAATCAATGTTAATATTTGGTACAGTAGCCTTTGTTTGCAATTACAGAGGTCAAACGTTTCTTGTAGTTTTTCACCAGGTTTGCACACACTGGAGGAGGGATTTTGGCCCACTCCTCCACACAGATCTTCTCTAGATCAGTCAGGTTTCTGGGCTGTCGCTGAGAAACACGGAGTTTGAGCTCCCTCCAAAGATTCTCTATTGGGTTTAGGCCTGGAGACTGGCTAGGCCACGCCAGAACCTTGATATGCTTCTTACAGAGCCACTCCTTGGTTATCCTGGCTGTGTGCTTCGGGTCATTGTCATGTTGGAAGACCCAGCCTCGACCCATCTTCAAAGCTCTAACTGAGGGAAGGAGGTTGTTGCCCAAAATCTCGCAATACATGGCCCCGGTCATCCTCTCCTTAATACAGTGCAGTCGCCCTGTCCCATGTGCAGAAATACACCCCCAAAGCATGATGCTACCACCCCCATGCTTCACAGTAGGGATGGTGTTCTTGGGATGGTACTCATCATTCTTCTTCCTCCAAACATGGTTAGTGGAATTATGACCAAAAAGTTCTATTTTGGTCTCATCTGACCACATGACTTTCTCCCATGACTCCTCTGGATCATCCAAATGGTCATTGGCAAACTTAAGACGGGCCTTGACATGTGCTGGTTTAAGCAGGGGAACCTTCCGTGCCATGCATGATTTCAAACCATGACATCTTAGTGTATTACCAACAGTAACCTTGGAAACGGTGGTCCCAGCTCTTTTCAGGTCATTGACCAGCTCCTCCCGTGTAGTCCTGGGCTGATTTCTCACCTTTCTTAGGATCATTGAGACCCCACGAGGTGAGATTTTGCATGGTGCCCCAGTCCGAGGGAGATTGACAGTCATGTTTAGCTTCTTCCATTTTCTAATGATTGCTCCAACAGTGGACCTTTTTTCACCAAGCTGCTTGGCAATTTCCCCGTAGCCCTTTCCAGCCTTGTGGAGGTGTACAATTTTGTCTCTAGTGTCTTTGGACAGCTCTTTGGTCTTGGCCATGTTAGTAGTTGGATTCTTACTGATTGTATGGGGTGGACAGGTGTCTTTATGCAGCTAATGACCTCAAACAGGTGCATCTAATTTAGGATAATAAATGGAGTGGAGGTGGACATTTTAAAGGCAGACTAACAGGTCTTTGAGGGTCAGAATTCTAGCTGATAGACAGGTGTTCAAATACTTCTTTGCAGCTGTATCATACAAATAAATAGTTAAAAAATCATAAATTGTGATTTCTGGATTTTTTTTTTTGGATTATGTCTCTCACAGTGGACATGCACCTACGATGACAATTTCAGACCCCTCCATGATTTCCAAGTGGGAGGACTTGCAAAATAGCAGGGTGTTCAAATACTTATTTTCCGAACTGTAAACACACATGGCATATTGCAATTTATTAGTGCACCACCAAACCCCCCAGAGTACACATACTACAATGCGGATAGCAGCTTCAGTTTGCTTTATTGTAAAAACTTTAGAGTCTTAATGATCAGCAAGGGTGTCACAGGTAAAGCTTAGTTTTTAAAAGTCACCTAGTAAAATAGGATAAAAGGTAGACTGAAAAAAAAAAAACATTTTTGTAAACTGTACATCTGTTTGTGAGCTAAAAAAAATTATGAAGTATGAATAAATATTTAAAGTGTAAGTGACATAACAGGCTGAGCTGTCAGCAATGCATGTAGGAGAGGCAGCCTACAACGTAAGCATCTGGGAAAACTGGCTACACACTACAGTTTTTTTTTTTTCATGCAATCCAGCAGGTTGCATGAAACAAAACTGACATCTGTACTAACAATGTGATGTTAGTTCAGCAATTTACGCATTTTGAGCAAAATGTTGGCAGCCGCGACTGGAGACCGGACCGACTTCAGAATAAGTATAGCAATTTTTTATTTTTTCCAGGGTTAGATAGATTAGGCTTAGAATGTGGGTGGGAGTAGGTTTAGAATTAGGGAGGCCATAAACCGAGCAATTTTTTTTTCCTGCAACCACAAGCAGACAGTGTTGATCCCTCCATTGGAGTCATTCTATTTGGGAGGAGAACTCTGCACGTCTGGTAGAAGGCAGTAATTATTGCTAGTGGCTATAGTCGTGTTTAAAATCGTGGCAGGCTAGTTGTACCCAAGTTGATCGATCAACTTGGGTACCTTCAGCCTGCCCATACATTTTTCCATTCTCAGCCAGTTCCTGAAGAACCAGGTGAGATTTCAACGTCTATGGGCTGGCCTTGGTTAGGTTTTGCCTTTACTTCCACGTTAAAGTGTCAGCCTAATATTTTTAACCTGAATCATTCTTTTCTGGAGCTAAGACGGAAAGAGCTACAACTACTGTGTTGAAAGAAAATTCAGGCCACAATTGCTGACCTCCTTCTAAAAATGCTATCTACCTGGCTATTTGTGACAGTAGTACTTTCAAAGATGCTAACCCTAAACAAGAATGCATGTCGGGAAAGTGGTTCAGGGTATCAAATCTGCATCCTTATTCTGGGTCAGTTGAATCATCGGCATACTATACTTTTTTGTAGACGTGCATTTTCGTCCGAAAATCTGTTTTTTTCGTTATCGTTTTAACAAACGATAACGAAAGCGCAAGAAACGAAAACTGAAAGATCCGACATAAAAAATGCTTTATTTTCATTTTTGTTGCGGTAAAAATTCGATATAGAGAGATTTGACATTGTAGGGAAAAGATTTGACATTGTAGGGAAAAGATTTGACATTGTAGGGAAAAGATTTGACATTGTAGGGAAAAGATTTGACATTGTAGGGAAAAGATTTGACATTGTAGGGAAAAGATTTGACATTGTAGGGAAAAGATTTGACATTGTAGGGAAAAGATTCGACAGTGTAGGGAAAAGATTTGACAGTATAGGGAAAAGATTCGACAGTATAGGGAAAAGATTCGACATTATAGGGAAAAGATTCGACACTATAGAAATAATAGATTCGACATTAGAGAGATTAGATTTTGATTTATGAGAAAATAGATTTGACATTATTACTAGTCATACAACATTAGAATTCTTGTAGGCGGAATATTCGAATGGAAATGTAAGATTGGACGTAAAGATTGGACGTTCCGTCGAATATTCTTTTGACCATTCGACAGAAACCAAATATTATTGGATTTTCGGATGAAAGCTATTCCCCAACGGAAAACGAAATAAATCAAAACGATTTTCGGGAGTAACTAAATACATTTATTTTCCAAACGAAAACGAAAAAACTAAACAAAATATTCCAGTCTGCACATGTCTACTTTTTTGTAGACAAGTCCACCTTTATTGCATTGTGAGGACATTTTCTATGAAATTTCTATTAACGTTGTATACAATGCTGACCTTTATCTTTACACAACCCATGCTATGGTTTGATACCCATATGGTGTGCAATGGGAATGTTTATTGTGTGTTCTGGGAAATGTACTCAAATTGCTGAAGCCATGAGACTATAAGGCCGCGTACACACGTTCAAATCTATCTGCTGGAAACGGTCTGCCCGACCATCCCAGCAGACAGATTTGATCGTGTGTACGGGCAAGCAGACGGATTTGGCCAGCCGACAGATTTTAAAGCATGCTTTAAAATCTGTCGGCTGGGAATCCGTCCGCCCGATATGTCTGCTGGTTAATACGCTAACCAGCAGACATATCTTCTCGCACATGCGTCGAATGGATTTGACGCATGCCCGGAAGTAATTTACTTCCTGGTGCGGTGACGTGGCGGCGTCAACGTCACCGCCACGTCACCGCGCTGTCTGCTGGCGGGGATTTTGGTTTGATCGTGTGTACAGCGATCAAACCAAAACGGCCAGCAGACAGATTTGTTCAAATCGGTCGGTCCGACCGATTTGAACAAATCTATTTGCTCGTGTGTACGGGGCCTGACAGCCAGGGGCCTAGTATTTTTTAGAAGGGAGAGGGTAGAAATGTCAGCCTTGATTTCTCAGTTCAGCCTCCTACAAAGATGTGCCACGTTGCTTTATTTTCCCATGTTTGTGAAAAACAGGGAAGCTTTAGCCCTAATGTGTCCTCACACATAACACTTTATGAAAAATGTAGAGCATTGCGTGCTTCTTTCCTCAAGTACATCAATTTCAGTATTGAAGTTAACTTTTCCCCTTTCCAAAGAATTTCAGAGCTTAGACTGAGCTGTAAGAGGTGATTTATGAATAAGTGTCGTTATTTTTTATTGCAAATACCAGTCCCTTCCCTAAGCACCTATCTTATTATGTCCAGAAAAAAGACATATTACAGCATAAAACACTTATTCTACATGTAATTTGTCAGTGGGTCAGGCTATATCTGCTTTTCATTCTGCTAAATAAAGGATTCTTGACAGGGTGGCATGACAATTGGGAATCCAAAAAATGTCATTTAGCTGTAGCTTGGGCTTAAATTTATGGGTGTGCTCATACATGTGTGTCTGCATTCATATGCTATTTTTAAGTGCACATTCTGTGAGACTGACGTTACAGTTTAATGCGCTTGAATGGCCGAGTGCATTTGGTGGAAGTTAGTCTTCAGCATTACTCCACTCGTCAAAAATGTTAGACAAGTTTTTCTTGTGCGATTACAATTAGTATCTGCTGCACAGGAAGCAGCCTCTATCTTCTCAATCTGAGTAAAACAAGCACTTGCCGAGAATGTAAAACGATAGATAGTAAGATGTATAGAAAACGGCAATATCTCACTGCCAGTTCCTGGAGACGTTAATGTAAAGTGTGTTGCTCGTGAAAATATCCCGGATTTTGCACCGATTAAGATTTCTTCCCAAGAATGTGTTTGTGTTCTCGAATGTTACATTTATATGTTTACTGTTTAATATTGTATATAAAGTGCAACAGGATCTAAAATGGTCCAAAATGTTCTATGGTTCAATTGCCTCCATACGTCCCCTTTTAAATGACACTATTTCAGACTAGCCCCATGCCTGAATAAATATACCACTGTTATGTTATATTAGTCAAATTAATATGAAAAGACATTCTGGACTTTTGTGTTCACTGTGCTTCAAAAAATGAAAAATATATTAAATTATACATTTTAAATCGCCATAGTTTATAGTTATATATATATATAGATATATAGATATATCTATATATCTATATATCTATATATCTATATATATATATATAGATATATAGATATATAGATATATCTATATATATATATATATATATATATATATATATATATATATATATTTAAGATAGCAGTGCTTCTACAGTCCTGACGTAGCTTCACAGCATCAGACTTATTTCATATTGATAGGTTCGATTATTATCAATAACTGTGTTTGAGGGTCTATCTTATTGTATATAAAATGTAAAATATTGTTAATCAGATCCATCAACTTAACCGAGCAGAGCTCTTTGTTCACTTCTTGTAAAGGAACTATTGGATCAGTTCATTGAGTGAATACTATTAAGCTAAGAAATGGAAGTCTGTTTTTTTTTTTTTTTCTTGACTCAGCATGGTGCCAACTAGAAGAAGGACAGATTGGGTGCAAATCATCAGCAGCAGTCAGGGAATTTTCACTATACTCATTGCAATGCTGCCCATAGGAAGGGTTGTTTTTTTAGGGTGCAAATGGAGGGGAGGGATCAATGGAGTTTTCATTTAATGCTTAAATATGTAAGCTACCGGTATATTCATTTTAACAATTTTGCTGTGCTGCATTATAAAGTGGATCATGGCCATGGGAGTTATTTACTAAAGGCAAATCCACTTTGCACTACAAGTGCACTTTCAGTGCAATTTCAAGTGCGCTTTGCACTTGTAGTTTGCACTTGTAGTGCAAAGTGGATTTGCCTTTCATTAATAATCCCCCATGTTTTAATTCATTATAGCTCTGTTTGACCTCCTCAAGGAACAATATAGGATTCTAGTAGATTAATGAATGTGTGCTGTACCTGGCAGTTCATATATAAAAGAAAAAACATTACATGTACAGTATATTAAGCAAAAAAACATACAGAATATCCTGAAAATTCTGCAATTTTTGAAATGATCCTATTGTGTGTGTGTGTGTGTGTGTGTGTGTGTGTGTGTGTGTGTGTGTGTGTGTGTGTGTGTGTATTATATCGTATTAGATAATAATAAAATATGACTGATCACGCCAAAAAAATAAATATATATATATATATTTTTTTGAAGGATAGCAATCACATGAAGCCATTTATTAGCACATAGTTTTTTGATCCTTTTAAATCATAATAATAAAAATCACCCAAATGGCTTTAATAAAAAGTTTGCATACACTGGAAGGTTTTGCCTTGGTACAGACACAAAAGGTGGCACACACAGGTTAAAATGGCAATTAAAGGTTCATTTCCCACGTTGGTTGCTTTTTATATCACAATAAGGCCCCTTTCACATTGTGGCTGGAGCCGCGCTGACGGTTTAGCGCCGCTAAAAATAGTGGCACTATACCGTCGGATTTGCCGCGAGTTGCGGCCGCTAGTGCTGCGGTATTAAACCCCGCTAGCGGCCGTGAATTAGTTAATACCACCCGCAATGCGCCTCTATAGAGGCGCATTGCGAGCGGTATTTCCGCGATTTCCCATTGTTTTCAATGGGAAGGAGCGGTATACATGCCGCTCCTCTCACCGCTCCAAAGATGCTGCTGACAGGAGATTTTTTTTCTCTCCCGCCAGCGCATTGCCTCAGTGTGAAAGCCTTTGGGCTTTCACATTGAGGATGCAGTGAAGGAGTTTTTCAGGTGGTATAGCAGTGCTATTTTTAGCGCTGTACCGCCTAAAAAAACTCCTCAATGTGAAAGGGGTCTTGGTGTCTGTGCATAAATGGTCAATGAGTTTGTTAGCTTTCACATGGATGCACTGAGCAGTCTAGACACTGAGCCATAAGGAGGTAGGAAAGAACGGTCAACAGACCTGCAAAATAAGGTAATGAAACTTTACAAAGAGGGAAAAGGATATAAAAAGATAGCCAAAGCCTTGAATATGCCAGTCAGTACTATTTAATCACTTATTAATAAATGGAAAATTAGGGGCTCTTGGCAATATGCTTCGCTCACAGTTGGATTTTTTATCTTTTTTTTTTTTACACATTAGAGGCCCCTTCTAGTTATTACACTAGGGTGAATTAATCACAAGAGATGTAGTAAGGTCCAATTATTCTTTTTTTTTTTTTTCCTAGAAGGACTGCTTGCTTCGGGAGCTAAGGGTATCATCTGTGTTCTAACTGAAACAACAGTATGTTTGAGTCACTGCTGTAATATTCCCATTTCTCTCCACTTTTACTGTGCTGTATTGCTAATTTTACCTAACATAAAGGTGCTCATTTAAACTTAAAGGGCTTGTAAAGGTAAACAAATGTTTCCCTAAATAGTTTTCTTTACCTTAGTGCAGTCCTCCTTCACCTAACTCATCTTTCGATTTTGCTTTTAAATGTCCTTATTTCTTCTGAGAAATCTTCACTTCCTTTTCTTCTGTCTGTAACTACACACGGTAATGCAAGGCTTTCTCCCTGGTGTGGAGTGTCGTGCTAGCCCCCTCCATTTGACTACAGGAGAGTCAGGACGCTCTCTACATTGCAGATAAAGAAAGGAGCTGTGTGTTAGTGGGCCTCCTGATGCTCCTGTAGTCCAAGGGAGGGGGCGAGCATGACACTCCACACCAGGGAGAAAGACTCGCATTACTGTGTGGAGTTACAGACAGAAGAACAGGAAGTGAGGATTTCTCAGAAGAAATAAGGACATATAAAATAAAAATGGAAGGATAAGGTAAGTAAAGGAGGACTGCACTAAGGTAAAGAAAGCTATTTAGGAAAAAAAAATTACCTTTACAACCCCTTTAAACATCCAGTGTGAAAACCATTGCACACACCAGAAAATAGTTATTAAATAAACTGTGTATACTATAACCAAATACAGTGCACCACAAAAGGTAGTAGTCACCCCCAATACTGACTCAGTTTAGTGTGTGTGATCTTTTGTCTTGTTTCCAATTTACTTAAGTCTAAAAAAAAAAGAATGAAATATGTTTTAAAGAAGATAACCTCAAGGCAAGGAATAATGAAAACCACCAGAGCCAATAATTAACACAATTTAAAAAATAAAATTAATTATTTATATATTGCTATAACAGTGGGGACTCATAGCCTTCCATGTTAACTAATGTTAAAGGGTCACTAAAGGAAAAACAATTTTAAGCTAAATAGCTTCCTTTACCTTACTGCAGTCCTGGTTTCATGTCCTCATTGTTCGTTTTTTTTTTGCTTTGAAGTAGCTGTAATACTTCTCTGATCTCCACACTTCCTGCTGGTCTGGCTCCTTATGAAAAAACGTATGCTAGCTTTTCACTGTGGTCCATGATCAAAGAGGTGTGATTTACTATGTGTCTAAAACTCCTCAGAACCAATCGGATTCATTTTAAAAACAAACATTGCCCCGTATTTGTTTTTGTTCTGTGTGTCTCTTTACTTCACATAAACATGAAACCATTTTTTTTTAAACTAAACTAAACTGCAGGCACATTATATGATTGATTTTTATCTGTTTTTAATCATTTTTAAAAGGAATCAGTTAGTATTATGTCTCTTTACCCTGTAAACAGTAATTTTAGCAAAAAAAATGTTTTCCTTTAGTGGATATATTCAGAAAGGATTATCGAGTCACCCACCAAATATACATTCTAAAAGATACTTTATTAATAAAGATTAATATTAACCACAGGGGGTACACAAAACATTGTTTGCATTAAACTAGATTTTTGGTTTGTGTTAGTAGTAGGGTTGTCTCGATACCACTTTTTTAAGACCGAGTACAAGTACCGATATTTTTTCCAAGTGCTCGCTGGTACCAAAATACCTATACTTTTTTTTCAATGTCATGTGGCAGTTTGACAGATGGGGACTGATAGGTGGCACTGACAGATAGCTGGCACTGATAGGTGGCAATGACAGGTGGCTGTCACTGATAGGCAGCACTTATGGGCACTGACTGGTGACTGGCGCTGATGGGCACTAATAGGTGCCACTGACAAGTGGCTGGAACTGATAGGTGGCACTTGTGGGCACTGACAGTTGCCACTTGTGGGCACTGATTGCACTGATAGGTGTCACTTGTGGGCACTGATAGGTGACATTGATTGCACTGATAGGTGTCACTTGTGGGCACTATTATGTTGCACTGATAGGTGGCACTTATGGGCATTGATAGGTGGTACTGATTGCACTGACAGATGGCTGGCACTGAAATGCTGCGAAAAATGACACCAAATGTATTAATTAAAAATGCAAAACTATGCTTCAACGCCCATCTTGGTACACCCTGCACTCGGCTGCAGTAAGCAGCAGCAGATATCTTGTTATACCCAGCCCATATAGCTCAGGCTGGGGGTAACAAGATGTCTGCTGCTGCTTACTGCAGCCGAGTGCAGGGTGTACCAAGATGAGCGTAGGGATCTTCAGCCGCTAAAAGCGAACCGAATAAGACAGCACCGGTCACCGATCCTGATGTGGCTGAGCCCTACACCCCTGCCAGCTTACCAAGTTAAACTGCAGATGAGGACTCGCTCTCCTCCCGCCGACTCCATCCACCATCTGTGCCCGCCCTCTCCAGCCAGACTCCGCCCACATTTCCTTCCACAGACTCTGCCCGCCCCCTTTCCAGCCAAACTCCGCCTGCACTCCCCTGCCCTCTCCCACCCTCCCCAGCCACTGACTCCTCCCGCCCTCTCCAGCCACTCTACAATAAAAAAAAAAGTATCGGGTGAAGCATCAGGAGCATTTACAAGTACTCGCGCAAATGCTTGGTATCGGTCACGATACTAGTATCGGGACAACCCTAGTTAGTATGTACGCACTGGTTAAAAATTTAAGTTTTAAAAAAAATATAAATGGAGAAACAAATATCCCTCAGTAAATTAGGTCACAGAGCAGTAATGATGTGCAAAGCACATCAATAAATAAGATTTTGGTTAATACATTATACAGTATGCTTTCTTGCTTTAAGTTACCACTGTTTGTTTATCCTCGTAAACGTAATATTTATGATAGTATGGCCCCCTATGCAGCGATGTGTTCTGTGGATGTTGCGGATGTTAAAAAAAAAAAAAACATACCAGCACATTATGAAATGCTCACCTTGGAACGAAGCCCTCCAGCGCTGTAAAGTCACCGCTGAAAGGGCTGACATCTTCCCCTGTCTTCTGAGTTCACAAACTCTGACTAGGTGATTGGCCGTAGCTGAGATGACTTCACTCCCGCCCATGCGCACGGGAGCCCTCGGTTCTGGCACGAAACTCTGAAGTTCCAGCAAGGTATGCCGTACCTTCAGCGCGCATACATGTTTAGGAGATATTAAATTTAACTACAGGTAAGCCTTATTATAGGCTTACCTGTAGATAAAGATGAACAAGCAGGGTTTACAACCACTTTAAAGTTAAAATCTAACTCTGACCCTCGGGTAAAATGTTAAATTACACCACATCAAGTAGTATACAATAAGTGCACTACCTGTAGCAAATATTATGGTACAAAAATGTTGAAACAAAATGGCGGTTATTTTAAAAAAAAATATTAAATTAAACCACATTGAAAATACCTACCTGGTGACACTCTTGTGGAAGAAATCAGATATTTATTTGAGCTTTTATACAGCTTATGAGTGAAAAGTTTGGGCCTGCGAGTTCTTTGGAAATCTAGCAGATGTAAACATAGATCAGTGCTTCTCAACTACCCTAACCAAGGCATGTTTGTATGGCTTTCTTATTATGGATGCCTTTTTTTTAAGATAACCCTAAGCCCTGGTTCACATTGATGCTACTTTAAAAACGCGCCACTTCAATTGAAGTAGCGCGATTTCAAAGTAGCAAGGTCAGTGCGATTTCAGCTGCTACTTGATAGATATCTGTGTGGTTTCATGCACAGATGTCTATTGAAGTCGCACCTGAAATCGGCAAAAGTAGTGCAAGTGGTGCAGAGCTGCAAAAATTCTACTGTGGTATTTGTAGATCAGGTTCTCTTCAGTTTATGGGTAGAGTGGTAGGACAAGAGCATGAGCCAACATTCCTGAGAGTAAGGGCAGTGGGTTGTTGAAGCTTGTCAGCTGTTGTTTGCTGCACCAGGGAGTAGTGGTATTGGGGGTGTGGGTGCTTGCCACTCTGCAGGAGGAAGGATAGTTATTTGCTGGTGGTGGCAAGTCTAAGGGAATGTCAGAGTAGTACAGAAAAATTGGGGACGTATGTGAAAGTATGTATGGTAAAATATATGACTGTTTATGTCTATATTTGTATGGTAAAATATGCAAGTGTGAATGACTGTTTGGTGTTTAGCATACCCACAGATATGTGCCTGTATGTGCACACTATGAAACAATTTTCTTTTTCAGTTACCTCTTTCATTGGAAGCATGCAGGCAAGTGCAGGCTCCACAAATTAGACCAATTTTAAAGTTTCTTTTTCTAAATTAATCCAAGCAAACAAAACATTACAATTTAACTTTCTGTTCTTGCATCCCAATTGATTCCATTTGTGAGAAGGATTTCTGCTGGGTGCAATGGGGAAATCACAATGAGTAAAATGTAGACAGACCTTGATAAAGACCAGACGGAATGGCTGTGGTATCCTGCTAGACTTCGGCACATATTGGAGCAATAAAAATAAAACAGATCAAAACTTTGCTCTTATTTCATAGGGAACTTTTTTTTTTAACCCTCTTTAACTTTAACGCCAGAGGGGACTCTAAAAATTGTATGGCAGCCCCCAGTGGAATAGAAAGGTTACATTCAATTTATGTCCCTTTTGTATTTAACAGGACAGGAAGTACATGGTAAGTGTGGAAGCTCTTGTTTTAAAATAACACATGAAAAAAAAAAAATCATATATTCATCTCTGGCTCTGTACTTTTTTTTCTTGATGACACTAAGCTGGAAGAAGCTGATAATTAACATATTCTAAGTAAAAGAAGAAAACCAATGGACATAAAAACCTTTTAAACGTAATTACCCTCCATACATCAGTTCTCCCAGACTTGCTGAGGTCAAGCCCTCAGTTCTCTTAGTTCAGGTAGTAAAATGCAAGGTCATGGGGACTCTAATATTGCTTTAAATGTCTCCTTCTGATTACTAGCTACAAGAGACTTTTATAACTGTTTTCTGATGTGTAGTGCTTTTTCATAGCTGTAGTTTGCTATGTAATTGTGTTAGCAATTCACAATCCTTTAACATTTTAAAATCACATAAACATTAGTATAGTTAAATTAAGTAAATACTTATCCCAACGTATTATTTTGCTTTTAAAAAGAGTGCATCTATAATTTGTAATATGATTGATATTGCTAGATATGTAAATTACATTTTTGTTTTAATACATTTTTAAAGTGTGACTTATTTTTGTTTATTTTTTAATAAACAGATTTTAAAATTGAATTTGTAATGTGAGCTTTAAAGTCTTTTTCGGAAGTTTATATTTTCCTTTAAAATACAATCTCTATTTCCCTGTTAAAAACAAAACATATATACAATCTCTAGATATTGGACTTTGGCAGATACCTCCTGTTTACTTCCAGTAACATCTAGCCCAGTGATAGCGAACCTTGGCGCCCCAGATGTTTTCGAACTACATTTCCCATGATGCTCATGCACTCTGCAGTGTAGTGGAGCGTCATGGGAAATATAGTTCCAAAACATCTGGGGTGCCAAGGTTCGCCATCACTGATCTAGCCTGATGCCCTTTTTGTAATACACGCTGAAACCTAGATTTTTCTAAATGGCGGAAGCACATACATTTTTTCTATTTACGTTTGTTTCACCCAAGATTCAGAAATATTACAATTTTATTCAACTGGAAAAAGTTGTGAATCCTGGGTGCAAGAAATTGTGCTTGCAATAGCATTCATGCCAAAGAATAATTACATTTTCAATGGCTAGCTAGCTCCAGGCATTAAAATTACTCCAAGCATTAAAATTTGTTAATCATTATTAAAGTGGAGGTTCACCCTGAAAAAAAATCATATACCATTACATCCAGCATACTGCAGATATCTGCAGTATGCTGTTTTTTTTTTTTTTTTGCTGTACTTACCGTCTTATAGTTGTTTTCATCCGGCTCCGAGTTCTGACTCCCGCAGGGAATAGGCATTCCTAAGACGAGGCATAGATGATTAACGTGCGGGTAAAGCGTGTCACACCTTCCGAAAATATCCGAGCTAGGACTCTGCTTTTTACGGCGCTATACGGCGCCTGTGCCTGCTGTGTAGAGCTGACTGCGCAGGTGCCGCAAAGAGCCGAGTCCCAGCTCGGATATTTTCGGAAGGCATGACACGCTTTACCCACACTTCAATCATCTATGCCTCGTCTTAGGAATGCCTATTCCCTGGGGGAGCGAGAAAACAACGATAAGACGGTAAGTACAGCGAACAAAAAAAATCAAGCATACTGTCGATGTCAGCAGTATGCTGGATGTAACGGTATATAGATGTTTTAGGGTGAACCCCGTTTTAATGATAAACCAAGTCAGTTGAGC
The DNA here is from genome assembly GCA_029574335.1 of Rana kukunoris. Taxonomy (NCBI): domain Eukaryota; kingdom Metazoa; phylum Chordata; class Amphibia; order Anura; family Ranidae; genus Rana; species Rana kukunoris. Next base: position 79,993,627 of record CM056050.1, on the reverse strand, counting down.
AATTTGGATAGTATGCTTTCCTCCCTTTACCTTTTAGAGGATGTGCCTTATCTCTACTATGACATAAAATAATTAGCTTTTTGCTTGCCTCCGTGCTTTGCAGATTAAAGTTGTTGCATGGTGTGTGTATATTTGTTAAGCCTTGCTATATAATTATATGACTATACAAACACCCAAACTTATTTTTTGTATGGTTTAAGACAAACAATTTACTTAATGCAGATGATTGATTACTTCCCTAAGAGCTTTATTTAGGCAAAGTACAGTTACCCATGTCTGACGTGGCTACAATTGATATTGAATAACCACAATTGGCATATTTTTAATTTTCCATTTTATTTTCATATAGTGTTTTATGGACGTGATCTGTAATTCCTTCTGTTTCCCTGTATTTCTCTTCCATGCATTGTGTAAGAAAACAGCATTCTTACATTGTGTTTCCATATGTTAGTTAAACTTATTTTTTTAAAGTAAACTTGTCAAGTTTTATATCGTATAATAAAAGTTAAAGAGAAAATGCCAGTTTGAGAAGTTTCAGAAATTGCAGCTCTCCTGGCTAACCCTGGTGATGTCACCTTCCACTCTGTGAACACCAATAAATCACACTTGATGGGGCCATAAACTGACAGCAACAATCATACATTTTCTGAATATTTCCATGTTATAAGCATATGTAAATATTTTGGCTTGTATTTAAATATTTATGAATAGTCACCTGCAGCCCATATCGAAAAGATGTCTCCTCAATACACATAAGGAATTGGTTCTTGTGAAAAAAAGTTTTAGGTCCTGTATGAATATCATATTTTTTTTAGAGAATATCAGAACAGTGCATATTGAAAAGGAATGTGACACAGCAGAGAGCAATATATCCCAACACAGCTGGTTTACTATTCAAAAATTCCATTGAAGAAAATTGTGGTTTTGTTGCCTTATTTTGCTTAACATATAGTAGAGCAATACACTGCGACATCTAATATCTCCACTTCTGATATACAAATATAATTGTGAATCGAATTAATAGTTTTTTTGATAATTCACAAAATATATTTTTGGTCTATTAAATTTAAATATTTTTGTAGCTTACTTGCCAGTGATTTTTCTCTCTAAACTGATTTTTATTTACATTTTTATTGCTACCAAGCTTATAGTTATATTTGAATATGTATGTTATATTTTACACATACATTTACAGGATGAGGAAAATGCCAATTGTTGCTATATTAGAGGTAAACAAATATAATTTTGCACAAGTTTATTAGCCAGCAGTCACCTGAAGGGCTGTCCTCTGTATATTTTCCCAACACTCTGATCTCTGTAATGGTAGTATAGATTATGCAGTGTTCCTACTGGGTCCTTTCCTATATCCTCCAGGTATGAATGGATAGAAGAGAATACTGTCGTATTGTATTAACTTTAAACACGTTTATTAAGAATAAACAGCTAAAACTCGCATTTAAAAGCCAAAAACGGGCAAAATCCACGAATGCCAAACTCGTATCCTTACTTGGGTCACCTCCACGTTTTATCGCCTCTGCCGCCCAGTGAACTGCTCCTGTGTTGGGAAAATATACAGAAAACCCCCAAAGGTGACCTGATTACATTGCAGTACTTCTGAGAGATATCAATATATGCTATATATCAAGCATTTCTCAGGTGAGGGGCTAGAGAGCACAGAGGTGACACGGGAAGAAAGGGAAGATGTCCAGATGTGGTGGTTACGTTTTTTCCCATACTTTTCTCTCCTGACTTTAAGGCCGCGTACACACGATCAAATCTGTCTGCTGAAAACGGTCTGCCAGACCGTTTCAGCAGACAGATTTGATCGTGTGTACGGGCAAACAGACGGATTTGGCCACCCGACAGATTTGAAAGCATGCTTTCAAATCTGTTGGCTGGGAACCCGTCCACCTGACATGTCTGCTGGTTAGTATGCTAACCAGCAGACATATCTGCTCGCACACGCGTCGAATGGTTTCGACGCATGCGCGGAAGTGTTTAACTTCCTGGTGCGGTAATGTGGCGGCGTCAATGTCATCGCCACGTCACCGACACATCAGCGCACTGTCTGCTGGCGGGGATTTTGGTTTGATCGCGTGTACACGATAAACCAATACATCCCAGCAGACAGATTTGTTCAAATCGGTCTGTCCGACCGATTTGAACAAATCTATTTGCTTGTGTGTACGGGGCCTGACACTTCCTGTCCTTAGGTGACAACTGTACTCATCTTCATTGTCACTCTAGGAAAGGGCGCGAGTTAGAACTTCATAACACCTTCCTCTTTTAATTATACGAGGGGAAGGGTTTTGTAGTCCATGCAGAAACAATGCAAACTCATAAGTTCCTGCATCTGGAATTGTATCCACTCATAGCTTGCAAACACTTTAATATAAAAATATAAAAATATTTTTATTTTTTTTGACAAGGGTTTGTGTACAGATCTTACAAAGATAACAGTATCTCTGGTGCTTTTCTACTTTGCTGGCTTTTCTTGTCTGCATGTTTGAGAAAAAGTGTATAGGCTGAATATTTATATACATGCAATAAATAAAAGCAACATCTCTCCGAGTTCATAAAATCACACAGCAAGGTTCTTAATTCATCCTAGTTCTGTTTGTTCTAACCTACACTATATCTGTGACTTTGAGAATGTACCTTAGAAAGCTTTGTTCCTCTATCTAAACCACGAAAAATACAAATATGTTGTTGTTTAAATGGTCCTAAAGATTAAATGCTCAACAAATATCTTCATTTCTGTTTCCATCATAGGACTTGTATGTATGAAGTCCAGTACCTCAGTGGTAGAACTGGTCATGCTGCTTTGCTCTCAGGTAAGTGCTTTTTAATTCTGTACTTAAAATGTTGGACAGTGCGATGGCAGAAAGACAAAAGTATTTGTGCTCAAGTGACGAGCACTTTATTGGCTGCTAGTACAACATGTTTTATTATTATTATAAAATATAATATATATATATATCAACATATATATATATATATATATATATATATATATATATAGATATGTTGTCCAAAACTGGAATTTTACACTGCAATTATCAGTAACAGCGTTTTTCTAACATGTTGGAGAACTTGTGTGATCACTTCATAGAAGGCCCAACTGTAATAAGTGATGCTTGAAACTTTTGAAACTTACTATTATTGAGCCATGTATGACCGCCCCATAGACACTGTAAACAGACACATGTCTTATATATAACAGATCATTCCATAGAGGTGGCATGCTCCCTTCACCACGTGTAGCCAGGGATTCTGTGTCGGAACGTATGAAACTTGTACATGAAAAGTTGATTTTTAGTGTCCTAAAAGAGATAGAACCCAAAAAAAATTCTTTCTAGGTTGATTAGGTTTGGAAACATACAGGCTTATGTGTTTATATTGTTAAGTGCAGAGAATGTTTTTTTTTTTTTTTTTTTTTTTTTTTTTAAGGATGGCTCAAAAGCTAAAAACATTTTGAACAGTTGATAAAATGCTCCCAGCAGCAATTGTGTTGAAAAGAAAATCAGCACCTGTTTGCAGCTATTAGATTAGAAACAATGCATCTTTTTCTTCCTTCACACAGCTAAAAAAAGGTCCTCCCAAATCTAACATTGATAATGTATGGTCAGTAGTTTATTCGCCCAGTGTGTAATAAGTTTGACAGTCTGGAATAGAAAAGGTACTTGCTGAAAATCGGCCTGTGTGCCATTCACCCTTAAGCCGGCCACACAAAAAACTGAGCTGATTTCTGCCCTACTGTGTCTTTGCATTCATACAGCGGGACTCCCCTGCTGTCGGAATACACGGATCAGCACTGCACCATTTTGGCTGCATGTGCTGATCAAATGCTGGTTTTTCAGCAGGACTGTTCATCAGAAGCCAGTCTAACGACTGGCTCCTGTTGAACAGAGAAGGCTACATACAAATCAAATTTTGATCCGTGTATGACCAGCTTTAGATTACATTGGAAATAACACAGTGGAGTTCCTGCCTGCTACTATTATGGTTTGTTAAATCTTGTGAATGGTGCCCTTCTAGTGTGCACCAACATTTGGTTTTCTTTTTTTTGGGATCAGGCAAAGTAGTAAATTTTCCTGTATTTTTGGCAGCCAAAATAGGGGCATGGTGGTCAAAAAATAACTGAATTCAGTTAACCCAAAAGCAGTCAGTGGCCAGTCCAGCTGTGCTGAATAAAGTCATACAGAGATGTGGTAAGGGCGATGTATGCAGACCCATGTACACAGCCCCTAGATATGGAGTGTGGGATAGATTGATACAGTTTAAGATTTTACACAGAATTGATCTCACTCCACTGAGGCTGTAAAAAATCTACTCAGGTAACCCCCCCCCCCCCAGCTGCTGGAGATGTAGTAGTAAGACGGCTGATTATATACACATATGATATGGGCATGTCCACATCTTCAACATTGCTGGGCTGCTTTGGTCCAATTTATCATCTGCCTCACTACTATTCCCATTCCCCTACAACCTTGAGTATACCTGTTGGGTCTTGTCGAACCTCTAGCCAATGCAAGGGCAATAAGAACTTCATTGGACTGCCTCCTATTTTATGCAAGAAAGGGAGTTATTCTGAAATGGAAATTACCTGTGGCACTATCGCTAGATTGTTTAAGATCCTTAGTAAACTTGGTGATCCCATTATGCAAAGCAACATATTTTTCTTGGGGATGGCCTAAGAAATCTAATAAGGTGTGGGATCTCTGGGTTGATTCAACTGACACTACTGAATCCTATACAGTACTGGAATGTAATGTTTCCCTATGTTTTTATTCTGTGACTCCTGTCATACCATTATATTAGTTTTATTTTTACTTTTTTATAGTTTTTATTTTTATTTTGTTGGGGCCCAACAGAATTGTTCCTCCAACTGATTTAATCTTTACAGTTCCTTGGCCTGTAGGGCCTTCTAATATTGTACCTGCCTACCCCCCTCCCCCCGGCTAAACTTCACTTTTGCCATCCTTGCCAAGAGTGAGAAGCGGATGTGTTTTTTTTGTTTGTTTTTTGTGGTTATGTACCTGCAGGCCTGGGTATGCTCAATAGGCCCTGTTTTTTAATACTTTTTCTTTCATAATAAAAAAAAAGAAAATGGTGAAGGGGGCTTCCCTGTGAGGCCGGGCTGTTTACATTTTGCTTTGTTTTAGTTTAACTTTAGTGCTTGTGCATGCAGGCCTTGTCAGAGCGGCTTTTATCTCCCAACAAGTCAATAGAATACACTAGCAGAACCAGCTGATGAGGTCAGAAGCAGCTTAAAGGAGAGAAGTGCCTCACATGCATCTCAAACTGATCTCAAATGCAGGTTGAATGCACCTGTAAACAAGCTGCATGTACTCATCTTTACAATCCTTTTAACTCAAAGCCACATGAATGATACAAAGTAAAACCAACTAATGTACGGTGAGCTGAAAATCACCAAAAGATTTTCAGTTTATATATTTTTTTTATGTCTTTATGGACAAGTTTATATGTGTATGAAACTTTGGCCAAACACCAATACACTCGCCATTTCAAAAATCTAACTGGTGTTTTCTAAATTGACAATTACCAACATTGTTTTTAATATCTCTAAACATTCGGGAAAATGCAAATATTTGCTAGTACGAAGATCTTTCTTTGTGCTGCTCTGGTAAAGCCATAGTGCGAGTAAGTGGTTGAATTTAGTAATATTTTAGAATAGTTACCGACATCCTGAAAAAATGGTAGTATGCTTTATCTTTTAAATGGGTATACAAAAGCACTTTATATTATGTTGCCCAGGTGGACCACTGTGTGCCTAAATAAGACCGGTGTGTTTCAGTATTGACATGCATTTTGAATTGACCTTTTATTACTTATTATATGCAATACTGTTCTCCTTAATTAACTTTTGTTGCCAATAATAAAGATTGTACAATTCGGAATGAGGTAATTGTATTTATGTAACCGCAAAATACTGTATTATGCAGCATTTAAAATGGGACATAGCAACAATCTCAGCAACGAAGGTTACAATCCAGTATCCAAGTTTGTGTGCGCCATGCTTGTGTGCGCACACAAACCTCTTTCTGATTTGGATCTTTAACTTAATTTTTTGGTATGGGAGACACTGAAACACAGTGACAAACCTTAAACATTGACAGTTCATCCTGTACTGTTCATTTGGTAAACAGTGTCTGAACATTTTAGAACACATCTATTGGTTTGTCTTTGGAAATTAAATTAAAGTTAGTAACTGTGCCCCAGTACTTTGCAAATATAGATTAGTCAAATGTTCTCAACACATACTTCAGGACCTGTTTACCAATAATAAGCTGGTTATCTTGCTTCTCATATCTGGCCTTTAGTAATATATTGCAACTACAACGGTGTGCAGTAAACTACGGCAACCTGGTTGAGAGATCAACTTTGTGATTGGTTTCTGTGGGTTACTATTCACTACTGCTCTTGGAACCATGATATATGCCTAGGTTGTAGTTGCAATTTCTTTTCTTTTCAGTTTCATGTTCAGTTGCATAGTTTTATACTTAACCATAACTGAAACAAACACGATTTTTACACTGGACCCAAATTGCTTTCTCTATAAAGTTTTATAAGATATTCAGCATAAAGGCAGAGTTACCAGTGTTATGATATGTCCTACTTTAGCACAAAATTTTCTGAGTATAGAGTTCTTATTTTATATGAACTAAACTGAAATTTTTATATGAAGTGAGTACTGAAAAAAATTTAAGTTCATTTAAAATCTTTTTGCTGAGTTCAACTTTGTAAGTTCCATCCCTTGATTTTAAAATTACAATAGGAAATAAACAGATTATTAAATGCAGAGTACCACCTAAATTAAAAATCAATTTTCACAATATATGTTTTTTTTGCAATTTAAAATTACTTTGAAGCTTATATTCTCAAGTAAAGCTTTGTACTCTTGTAGTGAGATTTGGCATCTGAAAGCGATTAGGGTCATTTACAACATACAGCTGATTGAAGTGCTGTTGCAATCTTGACTTACCTGCTGTTTTCGTGCCCAAGTCCTTCCATTCTGTCTGGCTGGCCCATAAGGAAGTTATTAGTCTGCTCCTGCCTGGGATGAATATTGGTCAGCAGGACACTACAGAAAAATCTTTTCTTGGCAGGAATCCTCCATGGGGTTCCAACTTCAAACTTCTTTCTGATGGTCAGCTTACAAAATGTGTCCCCAAATGGAGAGTCCCAGGTTCAAGAAAAATTCCATAAAGTTATTTTTGCATCCAAGTGTTATATCATGCTGGTCTTGTTTTGTACTGCTTTTGACCAAGCAAACAAAAGGCTACACTGCTTCCTTTGCCATTTGGTTTTTGCTGGAGTTCATGAGACTAAAGCTCAGTGTAACATGAGGTTCTTGATGGCCTCATCATCTAATCAAAGGTCTAGCATTACTCATTTGCTGGCTCCAGCAATTCCTGCCATTAGTGGCCCCAGAGATGAAACTTTGCCTCTCATATTGATTGAAGGAAAGAGTGAGAAATTTAAGCCCCATCACTGCTCTCCTCCTAACAACATTTAGCAAAACCTTATGTACCATTCTAGCTTAATAGCTCTCCATTTTATATGTTTTGAAGGCACAAGAAAACGTCCATCACATTTATTTTCCAAATCTGTTTCTCTCTGTTAGATCAGATATCTAGCTTCTTATAGATACACAAATGAAACACCGTTATTTGACACTTCTTCTTGCTGTTTATGCAAGGGTAAAAGGTTACAGTCTGCAAAACATGTCTCCTGTTACATACAGAATCCTATTAAAATGGCCCTGAAAGCTTTCACTTAAAAACATAGGAACAGAAATGTGCAGATGATATTGAAAAATAATCATGAGGGCTGTCATTGAAATATGCCTGGTCATGAAAAAGTACTACAAACTGAATTGGGATTTTAGCCACGTAGATTGGAATTATTTCAAAATTAGGATTTAGAATGACTTAAACCCCACCACATTTTATGCTATTTTAGGGCATATTCACACCAGCAGCTGCTGGTGTGCAGCTAGATGACAGCAATGCTCATGCGCCTATCTCACACTGTTTAGCTGTTTACTTAATTGGCCTGATAGGAGATGAGACATTTTGCCTTGTTTTATGATGGAACTGCAAGGCTGCCCAGTGCATGTCCTTCACACCTGGTGTGAACAAGCTCTAAAGTGTAAACACCCATACGATTTTAAAGTCCACCTAAGGACCCTTTCACTCAAGCTGTCCAATCAGGTCCGCCTGTCAGTTTTTTAGGTGGACCTGATCGGACCTTGCAGTCTCTCATATGGAGCGGCACATGTGCGCTGACATTCACTGCTATCCGATCCAATCCTGTTTGCAAAATCTAGAGGAGTTGGTGGTCCTATTTTCAATCCATCTGGCGGATTGGATGGAAACAGACAAGCGGTTCATTTTTGCCTAATTTTTCCTTGTCCGCTCCTCACAGTGAAGACGGACAGGCCCCATTATCCACCGGCTCAGCGGAGGGATCCCTAGCTGAGCAAGCGGATTCTGTCAGGCAAAGGTGCCTGTGTAAAAAGGGGCCTAAGAGAGTATTTTCGACTGCTCTGTGTGCTTTAGGTGATATTTACACCTAATACAGAGACATGAGTGGGCCATTTCCTTTACAGCCCTCTTTATTCTGATACTTACTGTGTAAGTGGTTTTACATTAAAACTGGCTAAAGATGGGTCAGATTTTTTTTGATCAACCAACTGATTGAATGAAAAAAAGGACCCAATTTCCCCATCTACACATTTGAGGTCCTTCCTGCTGGTGTATTGTTTGCTGTGAAAAAAATCAAATGGAGGCTGGTAAAGTTTTAGGGTAGCGGAGCAATGTATCTATGCAGATATGTATCATTAATCCAAAATCTTTGGGCATCTGAGAAAGCAGAGATGGAGGTGATTAAATTTGCCTAGACATAAAGTACATGGTCATAGTAGTCACAAGGCAAGTGTTCTTGGGGAAAGGAAGATTTTTATCTATGCAGATATGTATGGTTAAACCCTGATCTGCAAGCACAGACACACACACACACACACACACACACAAACAAACATATATATTAGTACTAATATGAAGTACTATTTGCAATGTTTGCAGACCTATTTAAACTGTATACTATAAATAAAGATTTCAAGTTAAAACATAATTTATGCCATACACATTTATTCTTAAAGAGTATCCCATCCTAGTTTGCCTGTGAACTCGCTGCAGCTGAAGTCTCTGATATATTTCCAAGACATGGTTGCAGGCACGGGAGGTATTTGATCAAATTCGAAGTTCACTATAGCTGGACAGTTAAGTTTTGAATGTGGATCAAGCCACAGATGCAGTTTGGAGCTCGGATTTGGATAATCAGTGACAGAATGTTGATTTGTTTGAGAAAGAGATTCACTTAGGCATTAAAATGAAGTAGACGCACATCATATTCGCCGGTGATGATCTCCAGATAAGTTTCTCCTGCCGGCACTGTTTTACTTTCAGCCTAAATTAATAAGTCTGAGATTCTTTTTAAAACTAGCCATGTTTTTTTCTTTAACATGTGTTTTTTGTTAGATGCCATGAGTTACAGTAACTACATTGAAGGGCTTGCTGGTTAATTTTGGTCTCACTATAGCCTTTCCACATGGGTACTTCTGAAGTCCTACAAAACAGAACCCATGCTTTCCATATCTTGCAATAAAAGACACTAACAATCTTGATATTGCTGGATGCACTTTTCATATATGGCTAAGATTTTAATCTGTATAGGTAATATGTACCAGCTGTTTTGGATGTACATTGCTATCACTGTTCTCCCTGCCATAGCTGCTGTATTCCAAAAACGGAGGTTCTTACTTTCTGATCATGAAAAGTCTGCCTGAAATGTGTGCTGTGTAAGCACCCGATGCAAATGTAGACATGTCGGTCACCCCCTATCTTCCCCTTCTTTCTCATTTGTAGTATTGTGTCCAAGTACTGCCACCAAACCTGTTTTAAGATTTTAGTTGGTGTGGAGGAGATGATGGTAGATTTACTGTATATAAGATAGAATTGCTAGAAATGTTCACTTCTTTTTAACAGACAGAAAACAGTACAAGCATGCTGGGTTTGTAATATCTGCTAAATGGACACACCAAATCATTGAGGTGATTTGTATTTATCTTAATTGTACATGACACATGAATTTTTACTTTTTAGACTATGGGGTTTTATTCAGGCTACCTACAAAAAACTGACTAAGGCCGCCTTTAGAGTGCAATTATGTAACCCTGCCCACTACTCTGGCTTTTTGTCTGCGTCTTCGGGTGATAAACCTGTTTTCAGTTGAATGGTTTGGGTCTGGCAGGCATTAATGCCTGCAGAGCAGCTTACTTTTACAGCTTAAGGCTGGGCAGTAAAAATGTGTCTTCACATTGTGTATTTACAGCCACACAACTGCACGTGTACCACACAGGGCTGCCCTGTAATGTTGCATTGGGCATTGGCTCCTGCATTTGTTGCTTACCTTAACAAGCAGTTTAATGTGGGTAGTTAGTGGCAGTTCTGGGGCCATGGTACATTTCTCTGGTTCCCAGACCTTGAAGACCACTTTCAGGGTTATGCTCACTGTGATGGGTGTGTCCCGGACCCTTGGTAACACAGGGTTTCCCTTTATATTGACACTAGTTCCTGGCCTTCAAGATACAACCCTTAGTGTGTAGCGCACTATGCCATTTTAAAGGCATAACGTTTGGGAGTTAGTTTGTTGTAGTAATCCCGGCCATATTTTTCTAATATTTATAAATGCAAGCAATTGAAATTTGGCACTGTATCTCCTCATATCTAGATGAAGTCTTAGGAGGATAAGGTATATGGGTTGTGCCTCCTGAATTTCCTGCTGAAAGTGCACACAGTGTGTTGCTGCACTTGTGCTTCCATCTTCCACAGCAACACAGTGCCTGGTCATAGCGTATCCAAACAGGAAAAATCCCATCAATTCCACTATATAACCATGAGTACTCAACTGGGGATCTCCTTGCTTTAGGAGTGGTGGATCACAGGTGCTAGGAAAAAATTATCAAATATCATGAGAAACTCAACATAATGCTCATTGTAATAGCTGTTCCCTTGTCTGAGCAATATCCAGCTGCAACACTGCTCAACCAATCTGACTTTGGCTCCCTCTTGGGCACGCACCATGTGGCCTATCTAACAAAAGCCAATTTCTCTGCTGCTAAGTTCTTTGGAAAATTCTTTGCACTTCTAGAGCCTGTAAACCAAAAAATCAAATGCGCTTGGTGTATCATGGAAATGCAGCACCCAGTGAATCTGGATACAGGAAAAGTAAAACTAAAAATTCAAAACTGTGCACAATCCCACATAAAACCAAAATAGCACCTGTAAGACTATATATACATTTGCAAAATTGTACAAATATTATGTACATCAAATGTTATGATCATAAACCAAAGTATTATATTTTTCGAATAGTCTAACCAACCCCATATTATTGTACATAAAAAAATAAAAATTTAAGTCCACACCAGTGGCCAAATAGAGCCCACAAATGGGAACTTCATATAAAACTTGTGTCCCAAAATCCGACACACAGTGCTCCCAAATCTTCAGGCCACTAAAAGTGATAACTTCTTATTGGAAATATTTTATCTCTGTAGTAATGAGATCCATTATGCTGCTTCTTAGAATGCACAGCTCACCTGCAGCAGAAGGAGTAGCCATCACTAGGGTCACCAGCAGGGTCAGGATGTGGTCACCGGCATGGGTTACCTTATTGTGATCCCACCCTGACCCTTTTCGGTGACCTCAGTGGCGGCTGCACCTTCTACTGCAGGGGAGCTGTGCATTCTAAGAGATTGGTCCTATAATTGAAAGAGAAGCACATGGTGGGGTGTATAGTGTGTCCAGTGTGGCTTAACACTCTATAGAAGTGTACCTTTTTGCTTTTCATCGGTTTATAATTTCCAAATGAAAGCTTAATACCACCTTCAATTGCAAGCCATGGACTTCTAAGTCCATCAAGGCTGTCCAGGCACCCTCCTCACAATGAAGGGGTGCCTCCACTTATCCGAGCAGGGGGGTGTATTTTGGCATTTTACAGCAAATTGTCGCTCTTTTTTTATAGCGAAAAAAATAAAAACCACAGAGGTGATTAAATACCACCAAAAGAAAGCTCTATTTGTGGGGAAAAAAGGACCTACATTTTGTTTGGGTACAGCTTTACATGTCCACATTTGTCAGTGCTGAATCGCAAACATGGCCTGGTCATTAAGGGGGCAAATCCTTCCGGGGCTGAAGTGGAGTTATAAGGACTTCTGATTTATTATGGTACCAAAAGAACCCTGCCAAGAAAACACTCACTCCCTTCAAGGCCAATTTTTGGTATTCTGGCCCAAATTCTGCTAAGATTCATAATCGGGATTCCCAGTAAAACCACATTTAAAAAATATCTAAAGCCACTTAAAGGGGTTGTAAAGGTAAAAAAAAATTCCTCTAAATAGCTTCCTTTATCTTAGTGCAATCCTCCTTCACTTTCCTCATCCTTCGATTTTGCTTTTAAATGTTTTTATTTCTTCTGAGAAATCCTCACTTCCTGTTCTTCTGTCTGTAACTAAACACAGTAATGCGACACTTTCTCCCTGATGTGAAGAAAGCCTCTTGAGGGGGGAGGTGGCGAGCAGGAGGGTCCGGACGCCCACTAACACACACAGCTCCTTTCTCTATCTGCAAAGTAGAAAGCATCCTGACCCTCCTGCTCGCTCTCCACACCAGGGAGAAAGTGTCGCATTACTGTGTTTAGTTACAGGCAGAAGAACAGGAAGTGAGCATTTCTCTGAAGAAATAAGGACATTTAAATGCAAATGTCGTGGGAACAAGTGTCCTCGTTGGATGATTTCCTCTCTAAGGCCTCATGCACTCTTTAGCTCAAACACCTGTTTTACAAGCGTTTGACTTTTTCTGCCTCTAAAAGACCCTTTTTGATAACCTATGTGTCCAAGCAGACATGGGCGTTTACAGGAGTTTAGATGCAGGGACAAAATACCATAATTTTGCCACTGCAGCCACCAGCTTGTGCTGTGCTTGTTTAGCCAGCTCCCGACTTGAAAGTGATCCTGAAAACTTTAATAAACAGTTGCGCCAATATTAAGTGACAAAAAAAATTGCAACCCTCATCTTTTCGTTCTACAGGCCCTCTGCCTTCTTCATTCTAATGGGTAGAATAAAGTAATATTTTAGTCAACAGAACACATTATTGCCAAATGCAAGAACGTGCATAAATGCGTTTGCAAGAACACAAGCTGTAAGAAAAAAGACATCCAAAAGAATACAGCCTAAATCTGTTTCGTGGCACCTCAAAATCTTGGATACGTCCTCATTTTCTTTCCTGTTGACTTTGAGGATTAAGACAACTAGAGAGTGTGATCTCCCTTCCCCTCAACACCTCACCATTCTATCTAAATATTAAAATAAGTTTGCCTTATTATTGCCTTAGTTATACTTCATGCCTGGGAAGCACAAGCATTAAGGGAGGGGTGATGATTATTGGTAATAGTTTATTTTAGCGTATCGTCAGGGTTTCCCAAGTATAACTTCATCCATCAGCTTTCCTATTCACCCTCCAACCCAAGAGTTCTAGACTTTGTATGATTTAATACCTTGAAGATGTGTAATTGGTAGCTACAGAGGAATAACATAGCCGACTTTTCATCACGTACATGAAAGGTTGGACTGAATACTTTGATACTTGTGACTCCTACAGAAGACTATTTTAGAACACCTCATTTGTTCATCTTCTCGGACCTCTTCTGCTGACAAAAAGCATATGACACAAAATGTATTTGCTTATACTGGGTTTGCCGTGTCTTAGAGCAGACACAGAAGTCAGTGACTGGACACATTTAACCAATTTTTTTTCCAGGATTATAAACAGAGGAATTAGGTTACTGTATATGTTCAGAGAGGAAGAGGAAATGCCACGTTTGTTTTTCTTTCATTTGCTACAGCAAATTAGATAGTTTTATGCCCTTTACAATGGAAATTCCATGTTAACGACTGTAGATTAGCAAAAATGTTAGATTTTCTTTTGCTCCTTATCTGAGCTCCTGAATAAATGTACTGTTGCCAGAGGCTCTTATTTCGAGGTATGGTCTAAATTTACATGGACTATCGGATTACAAGTGTCTGAAGGTACATGTCATAGATAATTCGTTTCATATGGACTGCCTTCTAGAATCTGCAGGGTCCATAATCAGGACTTTTGTTCCCTATGGAGCTCTAGGTGAATGAAAAAAAATTCTCAGTGTTTCAAAAGTCTGTAATAAGGCACAGAATCGTTGATTTGGCCATCGCCCATAATTTCCTTCTTGCATCACCATATTCTTAGAGTTCAAAAAGCGTGATGTTTGTATTCAGAAAGTACCATCCTGGTGATGTACAGAGGGGTTCCACCAACAAAGACTGGAAAGTATTAAGCAGAGATTTTTTTTCTCCGTTTTTCCCCCATATATAAATCCCATGTGTTGGTTTGTAAAATGAAATGAACTCAGGAAAGGCATGTCACATTATGAAGTATCTCCAGGCAACATGTAAAATTAGTAATTGAACGTCCAAGGCTGTCCAGAAAACACCATGACTGTAATAAACATAACTCTACTCATCTTCAATCTGATTTATAGTCGATTCCCTGCCACCAGATTTTGCAAGATCTTCACGCTCATTCTGGACAGGACCTTCTGTTTGCATGTATCTGTACTATGACATCTCTATCTCATGCATTAATTTAGGTGGAGAATCTACAATGTGGTTATAGAAAAAAAAAGTTTCTAGATATAGGAATCCCAATAGACTAAATTAATTACCCCCCCCCCCTTCTCTCAAGCATATGCTTTTGGGTGTTAATATCCCATGCACAGGATTCAACAATCAACCATCAGCTTTCAGGCACCATGGTTTGTTCTCAACTCATTGCTTTTAAATCCAGTTATGGCACACAGGCATAGACCTGCCTCAAAATGCCTATTGGCTAAAGGGCATTTAAAATAAACTGCTCCAAAAAGTTGGAATGCTGTGCAAAGCCTACATAAAAACAGAATGCAATGATTTACAAATCTCGCAAACCTATATTTTATTCACAATAGAAAATAGAAAACATATCAAATGTTTAAACTGAGTCATTACCACCTAAGCTGTACCATTTTAGGAAAAAATAAGGTCATTGTGAAGTTAATGTCATTTCAAAAAAGGTTTATCATATTGTAGCATCGCCTCCTCTTTTAACAACACTCTGTAAACACCATCCAATCAAAGCTCAAACTTTCAATTTTCCACCTCCTCAAATATAACTGCCTAAACTACTGTGAAGTTCATCAAAGGTAATTCTGAAAAAAAAAAAAAAGTCTGAACTGATTTTATAATAACAGACACAGACCTATTGCAAACACAGGTGTTTCATTCTGTACCTGTTATTGGGCAGATGTAGGTTTTAAGAGTGTTTGGAAATTCAAAACATAAGGTAACACTACAGAGAACAATAGAATTTCCTTGATTGTATTGAACTTTTGAAGGTTTCAAAACTCTGTATTAAACTTTATGGACTTAAATGCTCCCAGGTGCTATATGACATTGCTAATTGACAACATGTACAAATCCTTATTTCTACAGGAGAAGCACTTGTTAATCTACCATGCCCACAAAATACTACTCTAGCTACTATGTTGGTAATAATCTTGTGCATAAATGTAGAGGGGTTGCCATTGACCCCCAATCATTCCTTCCTGTATCTAAAGTCCAGGAAGAGGAAAAGTTGATTGCCCTGAAATGTAAGCTATATTATGGGTAGTTTGTTAATGAATGTTACCTACCAAATTGGTTACAGTTACCTGTGCTCAATGGTTTTCTTCACAAGCTTGGTGATTTATGGAGGAAGTGAGAATTCTTTGAGGTGCTTTTATTCTATTCCTTGCTCCTCTCGACACTATAACCAATTTGTCCCCTATCTCCCTGACACAATCGAATAGGCTGAAACACTTGCTTGACCTAAAACTGATTCACCTGTATCTTGCTCTCCACTACACTTAGTTTTCCATTCCATTCACTGTTGTTATTGCTGGAGGATTTATTTTTGACTTCCTATTGCATGCTTAGTTGGCTCCCTTGTGCATATTTTAAGTTTGCAATTGTCTGCTTTTTACAATCACCCCCACCTCATGCATTCAAACTTGTCTCTTCTTGGAGTTTGAAAAATTTGCTCCTGCAGGATCTGCCAAGGCACAACTACTCCCTTTTATCAAAGGGGAAGCTCTTAAATATACCTTATGATGTTGTTTAATTTTCCATGGGACATTCTTAAAAAAAGGGGGAGACTGCATTAATATCAAATTCTTATCAGATAAATATATGCTAAAAACCCTGCATAAACAGTACTGGGTTTACCCTCCAAATGCTTCAGCAGTAGAAGACCGACTTGTACAGGTTTATCAATCAATCCTTAACCTTAACCACTTAAGACCCGGACCAAAATGCAGGTAAAGGACCTTGCCCCTTTTTGCGATTCGGCACTGCGTCGCTTTAACTGACAATTGCGCGGTCGTGCGACGTGGCTCCCAAACAAAATTGGCGTCATTTTTCCCCACAAATAGAGCTTTCTTTTGGTGTTATTTGATCACCTCTGCGGTTTTTATTTTTTGCGCTATAAACAAAAATAGAGCGACAATTTTAAAAGAAATGCAATATTTTTTACTTTTTAAAAGGTGTGGTATCTTGCGCCAATAAAAATTAATGTGACAACAACATATAATTATAGTGAATAAGCAGCTCCCCTAAGATAGAGACCTCATCAAAGGTCTGAACTGAACAGTAATGGTAAGTGGAGGGGGCGCTAATATTGAATATAAGAATATAAACAATAAAGTGAAATCTAATAAATGGTCCGTCTGAACCAACAATAGCAGACTTAGTGAGCAGCAACACACTGAAAATAGTGAAATAAAAATAGATTATACAAAAAAAAAAAAATGAATAAATAAATAAACTCAAGTCCATTCAAAGAGTGTTAGATAAAGTCCAATCAAGGCTAATCTTTCTCAGATGCAAATTGTTGAAAATTCATTGTAAAAGGTGTCCACCTCCACCAAGAAGATCCCCCAAATGTGCACTAATGGATGGCTCCTTACCGCATGGTGTTGACCTGATTGTTTAGAAAAGGTCAAATACAGCAGTCGGTCACTAAACCAGTTGAATGATTCAGCTGCGCAGCTCTATGTTTCCCGGAAAACACTCTCATGAAGGAGGGAGAGGGGAAACCACCATAGTGAAGTACAGTTTATTTAAAATATGTCACAGATAAAACAGCATAGCCAAATGGCCTCTTACTTTAGTAGTGCCTAGGACCCGGCACTGGGGCTAGTCAGCATGGCAGGATGGGCTATGATGAGTGTTCCTCGCTGGGGAACTGGGGTGAAGTCCAAGCCGGATACGAGTTCCTCGCTAGGGAGCTGGCGTGCGTTCCAGGCCAGGGGACCAGCGGGACCGGAAGTGCGTTGTTTTTACGTATCCAGGCGCTTCGATGTACGTTTCGTGATTAACACGTCGTCAGGAAGCAACCTGCTTCCTGACGACGTGTTAATCACGAAACGTACGTCGAAGCGCCTGGATACGTAAAAACAACGCACTTCCGGTCCCGCTGGTCCCCTGGCCTGGAACGCACGCCGGCTCCCTAGCGAGGAACTCGTATCCGGCTTGGACTTCACCCCAGTTCCCCAGCGAGGAACACTCATCATAGCCCATCCTGCCATGCTGACTAGCCCCAGTGCAGGGTCCTAGGCACTACTAAAGTAAGAGGCCATTTGGCTATGCTGTTTTATCTGTGACATATTTTAAATAAACTGTACTTCACTATGGTGGTTTCCCCTCTCCCTCCTTCATGAGAGTGTTTTCCGGGAAACATAGAGCTGCGCAGCTGAATCATTCAACTGGTTTAGTGACCGACTGCTGTATTTGACCTTTTCTAAACAATCAGGTCAACACCATGCGGTAAGGAGCCATCCATTAGTGCACATTTGGGGGATCTTCTTGGTGAAGGTGGACACCTTTTACAATGAATTTTCAACAATTTGCATCTGAGAAAGATTAGCCTTGATTGGACTTTATCTAACACTCTTTGAATGGACTTGAGTTTATTCATTTATTCATTTTTTTTTTATTATTTTTTTTTTTGTATAATCTATTTTTATTTCACTATTTTCAGTGTGTTGCTGCTCACTAAGTCTGCTATTGTTGGTTCAGACGGACCATTTATTAGATTTCACTTTATTGTTTATATTCTTATATTCAATATTAGCGCCCCCTCCACTTACCATTATTTTTTACTTTTTGCTATAATAAAAATCCCCCAAAAATATATAAAAAAACTTATTTTTTCCTCAGTTTAGGCCGATACGTATTCTTCTACGTATTTTTGGTAAAAAAAATCGCAATAAGCGTTTATCGGTTGGTTTTCGCAAAATTTATAGCGTTTACAAAATAAGGAATAGTTTTATTGCATTTTTATTAATTATTTTTTTTTTACTACTAATAGCGGCGATCAGCGATTTTTTTCGTGACTGCGACAATATGGCGGACACTACGGACAATTTTGACACATTTTTGGGACAATTGTCATTTTCACAGCAAAAAATGCATTTAAATTTGCATTGTTTACTGTGGAAATGACAGTTGCAGTTTGGGAGTTAACCACAGGTGGCGCTGTAGGGGATGTGTGCCTATGTGTTTTGTTTACTACTGTAGGGGGGTGTGGCTGTAGGTGTGACGTCATCGATCGCGTCCCCCTATTACAGGGATGACGCGATCGATGCTACAGCCACAGAGAAGCACGGGGAAGCCGTGTGTACACACGGCTCTCCCCGTTCTTCTGCTCCAGGGACGGATCGCCGCACTGCAGCGGCGATCGGGTCCGCGAATCCCGGAGCTTCGGACCGGGTCGCGGGCGCGCGCCCGCGACCCACGGCTGGGTACTAAAATCAACGTATATATACGTTGATGTGCCCAGCCGTGCCATTCTGCCGACGTAAATGTGCAGTAGGCGGTCCTTAAGTGGTTAATCACCATGATGGGACATTACATGCCATGTATGAATTTGATAACAAATTTAGTAGCCCCCTGAAAAAGCTTTAATTCTTGTGATGCAATCTCATACATGCATTCCTAAAACCTTATCCCCCACTCGGGGGAAATATTATTCATCTTTCTATAACCATCTTTCTTGACAACCGTGCAAGATTATATTTTCAGGCTGGCTCTTCTAAGGCTGGCCATAGATGGAGCAAATTTCTTTCCTGCAACCAGTAGGAAATTGTTTCTGGGGGGGGGGGGGGGATTCTGTAAACATTCTGTGTACACAACGCCTCCAGGCAGCCATATTGCATTGTACTTTTGCAGAAAGTTACAGCGCTGCAGATTGAAAAGGAAAAGTAAATTTAACCACTTAAGGACCTCCGCATGCACATATACGGCCACAGAATGGCACAGATGGGCACAAGGGCGTAAATTTACATCCTCGCCCAGTAGCGGGTCGGGGGTCCGATCGGGACCCCCTCCGCGGCGTGCGGAGGTCCCCGTGTCTCCGGGAGCGATCCGGGACGAGCGGGCGGATGTCGGTGTTTACCCGCCCCCCCCGCGATCGCTCCCAGCCAATCGCTGCACTCCCCCTTTGTGTCACTTCCTCCTCCTGTGTAAACACAGGAAGGGGGAAGTGATGTAATCTCTCATCGCAGCGGTATTTCCAACCGCTGCGATGAGAGGAACACCTAACAGTAAGTGTGCACCAACATTACACTGACACACACACACATAGGCATACTTAACCCCTTGCGATCTGCCCCCCCACCCCCACTGTCACAGTGTCACTGAATGCAGTGATCTAATCACTGCATTTAGTGTCAGTGTGACAGGCAGTATAAAAGTCAGTTAGTGTTAGGTTCAGGATAGCCCCCCCACCCCCCCTAATAAAGTTTTAACCCCCTGATCACCGCCCTAGTTAACCCTTTCACTCCCTATTGCCAGCGTCACTAAGCGATCATTTTTCTGATCGCTGTATTAGTGTCGCTGTTCCCGCTAGGTAGCTATTTTTTTTTTTATTGCGATTTTTTTTTTTTTTACTAAAGACATGTGGCTAAATAAATT
The DNA here is from genome assembly GCA_029574335.1 of Rana kukunoris. Taxonomy (NCBI): domain Eukaryota; kingdom Metazoa; phylum Chordata; class Amphibia; order Anura; family Ranidae; genus Rana; species Rana kukunoris. Next base: position 79,973,459 of record CM056050.1, on the reverse strand, counting down.
TTGGCCTAAATGTTTGACTAAAATTTAGTTTATTTGATTTTTTTTAACAAAAAGTAAAAAATACTGGGTTTTTTTTTCAAAAATGTCGCTCTATTTTAGTATATAGCGCAAAAAATAAAAATCGCAGAGGTGATCAAATACCACCAAAAGAAAGCTCTATTTATGGGAAGAAAAGGACACAAATTTTGTTTGGGAGCCACGTCGCACGTCCACGCAATTGTCTGTTAAAGCGACGCAGTGCCGAATCGCAAAAACACCTTGGGTCATTTACCAGCGTATTGGTCCGGGTCTTAAGTGGTTAAATAACATTCAATTACAATATGACTGAAGTCACAATTCTATATGCTATGTTATATATTTATAATTTTTAATTTTAAATTTAATACCTTTAATGCTTTTTCCTGGACATATCCTATTTCAAAACAATTGCAAGAGGTCCATATTCCCCTTATTCCCAAAGCTCAGAAAGATCTGACCCAGTTCCCGAGCTACAAGCCTGTCTCATTTATCAATGTGGACTTGAAGATTTGTACAATATTTAAGCTGTTATCCACTTGCTTACTTACCCAAATTGTATCATTGATCTATTTAAAATAAGTAGGATTCACACCTCAACATGAAGCTAGGGATAATACCATCACATGGTTTCCCTTGTACACCATGCTTGTAAAGCTTTACTGCTTTTGTGCCTGCTCGCTCTAGAGGCTGAAAAGGCATTATATCACTTAAGTTGGGGATTCCTTCAAGCTATAATTATCATAGATGAATTTTAAATGATAGAAACAGAATATCAACCACAAATCCAGAAAAAAATCTTTACAAATGTTATAAATTGAGTAAAATAAGTATCTGATCCCCAAGCAAAACATGTCTTATGCCCTGTACACACGATCGGTTCATCCGATGAAAACAGACCGATGGACTTTTTCATCAGATATCCGATGAAGCTGACTTTCATCAGTCTTGCCTACACACCATCAGTTAAAAATCAGTTTGGGTCAGAACGCGGTGACGTAAAACATAACGACGTGCTGAGAAAAATAAAGTTCAATGCTTCCGAGCATGCGTCGACTTGATTCTGAGCATGCATGGATTTTTAACAGATGGACTTGCCCACAGGCAGGTTCTAAGTTTTTTCACCGATGGGAAAAAAACGATGGGGCCCACACACGATCGGTTCGTCCGATGAACCGATCGTGTGTACGCGGCATTAGTACTTTGTGGAGAAACCCACTTTTTTCTAGGCTTTATTTCTTCTATTTTACCTGATAATCTAGCCAGTAAGTCTTTTTGATTTTTCAAAAGAACAAGCCCTCTTGCAGATGTAACAGTTACGGGATGAGACAAACCAGTCAACACTGACCAGGGGTGCTTACAATGACCAGCTTTATTTATGTAAAACCTTTTATCCCAAAAGAAAAAAATCTGTTTGCCGTAACTGTGTGAGCTGTAGTTTGGCTTCAGTTTTGCGATTACCGCTACCCCGCCCCCCCCCCCCCCCCCCCCCCACACACACACACACCTACTGACAATTCTGCTGTCCAAATGTGCCCATTGTTCCATCATTCAGAGTGGAGGCACTCTAACACAGGAGGTATGTTGCTGGCATGATTACCAGATGACAACAGGAGGGTAAAAATCCTACAAAAAAAAAAAAAAAAAAGATAAACAATGCAGCCACCACATTTACCATATATTACACTTTTGGTTTGTGGTTTAATACCACTTTACTGCATGACATTTTAACCAGTCTCAAAGTGATGGTGGAGCTGGTCTTACACATATGGGGCCAGATTCAGGTACATCTGCGCATTATTGGACCGGCGTAGCGCACCGCCTTTACGTTAGACTGGCGCAATGTAGCGGCGGAATCACCCTATTCTCATCGGTTTTACGCAGAAATTTGCGCCTGCGCAACATTATTTCAGAGGCGCAAGGCGGAGTAATACAAATTGGGAAGGACGTGAGCGTGTTACATTGAAATGAGCCGTGACCCCATGCAAATGAAGGGCCGGCCGGCTCGCGCATGCGCACTTGAAGCAGACCATGGTCAGCACCTCTGTGCGCATGCTCACAACTCGGGAACAGCGCAATCAGTGAAATTGGAAGTGGACTAGGGCAAATTAGTGAACTACGCAGACAGCATAAATAGACAGAGACAAACGCACTTCCCTTGCAAAAGTACATCCCTTTGTATCCCTCCCTATACAGCAAGGTGCTTTTGTTCTGTTGTTTATTAGCATTTGTTTGTTTGTTTGTGACGTGTCTTTGAGAGTGATTTTTGTCTTTTATGTGTTTTCTTTGTTCTTATTTTGTTTAAATTATATTTTTGCTGGCCATTTTTTATTTTTGCTGGTCAATATTTTTTTTTGGGGTTCTGTTTGTGTATGATTTGGGAATGTGGGGGTGATATTCCTGCCGAAAAAAAGGGGTGTCACCCTCATTTGTGGTGGAGAAGTGATCACCAGGTCCGTGTGAATGGTGTATGAATGTACAGTGACATAATTGGAGCCGTGGCATGGCGTTGCTGCTCACAAGTCCTGCATGGTGGGCTTGTGCCAATCCAATGTGATGAGGATGTGATGTGTCGGTGCTAGGGACCACAGTGGTGTGCATGCATGCATTCTCATTGTGCCATGATTAATGTGTGTGTTTAACGTGCAAAGACGCCTAATGTGAGCTGGCTCCTGGCTGCTCTTCCCTCAGAAGACGGGGTAGCCTTGGTTAGGGGGGTTCCGTATAGGAGTCATGAGATGGGGTCCCAGTGCATATGCAGAGTCACCTGGAAGGGAAAAGACAGGAGGATGTTAGTCGTGCATGTGCCCCTTGTGATGTGTGCACCATGGGGGGGGACAGTCATGCCTGCCACCCATGTCACTCACCAACCAGCCAGCTGTCCCCATACATGTTCTGTTCGAAATCTGTGGGGATGGGGCTCTGATTGTATATGTAGCTGGTGATGTCCTCCTGCAGGGTTGTGGATAATTCCATGATGGCATGAGGGGTGAATCTGAAGATGCGAGACACCTCAGAATCACCCATGCCATAGATGTCTATGCGTGTGTCATATATCCTCTCCCGTGAAGAGTGAAGAGTGAGGGGCTTGTATCAGATAAGAATATTGTATTAGATTAGATTAAATGGTAAAGTTTATATAAGCAAAAAAAAAGTTAAAAAAAAAAAATCCTGTGCCCTCCTCCTTCTTTGCTCATGTAAAGTCAGTAGTATAGCTATGAGCATGGATGCCACTGGCATGTTGGCATACAGTTTGTTGGGCAACATGTGTGACTGCTCAGCTCCTCACTAACAGTGTTGCTTTATCTGACATGTAGACGAATTGTCTAATTTTAGAGCAGCTTTTATATGGTCTAATTTTAGACAGAACATTTAGCTGTTGCGCACAGCGCGTAGCCTGCGCTGCACCAACGTTCTTTTGGGGTATTCCCGTAACTCCCTCATTAGCATATTTGAATAGCAAATCAATGGTTTGTCTAGCGCAGTTTTGCGCGGACGGATGCGCCTGTCTAACGAAATTACGCTGGACAAAAAAAAATAGATTTCTTGCGTATCTCGTTTTGGGAGTGCCGTGCTTCGAAACGCATGCGCACAATTAGACTTACGCCGCGCATCTCCTGTTACGCTGGCGTAATCGCTCTGTGAATCTGGCCCATGGCTTCCCAATGCATGTGTCTAACGTCTCTAGTAATTCATGTTTTTCCACGGCATCCTTTTTATATTAGGAATTGGTAACTTGAAGTGGGCTGTTCCATTTCAGGTGAAGATTGGGGAAATAATGTTCCACTTGAGCTTGAAATCGAGCTATAGCCAGTCATGTACAGGAGAGGAACTATAAGATTCTCTCCCAGTCACTTCTGTTACTAAAACTGACTAAAACAAATTTAAAGTTCAGACCTGTCCTTGCCGTGTCCCATCTTCCAATCCCATTTTTTCCCTACTCTGTCTGACTCCCCATTTATCTCTATATACAGTATGTCCATATGTACCCCCCACCCCTGTATATGTTTGTATATTTTAAAAAACACAAATAAATAATTATTCTTTACAAAATATCTTTGGTAGGCTAAACTACTGCTCACATTTTTACCATGTGTCCTGTTTTTTATTCTCTACAAAATAAAACGTTTCTCTCCATCAGGGCTATTTTCAGTGTTCTTGTTTTCCAAAGATAACATGGATGACAATGCTATGCATGCTTTAACCAACCATGTTAAGTGATTAGTATTGTGGGAATTAAAACCACTATGTTGCTGCTTTTGTATGCTGTGCTATTATTGGACTTCATAATTTATCACTAAAGAGCTAAATGGATTATTAATGAGTCAGAGCAGGAGGCATGTGACAAAGTCCCAAGAAAGCGTAGTGATAGAAAACTATATAACTGTTCTTTGGGCTTGAAGGAATCACATTTAGTGTGCTTGGGATTATTTTTCAATCTGTCGTATTCATTTTTTTTGTTTTAAATGGCTTTTATGAAACATTGTTACAGGGCAAAAGATAATTTTAGTAAAGTACACGTGCAGATAATTTTCCATAGGCAAATTAGGCTACAAAAGATTATGGGCCCATTCGCACTTGTGTGTTTCAGTGTGGGACAGTAATGCATATGTGTTAACACGCATATTCCACAACATCATTTTTTTTTTTTTTTTTTAAATACACTGTCCTATATACCTTCCCTGTTCCACACTGTATGCTGTGCTGTTTGTACAGTGGCTATAAAAAGTCTACACACCCCTGTTAAAATGTCAGGTTTCTGTGATTTAAAAAAAAATGAGACAGATAAATCATTTCAGAACTTTTTCCACTTTTAATGTGATCTACAAACTACACTATTTTAGGTGGAGGGAAGTAAAAATAAAAACAATTAAATATGGTTGCATAAGTGCGCACACCATTAATCTAATACTTTGTTGAAGCATGGCGCATTTTGATTCGCCTGCTCTTCACAAAAAAAAAAACTACAAATCTTACAGATTGTGAGGGCATCTCCTGTGCACAGCCCTCTTCAGAATAGAGATTTTCAATCGGATTCAGTTCTGGGCTCTGGCTGGGCCATGCCAAAACTTTAATCTTCTGGTGAAGCCATTGCTTTGTTGATTTGAATGTATACTTTGGGTCTGTAACAGGCTGAAAAATGAAGTTTCTCTTCATGTTCAGCTTTCCAGCAGAAGCCTGAAGGTTTTGTGCCAATATTGATATTGGTATTTGGAACTGTTCATCATTTTCTCTACCTTGACTAAGGCCCCTGTTCCAGCTGAAGAAAAACAGCCCCAAAGCATGATGCTGCCATCACAATGCTTCACTGTGGGTATAGTGTTCTATTGGTGATGTGCAGTGTTCTTTTTGCACCCAACATATCTTTTGGAATTATGACCAAAAAGTTCAACCTTGGTTTCATCAGACCATAACACATTTTTCCTATATGCTTTTGGCAGACTCCAGATGTGTTTTTGCAAAATTTAGTTGGGCTTGAAAGTTTTTATTAGTCAGAAAAAGGCTTCCGTCTTGCCACTCTACTTCATAGCCCAGACATGGGAAGAATAAGGGAGATTGTTGTCACCTGTACCACACAGCCAGTATTTGCCAGATATTCCTGCAGCTCCTTTAATGTTGGTGTAGGCCTCTTGACCGCCTCCCTGACAAGTTTTCTTCTTGTCTTTTCATACATTTTGGAGGGACGTTCAGTTCTTGGTAATGTCACTGTTGTGCCATATTTTCTCCACTTGATGATGACTGTCTTTTTCTCTTTTTTTAATCCAACAAAGATTTTTTTATTGAAGGTACATCAACATACATTGCCAACAGTACATTTCAGTGTGAATCCTGGCAGAAACACACCCACCACTGGGACAGTTTTAATAAACCATTAAACCTGTTAATAAAAAAATAAAGGCATCTTGCAAAGACAAACCAAACTAGCCAACATTGAGCCTGAGTATCCTATCCATGGTCAAATCCACTTCAGTAAGCCCCAGAACTAATGTTGTCAATAACCTCTCAGTTTGATGTGCATTTCCCCTGATGATGACTGTCTTCACTGTGTTCCATGGTATGTCTAATGCCTTGGAAATTCTTGTGTACCCTTCTCCTGACTGATACATTTTAACAATGTGATCCCTCTGATGCTTTGGAAGCTTTCTGAGGACCATGGCTTTCGCTATAGGATGCGACTAAGAAAATGTCAGGAAAGCCCTACTAGAACAGCTGAACTTTATTTGGGGTTAACAAGAGGCACTTTAAATGATGGTAGATGTGTACTGACCCCTATATAACATGAGTTTGAATGTGATTGCTTAATTCTGAACAAAGCTACATCCCCAGTTATATACTTATGCAACCACATTATGTATTTCTTTATTTTTACCCCCAAAAAAAAAGTTTTCAGTTTGTTTTTCAAATGAGTTGTACAATTTATAGGTCACATTAAATGTGGAAAAAGTTCTGAAATGATTTATCTTTGTCTCGTTTTTATACACCACAGAAACCTAACATTTTAACAGAGGTGTGTAGACATTTTATAGCAATTGTAGATGGACCAAGCTTGCATATAGCAGGGCTTTTGGTAAAAAAAAGGCTTAGGCCCGCGTACACACGATCGAACATGTCCGCTGAAACTGGTCCGCAGACCAGTTTCAGCGGACATATCCGATTGTGTGTACGGCCTAGCGGACAGGTTTCAGCGGACAAAAGTTTTAAAACATACTTTAAAACATGTCCGCTGGTTAGTATGCCTAACCAGCAGACCGTAATCCCCCGCATGCGTCAAATGGATTTGACGCATGCGTGGAAGCATTTTACTTCCTTGTTTTCGCACGTCGCGGCGATAACGTCACCGCCACGTCACCGCGTTCTCTGTCCGCGGGGGTTTTTGGTCTGATCGTGTGTACATCCCAGGAGACATGTCCGATGAAAACGGTCTGCGGACCGTTTTCATTGGACATGTCTCCTCGTGTGTACGCCGACTTAAAGATTTTAGAGTTCTTCTCAGGAATATGAGTTGGCACACTGCTGAAAGTACTACATGAGTTTTTACTACCCACATGCTTTTTCCTTTTTTTTTTTTTTAATATACACGTGGGATTTTCTGTATGGGAGGGACACCAAGCAGCCTACAGTGGGTGTGTTTTGGAACTTCTTGCATCACAAGCATGGGTTCTCAGAATTAGAGAAAGCAAAATAGACATAACTTGGCCAGTAGACTGTGGACCCTACTAATAAAGCAGGTGTTTTATATTTACCTGAATTTTCATTTACATTCACATACTGTGAAGTCACTTGTACAACAGGTAGTCAAGCTTTAAGTCAGTAAAGGTGTAATATTTCTTGGTCAGACTGTGTTGTGCTTAGCCTGTGTAGTGCCTCTGATAATGTCATTTGTGGCTTTCAAAACAAGCCGTATAGAGAAGAGATATGTTTCACTTTCACCCCCTTTTTGATGACTAGCAGATCTTTGTGCTTTAAAAAAAATAAAAAAAATAAAGAAAAATATATATCTATACGTCCCTGTCTTCTCTCAGATACTAGAGTTCTCTGTAATTGCTTCCAGGTTTTGCTCATTCAGTTGTTTTAACCCTTTTGGCTACTAAAGCAAATGCCTATGTGTTTAACTATTAAAGCAAATTACTATGTAAGGATGATGAGGCACATTTAGAATTGATTAAATGTTTACATTATCTTGGCATCTACTATCTGTGATCGAAATATTTGGTTATATTTAGAAAAAAAGTTATTCTAGTAAAAGTATGGAGTAAATTGTTAGCAGACCCCAAAAAGACATGAGGATTTCACTTTTTTGCTTTAGCTCTGCTTAACAAAAAAACATTCAGGTTAAAGAAGCAATAAGCAGATTATAATTTTTTTACTTGAAAATGCACTGCAAGAATACCAAAAGTCAAAGAATAGCATACATAATAGGTCATATTTGGGTTTCTTAGATCACATTTTTGACATATTTACCTCTGATGTACTTTTTTTGTATTATTCAGATTAGATTGTAGATTGTAGTACAAGTTAAAAACACACTCACATGTAGAGAGAGCAACCATCTGAAATTATTTTATCCTTCTACAAGTGTGCGACGGAATACCCGTGTTTTTCTCCAACTTAGGCTCCAAGCCCATATACTGCACTCTGTTAGCCTATGTGTTTTTTAGTGTTAATGAGCAGTGGAGTTTATGGGCTTTTTTTCTGAACACCAGAAATTTGCGTTCAAAGAGTCGTTTTTCAGGAAAACGCTGAAAAATGCCCAAACGCTGCAAAAAACATTAAAAGGAAAGGAATTAAAAGCTACACTGAAAAACGCTAATAAACGCTATTGCAAAAACGCAAGAAAACTTTGACAGGCTCCCTGCAAAGCTACTGGCATTTTTGTTATAGCCTTCTTTTTAGCTTCCAGTGTGCATGGAGCCCAATCATATTCTAACCTGCTGTAGCAGAAGCAAAGAGAAAATAATTGATTGCTATGAAAAGTTACAGAAATTTGTACTGCCAAATCATTAAAATAAAAAGTTAACTTTATTTGATGACCGTACTCCCTGCAACTTATCAAATATTAGCTTTTACCAATCTGTCTGCACAAAATGGTTGAAAGTGTAATTGTGTTTGGTCATGCACAATACAGAACCTTAAAGTGGATGTAAACTACCCCAATTTTTTTTTTTGATGTCACAATGTAGGGTATAAGATTTCCTATCATCTGTGCCCAGTCTTGCCACACAGAGTTAATCCAGATCTGAGTAATCCTCTTTTAATGTTCAGTGAGAATTAACATAATTCCAGATAAAAACTTGCCAAATTATAAAGTCAGTTTTCTCTCTTCTTGCTTTGAGTGACAGGTTATTTGCATATCTAGCTTGGACAGGTTTATCATATGTTATGTTATGTTTATCATAACATGAGGTGATCCAAAGTTCATTGTATATTGCCAGGATTTGTTATATGGGGGAGGGGTGGATTTCTCACTTTTTATACTGTGACTCACCTCATGTTATGATAAACATAACATATGATAAACATGTCCAAGCTAGATATGTAAATAACCTGTCACTCAAAGCAAGAAGAGAGAAAACGGACTTTATAATTTGGCAAGTTTTTATCTGGAATTCTGTTAATTCTCACTAAACATTAAAAGAGGATTACGTTAGCCTATGTGTCCATACACACATAGGCTTTTTGCCAGTGTGTCCAGAAGCAGCTTTTGGCAGAAAAAACAATTGACACTGCCGATTGCACCTAAGTGTTTAACCCTTGAGTGTTAATTTCAATGGCCAGAATAAATTATTATTCTGGCCAATGAAATGAATTAACGTCCAAGCGCTTGATGCCTGTAAATGCACCTTAAAGAGGAGTTCCACCCAAAAATGGAACTTCCTCTTAATCCACTCCACACCCCCTTACGTGCCACATTTGGCATGTAATTTTTTTGGGGGGGAGTGGGGGCTTCAGGAGGAGTGGGACTTCCTGTCCCACTTCCTGCTTCCGCCGAGGGGCTGGTAAGGCGATTAGACGTAATCGCCTTATTTCAGCCCCTCCCTGTAGGCGATGGCCTAGGACATTGACAGGTCCTAGGCAATCGCCTGTCCAATCAGCGGCGAGCCGTGCCGCGCGCGCATGCGCAGTGGGTGCCTGGCCGTGAAGCTGAAGGCTGTCACGGCTGGGTGCCCACAGTCGGGATGGAGACGCCGGCTGGGGAGGGGGGGAGAGGAGCGGACCCCCAGACGGCGCGTCGCTGGAACACAGGAGCAGGTAAGTGAGTGTTTATTAAAAGCCAGCAGCTACACTTTTTGTAGCTGCTGACTTTTAATAAACACATTTTTTGGCTGGAACACCCCTTTAAAGCTTGTAAAAGCTTTAGACAATTTTACAAGTGTCAGGTTTTTAGGAGAGCTTACAAAACGTCCAGTGTGTATGGTGCCAAATGCCTAAATTGACACTGACCTAGATGAAACCCTGATCTAGCTATTCTTTTTATTTATTTTTTTACACACTTTTGTTTGTTTACCTTTATTTCTTCTAGCAAGGCAAAAAAAGATACAATATATCTTTCTTTCTATTCATAATGGAAAAAAAAACTCAAAGGTGAGTGTAAGAGTAACTGGCCAATCAGAGGCTATCGCAGCAATCAGGTGATCAGGAATCGAGCCTCCTAGTTCCTGATCATTTGTGCCAGAGCCACAGCTTGACCCAGGATAAACCTATGTACACATACTGTACATGCACGCTCATGGAGGAAGACCCACTTCTGTGGGACCTTATAATATATGCACAGTTTGTGGCAAGTGGTTAAGGTGACATGTTTAGCTGTGTCTGAGATACATTTATAAGGTACACAAGTTAGAAGAAAGATACTTCTGCCTGTAGTATTACATCAAAACAGGATGCTTCTGTGTACTCTGGACAACAGAGACATCTACAGGTATTTATTCACAATACACTTTCATTCATCACTCAATTTTCCCTACTCTAATTAGAGGAGCTTGTCTGCAGCTGTTAGGGGACAGAAATCTATGTAACGGGGATAAAGACAGTAATAAAAATTCAACAGAAGTTCCAACACTTTGCACCATATCGAAAATTTTAAAAATCTAAAATAATTTTCTAGAGTTTCCCTTTTAAAATGGAAATGGGACACAGATCACACAGATCTACATATTAACTTTTTTTTTTTTGCAAGTGACTTGTGTGAAAAGCACTGTTGCACTTTATAATTTTTGGGATATTGTGATAAATTAGCTGACCATACATTTAATAATGTTTTATTCATTCAACCAGTGTGGATTACTACCACTCAGCTATTAATTTCTAATTGTGTGGGGTGCCTTCCCCCGCTTTCAGAACACACTGGACAGTCTTGCCGCAGGCTATAGCCAGTGGCACTTATTGTTCAGAAAAAACTTCACAAGCTAGTTGTACGGAAGTAAATCGATCAATTAACTTCTGTACAACCAGACTTGCCCATACATTGATCAAAATTTGTCTGGGCCCTGCTGAACTGGCCATATTTCGATCCATTTATGCCTTTACTATGTAAAGTATTATGGGCACAGAGCACTATGAGATTCACTTATATTTATGTGACAATTTGTATTTGAATGCAAGTTTGATTTCTGGAAATGATATAGGTAGGAAGAGAGCATAGTGCTGAACTTATTTGGGTAATAATATTGGTGGGTGTATTGTATCAACTGTAGAAGTACCAACTTGCTGAGAAAAGAATAGGTTCTTGATAGCAGTGTGGGAGGCTGCTTAGGCTAAAGATGCTTAGGATTTCTTAAAATCAAAAAGTTGCTAAATTATACTTGCCCACGCCATGCTCTAATGCTTCCCCCAGCTTCCTCCATGGTCTAGTGCAGGCAGGACAACAGCTTTGTCCTTCTGCTCATTTCCTGTGAGCCCAGCCTGTAGTTTTCATGCATAATCCCGGCTTGCCTCCACAGTACTGCAGGACTGAGCAGCAAATCCACAATACTGCCAGAAACTTCTGTGGTGGGATAAGTGGTTGGTGGTTAATTGCCTGGAATTCTGTTACATTTGTATACATTTTTGCCCAAGCGTGAACAGAACATGATGCCTGGTATTACCTTTATTTGCCAATAAATGCTCCTCTATGGCCCTCTCTGATTTACTTGCTACTGATGACCAACTTTTGCTGACTTATGCCTGGTACACACTATCGGAATTTCGGATGAAAAAAGTCCAACTGACTTTTTCCATCGGAAATTCCGAGTGTGTGTATGGCCATCTGAGTTTTTCTATCGGATATTCCGATGGAATTCCGTCTGAAATCTGATGTGAGTTTGGTCGGGCAAAAGCCTGATCGTGTGTACGAGGCATAAGGCTACTTTCACACTGGTTTGCATTAAAACTGAACTATATTTTGATGTAAAGTATAATAATGTTTAGTTTCTGATTTTAATTCTAAATATTTGAGTATAATCTATACATTATTGTGGTAAAAATAGCATCCTACATGGTGTATGTTAAAGAATAGTCTTCTGCTTCAAAGTGCTGATATCAATATTCCAGTGGCCAGTGCTTGTGGCTTTCCTGACCTCCATTGTATCCGTATCCTTTGACTGCTTCTAGACAGGGCAGTGAAAGGCATGAAATTGCTTACATATACTTTGTAAAGTAATCTACTCTGAAAACAAATTACTGCCCCCTGTAGTATTGCATGTCCTGAGGACACAAATGAAATATTGCCCAGGTTTATTCATTTGCTCTGATCTACTGACTGTGCTGGAAGGGAAAGAGTTGTATGACAAGAAGTGAAGACAGTTACCTTATGCAGTCGATATGATAGTTCTCTTATAGATTTAGAGTGCTCCGAGAATCTATTCATTTAACCTCGGCGTGTGCGAGTTTGCTTTAAAACGCAAGATAACTTTTTTCAGCTTCCAGTTTGTTTGTTTTTGTCAAAGCTTAATTGAACAAGCTGAAGTTAGAAGCCGATTGGCTATCATGCACCACTCCACCAGATTTTACACCTCTCCTATTTTATTAAATTGACCCCAATGTTTTTTTTTATAATAAAGAAAAGTACCCTTGTTAATCCTAAGCACTAATAAACAATGCATTCCTCTTCTTCCTTTGCCTATTTTTCTTTTCTGCGGGTTCCTTATTTTTTTACTATACATGTATAAAGCTGAACTTTAGGCACAAAAACTTGAATATATATTTCTCAATAGCAACAAATGGTACAAATTCACTTTGTGTACACCAAATGCCTTTACAAACCAAGATATTACCTTGAAAAGTAGCAGTGATCTCATCACTGTGCTGTACATGGCCAAGAGCAGAGCTGTGAGCGGGACCCAGCAGGCTCCACCCACTACAGGCTGATTGCAGAAATCTACAGAAGGAGCGGAGACTGGACCGCACCAGAAGAGAGGGCAGCAGTGATTGGTCTTTATTATAGGAAGCTCCTACACAGAAGCCTGATTTCACACTGATTTAATGCACGGATATGGAAGAAATACACAAAGCATGCCAAGAATACAGTTGTGTTGGTTTACACCAGGGCGACTTGTTAGACGACTTAATTACCTGACAAGTTGCGCTCCATTCAGTGCAATGGAACTATTCTAATAGGAGTGACCCAAGTCACTCCAACTCGGAAAAAGGTTCCTGCACTACATAAAGGTGACTTCAGTGTGAATTGCATTGACTTCTTTAAAAGAAGACCTTTGCAAGTCGTGCTGAAGTCGCGCTGTGCGGGGCAGCTTCAGAGTCGGGCAAATTTGAAGCCGCCCCAGTGTGAACCGACACTAAGAAGAAACAGGCTTGTTGTATTTTATCCTGGAGTTCAGCTTTAAACGTGTATTTTGTTTTATATACCTTCACTAAATTAAGAATGTTTTTTCTTTCCCCACTATATATGTTGCTTGACTTCAGTAGGGCAATGTCAATTCTATGAGCATATAAAATCAATTACTTACATTTATTTTAACTTACAAATATATTTTCATGTGTAGTGAAGAGGAACAATGTCACATGTAAGACAATATCACAGCGCTAGAGCAGAATGTAACACTGTTGAAATGCCTTTGTTTTTAAGCACAACTTAAAAAATAAATGGGCAAAAAAAGAGGTCGCTATACTATCCGTGGTCATTTTATGGGAGGATTCTATTTGAGCCAGGACATCACTACAGTTTGTTTTTAAGACCCTGACACTTTTCATATTAACCACTTGCTGACTGCCCTATAGCAGTTTTAGTCTACTTTCACACTAGGACGCCCGGCCGTTGGTGCTAAAGTGTGGCTCATTCACAGTGGGGTGCTTTTTACCAAAAAATTGTAAAAAGTCCAGGTTTGCAGCGCTTTTAAGACGCTGCCCCTTTCATTGCAATAGGCCGGACATTTTGGGATTCCTAAATACAGCACCTGTCCCAAGGATGCTGCTTGCAGGACTGTTCCTAACTTTTTCTATTAAAAGCACAGAGGTGATCAAATACCCCCAAAACAAAGCTTTATTTGTGGGGAAAAAAAAGGGCATACATTTTATTTGGAGACAGTGTCGCACGACTGCACAATTGTCAGTTAAAGTAACATAGTGCGGTATCGCAAAAAATGGCCTGGTCATAAAGGGGAGTAAATCTTCTGGAGCTGAGGTGAAAAAATGGCAGTAGCCAATGAAAAAAAGAGTGGAGCCGATTCCACTCCACAAGGAATGACTCTAAAGGCTGGCTGAATGAATCATTGACTAGCTTTAAATATCTGTTAGAACATTGAGACCTCTGAACTTGGCTCTGCTGGCTGCCCATCTAAGGACTCTTGCACATGGTCAACTAAGCCCTTGCAACATAAATTTCAGCATGTTTCCCCAGCCCAAAAAGCTCAATTGCTGTGTACAGCTGCCGCTAGACATGAACGGCTGTGCTCCGCTATATGTCTGTGCTCATGTTGGCACTAGAATAGCATACGGTGTACACAAATAACAGAACATTTTGTCACTCTTCCTGTAGAGGTTTTTTTTTTTTTTTTTTTAACATGATGCAAGAACCAGTTCATAGTTGAGATGTAATGGGTAGCAGAGGCAGGACAATTACATCCCCGAGATGTATATCAAAAGTAAGTAAGTGATTATCACTCATTGCAGCCAATAAAAGTGGTAGAGGCCAGAACATAAAAGGTGAAATAAAGACAGTTTAAGAAAGTGAAGACCATAATGAAAACATTTTAACATATGTATCAAATGCTGGCTTTTGACTTCTTGTAGCCAGTTTTTTGTTCTTCTTTATCAATGAGCACTAAAAAGTATTTACAGCATCAAGTTAGCAATGTGTTTTACATGCATTTTTTTCACCTTTTGCCAAAAAATATAAATGTAAATGTTTTTGCAGGTAAAAAATTTAAAGCATTGTACCAGCGATCAGCAGATTATAGACCTTTTGGTGTAGCTGCTTCCTCGTACATGGAAACCAATACATTCTGACAGGAAGCATGAATGAACTACCACCACGTTCCACAGCACTGTGGTAGTTCATTGAGAACTACAAGCCCACAGTTGCTAAGGCTGTCGGGACTTGTAGGTTTTCATTCACAGAGCGCTGTGTATGAGCAGTCAGAGCGGGACCAGTGCTTTCATAACACCTTACACCCTGAATATTGGTGCAACATGTTATGAAAGGTGAACTTGTCCTTTAAATGCTTACAATACTGTCCAGGAAAAGTGACATGGGTTAGGCAAAATTAATACACTTTTAGAGGTGCTTAAAGTGATTAAGTCTTGTGTTTTTTTTTTTCAATAAAAATAACAACCATGTTATACTTGCATGCTCTGTACAGTGGATTTGCACAGAGCTGCCCCAATCCTCCTCTTTGCGGGTCGCTCTTCGGTGCTTCTGCCCCTCCCTCCTGTTGAGTGCCCTTAGAGCAAGCAGCTTGCTTTGGGGGCACCCAAGGCTGAGCCGAGTCACAGCCCCTTTTGTCCATTCAGACACAGAGCTGCGGACCGGCCCCACCTCCTCTCTCTCCTCATTGGCTGACTGACTTTGACAGCATCGGAAACCAATGGCCCACTGCTGTGTTTTAGCAAATCAGGACTGAGAGTCATGGATGGCCGAGACACTCGTGGACATCGCTGGACAGAAATAGGGCTCAGGTAAGTGTTGGGGGGCCATTTAGATAAACAACCTTCTGACTTTACAAGTCCTATAAGCAGTTCCGGTATTTGCAGTAACAATAAGGGAAAAAAAATCCATGTAAATGTATAGGAAATTATGAAATATGTGAAATAAGGAAATCGTATGCAAAACACTATTATTAGGCCACGTACACACCATCGGTTAACCCTTAGGACAGCGGTCTGATGGACCATTTTCATCAGTCAAAACCGATCGTGTGTAGGCCCCATTGGTTAATTAACCTTCGGTTGAAAAAAATACAACTTGCTTTAAAATTTAACCGATGGACGCCTAACCGATAGGTCAAAACCGATCGTTGGCACGCACGACCATCGGTTAAAAATCCACGCATGCTCAGAATCAAGTCGACACATGCTTGGAAGCATTGAACTTCATTTTTTTCAGCATGTTGTTGTGTTTTACGTCACCGTGTTCTTACACGATCGTTTTTTCAGTGTGTAGGCACATCAGACCATCAGTCAGCTTCATCGGTTAACCGATGAGAACTGACCTTCGGACCGTTCTCATCGGATGGACTGATCGTGTGTACGAGGCTTTACAAATAACTGCATACAGCTAGAAGAATACAATATTTTTTTGCAATGGTGGTCATTTAGTTGTAGAATATCTAAAATGATTAGTTTGCATTTCCAAATCGTCTAATTTTTTATTTATTTTTTGTTATACAAGTACTGTTTAGAATAAAATGGAATATAACAAAAAAAAAGTAATGACTATTCAATTTATCCACAGGAATGGCAAAACTCGATTCAGAAGAACGCAGGATTGGCATTTATTGAACTCATCAATGAAGGAAGGCAAGTCCCTTTTCCCCTTGTTTTTAAACAGAAAATGTATGATTTGTTTTGTTTTCCTGCCTAGTTAAAACATTTTCTAACAATGCTAACAACATGTTCTCAGTTTTCGTTCATTGGTATCCACACATTGTATACAAAGCCATAGAAGGTTTCTACATCAGCACCATTTTAGCCCTGTAGGGTTGTTTCACACTGAGAATCTGGGGAAACCAATCTGCAGATCCATCTGCTGTTCCATCTGCTTTGGTCAGCACAGCTCTACTTGCCACACTTGTATATCAGTGTAATCAGGAGTGCATGAAGTTGAAAGACTTGGTGCTGTCCAAGGTGCTACTTCAGTCACTCATTCCATGAGTATTTTTAGCTCAGTATTAGGTCAACTGAACAATTTTAGGCACAAATACATTCCCAGTATTGTTTATTTGTTATACACCTCCACTATTCCAGAAGGTTTGGTTGTTTAATGCAAGATTTAGTGCTTAGCTGCATTCATTGTGCAAATTGTAAATCCTTTAGAAACATATCCATAAAGAGCAGCTCCAGGCTTCTTCATAAAAAATACTGTAGCTTCTGACTTTTATTAATAGGGCACTGGATCCAGGGATCCAGTGCTGTCCTCACCCGAGATAATTTTTCATTCGGCTATCGGGTGCTGCTGCTGCCGCCATCTTGACTAAGTGAAGCCTTGCAGCTTCACAGCCGGTTCCCTACTGTGCATGCACAAATCGCTTTGTGGGTCAGCTGCATTGGAATGGGGGAGGAATCCTAGTCAAGTTCACCGTGGCAAACAGAGCCGAAAGTGGGAATGGGTACCTGTCAAAACCAGGTGCCCCCCCCCAAGGTGCCTAATGTGGCAGCAGAGGGAGGGAGGCAGACAAGTGGTGCTTCACCTTTTGAGTGGATCTTCACTTTAAATGCATAGTAAGGAGAAGTGTAACCTCTAGTTAAACCCCTGAAATTGGGAAGTTTCCCTTGCTTAGTACTGGCCGTAAGGAATCTATCTAGAGAGCACCCAGACATCAGTAACAACCTGCTAAAACTTCTATGCCTTCCCTCCTTTCTCAAATTTGAAATAAAACTGCTTGGGCTGGAGAAAAGTCTGAGATTGCATGTCAGGATTCGGATTTATTTGTTTTTAGATGCTTTACTATGATCCTTTCTTAGGACTTAATTTATACATACAGCCCCCTTTTTTGTTTATTTTAATATGAGACTCTGGGAAAAAAGTAATGCGTAAAACAATATTTTATGTGTAATTTTCAGAATTGGTGGGGATACTGTACCTGAACGAAGCATGGAATATTGTCATTATTTTTTCTCAGGAAGATAAGAAACATGGGATGGCTTGTCATTCTTCTAAAACATGCTAGAAGTAAAAGTCAAAATCTGACAGGCTGAGGTTTTCTCTGAAGCAGCCCCACTGTGACCAATAATGTCTTCTTTTTGATGGCACAAATAAACAGTGGGATTAGAGAGTGAAAGCATTTTGTATGAAGTGTAAGGCCTAAAGGCATGTTCACTAGTATGATTCACAAAAGCCTCCTGGTAATTGTGATAGGAATCTGAAGAACATAAATTGTTATAAATATTTATTCTACTTGGCTACTGCTCCTGTGAATGCAGTTCATCAATCATAGCCTGGGTATGTAATTGTGCAGTTGTCAACAATTAACGGGACATAAACACTTGATAAATGGGTGGTTAAATTAAAGTGTTCCCAAGGACAGCCTGAAATTATAAACTAGGTAGTTCCAAATATTACAACAAAAGGATCGCTATAATTAAAACAAAGCAAGGTTAATGAGATGTAAAATTGCATATAATGTCTGTAATATGATCATTGGATTCTAAATTCAAGGCCTGATTTTACAGACAAAAGGTGTTCCAAGCGTTTACAAATCTAACTCATTGAAAGCAAATGGGGTGTGGGAATATCAGACTGCTGAAATTAATCTCCTCTGATTGAATTAGCTTTTTTTAATGGAGTATTAAAATACTAGAAATCAGAAGTACTCTAATTCATTATAAGCAGGATATAAAATATAGTTGACTTAAAAATCTATAATTAAAAAATTAAGTCTTTAAAAGTTGAATTTTGCAGCAAATTATTGCCCACAAAAAGTATTTTATTTGAACGTGCCTCCAAATTCCTTGGATGTTTTGTTCTTTGTACAATGAGTCTTTAGACTAGTACATTCTACCATTTGAGCAGTTCAAATTTCGAACTGTTATATAGCCGATTGTATATGCTGTATATATTATGTTTGTTATGTATCTGCAATCAACCATTTTAGGTGAGGTAGAGTGTCAACAAATTAATTTTATAGTATAGAAATTCAGCCATGTGTAGAAAAAAAAGACATTAATGCCACGTACACACGACCGTTTTTCGGGATGTAAGTATTTTTTTTTTTTTATGTCATTAACCACTTAAGACCCGGACCAAAATGCAGGTAAATGACCTTGCCCCTTTTTGCGATTCGGCACTGCGTCACTTTAACTGACAATTGCGCGGTCGTGCGACGTGGCTCCCAAACAAAATTGGCGTCCTTTTTTCTCCACAAATAGAGCTTTCTTTTGGTGGTATTTGATCACCTCTGCGGTTTTTATTTTTTGCGCTATAAACAAAAATAGAGCGACAATTTAAAAAAAAATGCAATATTTTTTACTTTTTGCTATAATAAATATCCCCCAAAAATATATAAAAAAACATTTTTTTTCCTCAGTTTAGGCCGATACGTATTCTTCTACCTATTTTTGGTAAAAAAAATCGCAATAAGCGTTTATCGGTTGGTTTTCGCAAAATTTATAGCGTTTACAAAATAAGGGATAGTTTTATTGCATTTTTATTAATTATTTTTTTTTTACTACTAATAGCGGCGATCAGCGATTTTTTTTGTGACTGCGACAATATGGCGGACACTTCGGACAATTTTGACACATTTTTGGGACAATTGTAATTTTCACAGCAAAAAATGCATTTAAATTTGCATTGTTTACTGTAGAAATGACAGTTGCAGTTTGGGAGTTAACCACAGGTGGCGCTGTATGGGATGTGTGCCTATGTGTTGTGTTTACAACTGTAGGGGGGTGTGGCTGTAGGTGTGACGTCATCGATCGCGTCCCCCTATTACAGGGATGACGCGATCGATGCTACGGCCACAGAGAAGCACGGGGAAGCCGTGTGTACACACGGCTCTCCCCGTTCTTCCGCTCCAGGGACAGATCGCCGCACTGCAGCGGCGATCGGGACCGCGAATCCCGCGGTCCCGGTCCTGGAGCTTCGGACCGGGTCGCGGGCGCGCGCCCGCGACCCACGGCTGGGTATTAAAATCAACGTATATATACGTTGATGTGCCCAGCCGTGCCATTCTGCCGACGTAAATGTGCAGTAGGCGGTCCTTAAGTGGTTAAAAACGATCGTGTGTGGGCTCCAGAGCATTTTTCACGACGTAAAAAACGGGCATTAAAAATTTAGAACATGCTCTAAATTTTCACATTGTTTTTAACGTTGTTGTTTTTAACGTAGTAAAAAAATGGTCGTGTGTGGGCTTTAACTACGTGAAAAAAACGCGAATGCTCAGGAGCAAGTTATGAGACAGTAGCTAATTTTGGTAAAACTTCGTAATAGAGATAGCACTTTCATCATCATCTTTTACTAACACAAAATTAGCCAAAGCAGCCCCAAGGGTGGCACCGTCCGAATGGAACTTCCCCTTTATAGTGCTGTCGTACGTGTTGTACGTCGCCGCGCTTTGCTAGAGCATTTTTTTTTCACGATCGTGTGTAGGCAAGGCCGGTTTAACAATAATCGGGTTGAAAAAAACATTGTTTTTTCTAGATCATTAAAAATGGTCGTGTGTACGTGGCATTACAGGTTAAAATTGCACCCAATTTGGGCAGAAGAAAAGAAAGACGCTTCTATATTTCAAACACATTGGATTTTATAAGCTGTTACATTACTCTCTTATGTTTTCTTAAAGACTGTTGTGCCATGCCATGAAGGATCACATAGTGCGGGTTGCTAATGAAGCAGAGTTCATCTTGAACAGACAGCGAGCAGAGGATGTACACAAACATGCTGAGTTTGAGGTAAGCAGCTTTGTTGATGAAGTCCTGACTTTCTGTTTTCAATCCGTCATCGCGTCCCTTGTAACTTCATACAAAGGGGCCTTTTTTCTTGTTTTATTTGTATTTTAGCTGGAAGAACATGCATTTACCTCAGCTCAGGCCATTTAAAAAAAAGGTTTGGTTTATATCAAACACAAGGAACTAGTTTATTATTTACTTCCTTGTCTGAAATATATGAACATATTTGCAGCTAGCAATCCCTTCAATAAAAAGGACTGGTTAACCTGTGCTGTTATAATGCAGAACCCAACAGATTTATTATAAAACGCTTTACAGCCTCCTTAAATCTTCTTGGCATTGTCAGAGCAGCTTACCTTTTCCAGATAAACCATTGTAGGTTTGTTTGAAGAATAAAATAATTTTGAACAAATGTTGCCTAGATTTACTTTTTAAATTTTGTTTTTATATAATGAGTAGTGTTACCACTGTTGGGCGTTTAATATATATGTTTTTTATGGAGATGCAGAAGTTACTCTGTAAAAATGTCAGGATGTATATGGGAATTTAGATCAGAGTGTGTTTACAAATGGTATGCTCTGATGTTGCATATAATAATTTTTTTAAAGTCTAACTAAACCTAGGACCCTGCATTTACTATGTCTGGTCTCCCACGGTACACAAAACATAGAAATGCAATTTTTTAAAGTGATTGTAAACCCTATACAACCACTTTTACCTACGGGTAAGCCTAGATTAAGTCTTACCTGTAGATGTGCGAAATATCTCCTAAACCTCCACGGTTTAGGAGATATTTACAATAATGACAGGCGCTGTAGACAATGGCACTGGCGCACTTTAGAAATGGTGATGGTGCAATTCCTAAAGGAGGCCATGCTTTCACTGCGGCTCTGGCAAATCGCAGCTGAAGTACTAAAGTAACCCCCAGGAGAGATGTCGGCTGCCCAAGCGGTGTACGAGGACAACTGTGGGGGCTTCGATCTGAGGTGAGTATTACATGCATACTAGCTCCTTATGCCTTTGTCTTGCAGGTGGTGTTTTTTTTTGGTTTTTTTAAGTGGGCTAGCAACCACTTTAAAAAATATAAACTGCTAAATACCTTTTCTCATCAGCAGTATATAGCAGTCTTGTGATTTCTATCAGTGTCTGGCCGAGCACTGGTTAAAGCTTGTAGAAGGAGTTTTCATACTCCTCTGACTGTCCTATGGGGCTGCATGACTCCTGATCCTCTGTCTTGACTATGCTGATTGGCCCTGTGCCGATCACATGCATCCTTAAAAAATAAAAATCTCTAGCAATGCACACCAAACCGAGAATGTGCAGAGTGCCCCCAAAGCTCTGTACTATTAGCAGATGGATTGGGAGGATCAGAGACAACAGGATCAAACAGCCTTTCTACGCAATTCACATGATTAACCCCTTAGGTTCCACAGTGAGCATGGCAAGCATGCTTTATTGCACATACATGATTTTACTGTTGTGGGTTTAGTAACACTAATACAGTGGTATTTGCTAATATGCCAGCGGGAACAACTTGAAGCTCCTCGTGGCTTGGACTACTATCACAGTTGTGGATAGAAGCCACTTTTAGATGATATGCTTTGGTCAGAAAGCATAACTTTTTTTTCTTTACTTTGCCTTATTGCAACTGTGCTTCAATGTATCATTTTCTCAGCTCCAAATGATTAGAAGACCGTTAGACTTTAGGAGACCGACGACCTTAAGGTTCCCTCTCTGGCTTACTAGTTTGTCATGCTCTCCAACAATTAAACAGACAGGTTAGGTGGCTCTCTGGGATGGCTGGAGCTGCCTCTGTTCCTCTAGTGGTCTTTTTCTTAAAAGCCAGCCTTAGGCATTGCATTTCATAGGCTGGAAGCATGCCACATGAATATCTGCTCAATTTCTGAATTTTGTAGATGGCATTGTGCATGCTCTGCAAGTACGTGATTGGTTGAAAATTGCTGCAGGTTTGAAGTCCATTTAGGTAAGCCCGAATATATTTTTGAAAATTGTGTTATAGGGGAAGATCAGTTCTCAGGACTACTAATTTACACACTATTGTCTTTGTAAATTGCTAGTTATTCCCTTGCATTTCTATTTGCGTTCAGGGGAGCATCTGGCATCTTTAGTTTGCAGCATACCTTTTTTACTTTGCATCACTCTTTCTCATCTTCAAAGATTGTGGCTAGGGTAGACAGCTTTATTGAAAGGACCTTTTTTATTCTGGCAACTATCAGTTCAAAAGTGCTGGTAGACCATCTAGTCTGCGGTCAGTGAATCATGAGAAGTTAAATGTCATCTTTTCAGTGGAAGGTGGATCTAGAGGTTTAGGCTGATAGGCAAGGGCCTCTCAGACAATGATTTTCATTCTGTAATGGGAAAAGGATAATCTTAGGAATGGAAAAAGAGAAACTGTCAGAATTTGGAAAACATTACTCTGCGGGTATCTTTCTCATCTGGATAAAGCTGGGTACACACTGTAAGAAAATACAAAGAGCAATCGTTCAATTTTTTATAGTGTGTACACAATTTTGGACAATTGGTACCACTAGATTTTAGGTAGGGGTATAAGAGTAAAGGGAGCCCCATACAAATGGACACCCCACTTTTCAGATATTTATTTGTAAAAAAGTTTGAAAACCATTTATCATTTTCTTTCCACAATTATGTGCCACTTTTGTGTTGGTCTATCACATAGAGTCCCAATAGAATACATTTATGTTTTTGATTGTAACATGACAAAATGTGGAAAAGGGATATGAATACTTTGTCAAGGCACTGTATGTCAATGACATTCACTTGGATAATCCAGGCCAACCAGTAAGTATGTTTTCACTTAAAGACCATCAAGTGGTATCAAACCCAAAACCAAAATGTATTATATTGCCGCTTACCAATCAGATGTGATGGCAGCATTTGTTTTCTTTAGTTTGGCTTTTTTTTCCCGGTTATCTGGCCACAAACACACTTTATGACAGACAACTGCATTATTAGTCTGGTATTGTATGTATTAGCAGATTTAGATACACTACCAATTTGAAGCCAAACTCTAGCTCACACTTTAGGAAGCAGTTACAGAAAACTTTTGAGATAAAGATTTTACATAAATAAATAAATAAGCTGATCATCTTAATTACCACTCCTACCAGTGTTAAGTGTTTTTCTCATCCATATGAACTAATACATTCTACTGGGGAGCTTGGGCTGTTGAAAACAGACTGGCTGCCTGGATGTCCATGAATATAGAAAGTAAGAAAGCCTAAAACAGGAAACTAATATAGCCATTACATCTAAGAATTGCTAAGCTGCAATATAAAAATGTTTTGCTTTCGGGTTTAATACTGCCTTCAGTCTACTGTCCCTTCTTGACCACTTTGAGGGTTTTCTCTGTTTTCTAATTCTTCGATACATAAAGTAAATAAAAGGGTTCCCAAATCACCAGATTACCCACAGTATAAGACATTGGAGAGAGCGAATGATCTATAGTCATTCCTCAATGAAAAAGTGAATCCCTGAACAGGTCGGCTATGTTCTGTATTTGCATTTCGAGGAATTAATTTCAGTTTTCACTGGAGTGTACACTTAATAACTGTGGACCGTGTGTGTCCCTTTATGTGTAGCTTGAGTATTGTGAGGTTGACATGAAGTAGATTGGATTGAATAGACAAAATTAAATATAGAACTGTGTCAGAGTTCTATAAAGGTGCCCTCCAGCTGCAGAGCACAAGCCATCCTGAGACTTGATGAGCTTCTTATCTCTTCCAGACAGTTCTCTTAAGCCTGCAGTTTGATGCACTAGTCCTTGTGCTCATTGACTTAATAGAAAAGATCAGATTGAGAGACATTTGATTGTGAGTTTTTTCCATTAAGGGGCTTATACTGGGTTTTTTGTTTATATTTTTATGGTTTTGCACCTGGCGTTTTGGTCAGCTGTAGTTCGCAATTTTGGGAGAAAAAAAAAAACGACCATGTGCAATTTAAAAAAAATATGTATTCAATTTGTAAACATTAATTGAACTATCGATCCAGATATTTGCTAGACATAAACATATTGCAGAATATTGTGTTGGATGTAAAGTTGAGACAGTTTCTCAGATTTATAGTGAATTTTTTTTCCTGTACAATAATAACTGTGAGTATGTGAAAAACCACTGCTCACACACCTGCTCACACACCTATATTATGTTTGTGACAAGCTAAAACCTCAGTAAAGTTTTCAAGGATGTTAGATACAAAGTAAAGTGCCACATGAAAAAAAAAAATTTGGACCAATCTTTATAAAATGCAGCTGCAGACACAAAACATGTTAAACTACCACGCAATATGTTTGACTGCACTAAAGTTCAAAAATTACAAATACATCAACAATGTGTAAAGTGCAAACATAATAAGTAAAACAATAACAATTTTTACAATAATAATTACATATGTGCAAAAAACATGTTATCAAACATGCAACATGCTCCTTCAATGTCCATAATTCATAATATTTTTTAGTTTTACATTTTTTTTAATACGTTCTTGATGTATGTGTAATTTTTGAACTTCAGTGCAGTCACACATATTGAGCGAAAAGTTTTTAATAAGGCTCCATGCACACTGAGCTTAAAAAAAAGTCTGTTCTCGGGAATATAAAATGGAAAATTTATTATCAAATGCATACCGTAATTTTCCTTTCCTGATGGACTCCATGGGAGCCTACTTGTGGGTTAACCCCGCCTCCTCTCCAATGCTATAGGACCCCATACCCATAAAATTTAGCTCACCTCTCAGTACTGTGATCCATAACTAGTCGACTCTTGGACACTTTGTTTTCTTCCAGGGTGGGAACTCTGTCTGCCATGGAGTCCATAAGGAAAGGAAAATTATGGTAGGTATTTGATAATAAATTTTCAGTTTTCCTGACAGACTCCATGGCAGCCTACGTGTGGGAAATAACTAGCCAGACCATACGGGGGGGGGGGGGGGTGTGCTGAACAGAAAATCAGTTTAATTTGTCCCGTCAACCGCCAGGATTCTCAAACCAAAATGTACAGAAGACAGTGATGCCGGCTCTATGCAGTAATGGGAAATGTATTGATAGAGGCCCAGGAGGCCGCTTTACAAATGATGTCTGGAGCCACAGGTCGGGCCGCCGCCCATGATGCTGCCATTCCTCTGGTGGAGTGTGTCATCACCGCCTGTGGAAGAGCCAAGCCCGTAGCCTAATATGCTTGTTGGATGGTCTGGACAATCCAGGATGCAATTGTCCTAGTTGAAGCCCTTTTCCTTGTACTACTGCCTGAATGCAGTGTGAACAGATGGTCAGAACGTCTAAAGGAAGAAGTAATCAGCAGATACTCTTTCAGAGTTTTGCCTATATCCAAAGGATGAGTTTCATTGGACTCAGGAGTCCTAAATGTAGTCATTCCTGATTCTCGTGGAATACTAAAGTCACTTTCGGGTTTGAACCCTGCATAGGTATAAGGACTTGTAATAAAGGTGTCATAAGCGCTAAACACTATGATCAAAACAATAACTACAGCCTATCGTACTAGTAACAACCAGTAAATAAGCAATAGTGTGTGATTAAGTGTCTCATATAAGTCAATGAGTGACTAATGTGATAATAACAGGCATGTGAAACCATAAGTGAAAAAATTCAAAAACTGTAAAAAACACAGGTGGACAAATAAATAAGTAGGTGGAAATGGGTAAAGTTCTAAATAGGGAATACATGTCCTTGGATCTAGGAAGCGGATGCTGGGCATTAATGGATTATTTAAAAAAAATGTCTGTAAATGGATCACAGTACAATTATGGGGGTATCCATATCTAGTCTCCCAGAACTCTCACCTTAATGTAGTGAAACATGGGCATGCAGTATGAGCGTAAGCGTATCCAGGGATGGGCACCAGGTGTTTCCCAATGACGTCCTCTGTGATAGTTCCTTGCCGCTATATCTGGTTCTGATGCCAAAATGTATGGCAGATCTATATTAATGCTCGATGCTCCAATGGAGCATAAGGGAGAGAGAAAAATAAATGAATGCTCCAATGGTGAAGTACTGCTAAAAATGCGGGGTAATTTATTGAAAGATAAAGGTGGACTCGTACATGATATAAAAGTAACAAATGCAAAAATCGAATGTGGGACGCGGCGTGTCATCGCCATCTTATTGTTTCTCTTATGGTTTCCGGCTTGCGGTGGTGTCGCGTGTTTTTCACAGTTTTTGCATTTTTTCACTTATGGGTTCACTTGCCTGTTATTACATTAGTCACTCATTGACTTATGAGACACTTAATCATGTACCATTGCTTATTTACTGGTTGTTACTAGTAAGATAGGCTGTTGTTGTTATTGTTTTGATCACAGTGTTTAGCACTTATCACACCTTTTTTAAATTTTCTTTAAAGTTTTTTAAAGTTTGTGTTCTGTGACCACTACTGACCACTGTGACCACTACTAGATACAGCAGCTTCCACGTTAGATATATTTTTCACTTCATTCATTTTAACTTTTGATCTACTCCCAATAGCGCAATAGTTTTCACCTATTTACTTTCTAGGTATAAGGACTACCCGATCCGGGAAAAACTTCAGAAAAGGTTCTTCATGACACAGTTACCCAATCTCGGAAACCCTCTTAGCCGAGGTGATGGCAACTAAGAAGGCTACTTTTGCCTAAAAAGTCTTTAATGGAAAGCAGGGAGGGCCCTGTGGTACTGAGTTCAGTCAGTGAGTCTAGCACGAGGGGAAGATCCCACTTGGGAAATCTTGGTTTTCATTGGGGCTTGATTCTTGATGCCTCCCGGAAAAACAGTCAAACTAAGGGATGGACTGCCCATGAGGTCTTGGAGAAAACTGACAAGGCTGAAACTTGAACTCAAAGAGAACTGACAGATAAGGATAGGTCTAGTCCAGATTGAAGGAAACTGAGAACGTCTTGAACTCCTGGATTTCTGAAGGACCAGATTCGACCATAAACTTTGTGTTCGTTCTTCTTGAGCTGGTAAGGGTGGAAATTACTATCGAGGCACACCTGAGGGATTCCAGCTTCTCCCTCTCAAGAACCAGACCATCAGTCTCATCAGAGCAGGGCAAGGGTGTAGGAGTGACCCTTGAGAAAAAAGGTCCGGCCTAAGGGGAAGAGGTACTGGCTCACGGTAGCTCAGCTGGACCAAGGCCTGTTCTCCCAGTAGGGAGCCACCACCGCTACTTCGACTGCTTCCGCTTGGAGCCTCCGTAGGAACTTGAGGATAATCGGGTGTGGGAGAAAGGCATACGCCCTCTTGAATCTTCATCAATCCACCAGGGCATCCATTCTAAATGCCTGGCTGCACCGGCCCAGAGTGTAGAATTTCTCTACCTTGAAATTGCAGGGGGAGGCGAATAGATCCACTTCGGGATTGACTCCCAGGGACAGAATCGGTTTGAATGACTGCACGTGGAGAGACCACTCGTTGTCTAATTGAGAGCATGAGAGGCAATCTGCTTGGGAGTTTTGAACTCCGGGAATGAAAACTGCCGATATACCGACCAGATTGTTCTGGGCCCACGTCATGATAGGTTCAACTTCTCATAGAAACGTGAAACTCTGTGTCCCCCCCCTTGCCTTTTCACATAGGAGACCGTCGTGGTGTTTTTCATCCTTAACAACCCTGATTGCCCTTTCAGGACCCAAGCGAAGGATTGGAGGGCACACCAAGCTCCAGGACATTCGAGCCTGGGTTGCGAAGGTGAGCATCCCCCTCAGACCAGTCAAGACTGTGACCTAAGAGATGGGGACAATGGAGTGATAGTTTTGCAGGTTCTTGTGCTGAAGCCACCAGAAAAGGCTGTTCCTCATTGTTGTAGATATATGGATAAGCTGACTCTCGTCCCCTGACTTCCATTGCCGGAGGAATCCTGACTGGAAAGTGCATAGCCTCCACAGAGCCAACTTGACCATGGGGGTCGTGGAGACCATTGTGCCAAAGATCCTTAGGCATTGTGAAGCTTTCAGCCATGGGGCATCTAGGGCCCGAGAAATCCTCTGCCAAATCACTGGGATTTTCTCCACTGGGATATAGATGGTGTTCTCCACAGTGTTGAACTGAGCCCCTAGGTATATTAAACGTTTGGACCGGAACCAAGTGGCTTTTTTTTGGCCTCCTTGACTGCTTTAATAAGAGGAGTCACAAGGGAGAAGTCAAATTTTCCGCTCTCCTCATCACTTCCCAATTCTCCTTGCGAGGAAGTGTAGGGCTGGGAAGGGCCTGAAATTTCACGGGCCTCATCAGCCTGGGAGCCAGACAGAGTGATATTGGACTGGCTCTGTGCGTGGGAAGTATCCATATCCTTCAAAGAACGTTGCACCACCCATTTCAATAGAGAATCGATGCGCTGATCCTCTGTCTCTTTTTGCCCAACCATCCGGGCATAACAACGGTCACACAATGATTTGCTCCCCTGGGACTCATGTGCCACATCCCCAGCAAGCTCTGTGATCAGAGCAGCTGTCATGGCGGTGGGAGCAGTGTCTAGAGGCGGAAGAGCGTCTACTCTGGTGGTGAGATGCAGACTGCAAATCCTGCCTGGAATTAGAAGTATGCTTTTGCGGCCTGGCAAGATCTGTTTCGTTCTGGACTATGATCTGAGGATCCGAACCGAAAGGGCTGGACGTGAAAAAAGTAATTGGGCAGGAGGGCAGATAAGACATCAAATACGCAATACCTTGTGGTGAGGGCTGTCCACATGAAGGTGGTGACTTGTCCATGACCACTGGACGAGAAGGGAAAAAATCCTAAGAATGCCAAGAAGATAAATGAGCAAGCTTGCATAACAGTGATTGGAAAAAAAAAGTTAATATTTCCATAATTTTTCTTTTTTTTTCATTTCATTAGACCAAAGGCAAGAGAACCATACCTTGCAGACGGAGGGAAATGTATGCCGCTGCCTCTGCCACAGCCTTTAAATTTCCTGACTGTGAGGTTACCTATGCGCCTGCGCCGTGGGGGAGCCGCCAAACGGCGCCTGCGTGGTCGCTGGGTGATCCGCCAGACTGCGCACGCGCGAACCAAGCCTCCATCTGAGAGAGGTCCTGGCGCATGTGCAGACCGCGGCAGCATCCGCAACCCGAAACACTGCGGCAAGCTGGGACGCAGAAGCATTGCAGCCACCTCTAGGGGAAACAGAGGACATAAGGGGAGAACCGGAATAAAAAACGAGACCATAAGTAGACAAACAATACAGATGCGACTCCCATGGAAAAAGAAGGTGGTCGCAGACCTTGCCTGCCGAGGATGCTTCTTATTCAATGGGAACACAGCAGCAACTTCCCCATCCACAGATACATGATTGCCACAAGCTCCACACCCACCCATGGCTGGACTCCAAGCTGCACCGCATGGGAAGTGTGCCAGTCGTCCTGGATCATCTTAACGAAGGTGAACATCTTGGGTCCATTGGAGGAGGACAAAAAAGTAACACAGTCTGAGAGGTGAGCTGACTTTTATGGGTATGGGGTCCTATAGCATTGGAGAGGAGGCGGGGTTAACCCACACGTAGGCTCCCATGGAGTCTATCAGGAAAGGAAAATTACAGTATGTATTTGATAATAAATTTTCCGTTTTATATTCCCGAGAGAACAGACTTTTTTAAGCCCAGTGTGCATGGAGCCTTATTAAAAACTTTTCGCTCAATATGTGTGACTGCACTGAAGTTCAAAAGAACGTATTAAAAAAAAAAATTAAAACTAAAAAATATTATGAATTATGGACATTGAAGGAGCATGTTGCATGTTTGATAACATGTTTTTATATGGTTTTTATATCTTTTAAATGTGATATTAACTGAGCTGCAGAAGAAGATATGATTGGTTTCCAAAAATGGCCTAATATATTCGGAGCTCACCTACCTACTAGTTGAGGAAGTGGACCTTGTATCTAAGGCTATTTACCTTTTGCATAATTGTACTTTAATAGGTTGCCCTAACACCCCCGAGTGCTACCCACTAGGTCTTCTTCTGAATTTCAGTCTCAATATAGCGATCTTTACTGTGTGGGCCCCATCTTAGAATAGCACAGCATTTCATTTAAACATTTCTGGTTTATATTAAACATCTCTTCTGTGCCCCAAATGATTGCTCTGGGAAAGCCATAGTCTGAGCAACTGCTTGAGGCCGAAATGAGTACAGCTTTTCCATTGAAATGAATTGGTAAAATGCATGCATGTGCTGTGCTAAACAGCCATTTTCATAAGAAAGCGTGTGCGACACCAAGTACGATTGCATAGTAAACATTGCTGAATTTGGGGCTTAAGACTTAGTGGGCAACATTCATTGAGGTGGGGGCAACTTTACACCGTGAAGTCATTGGGTATATTTTCAGCATTGCTTGGAAATGTTAAGGTAATGGTGGTGTTTTTTTTTTTTGTTTTTTAGTTTTAAAATACACTAAAATCATACATCCTTAATTTGTGAACTACCCTACTTTAGTTCCAGCAGTGCAGTCTCTTTTACATGCTGCCCTTGTATAAAGAGCCTGGGACATTTTTTAAATCTGAGTATTTCTCCAAATCATTGCATTGACTTTTGTGAAGTGTTAATATTCATGAAACCATCATTCAGAGTGAAGCATGATAATTTAATCTTGCACTCCAATTAAAGAATGAAATATTAGCCTCATTACAGAGCCATGCTATTGTGCTAATTGCTTATTTGCTTTCCAATAAAGATACATTTGAAGAATGAGTTCACTCGTTTTATCATTTTTTTTTTCTTCAAAACTAGGATTTTTTTAAACTGTCAATTTTTATATATTAAAGTATATAATATATTTTAAAAATTTGGTAATTTTTTATAAAATTCTCACCAAAATGAGAGCCAGCAAGTATGGGAGCTGCTATGTCTTCTGTGTCATTTTACGTATTTGTATACAGTGCTTACTTTTGTAGTAACCTTCAACAAAAATAAGGTTGATTTAACAAATTGTATTTCATTCCTTTAGTCACAATGTGCTCAGTATGCTGCAGACAGAAGAGAGGAAGAAAAGATGTGTGATCATCTCATCAGTGCAGCCAAACATAGGGACCATGTGACAGCCAATCAACTAAAACAAAAAATCCTCAACATCCTGACCAATAAGCATGGAGCATGGGGAGCAATATCTCAGAGGTGCGTAAACACAATAACCTTCTATACATTTCTGCCATCACCATTGCAATATAAATATGATCCTAATGTGTTTAAAGATCGATTGAAATGTAAACATCTGTTGCCCCCAGTGGCAGAGCTGTTAATATCGATAAATACCTGGAATATTTTATCAATCTTGTTTTACTGCCTGGAGCTGGGGTGGTTAATAACGTGGAAGTTAAGTGCAAAATGAAGTAAAGCTTAAAGATAAATTCTGGGTATGGCTATTTTTACAGTAACATTGGCCCAGCTTGGACCAATGTTATTATGTTTTTGCCGTGCCATACCTGTGGAATCCCCTTAGAAGCTGGAAATGACTGTAGTAGGCACCGCTACTACAGTGATCTCCTCCAGCTTACCGGTCCCGTGCCAAATGTCTGTCTTCATTGTGAACAAGGGGTTGCTTACTTTGCAAGGTACATTTTTGGAAATTGAACGCCAAGCCCATATGTGAAAGGAGCTCACAAAATGCATTAAATATTACAAAATGGACTTGTATGTTTAGAAAAGTCTTGTTTTTCCTATAAACTGTTAATGTTAAGTTTTTCTTGTAAGATCACTTTTTCCTTTCAATACTTACTCAACACTAAGGAAACCAGCAGTCCACAATCTCTCCAGGGACCGTCAGTTGATCTCGGCCATATGGACTGTAACAGGAAAGGATATATTGTTCAGGTACTTGGCACTTCTTCTAGAAAGTAGGAATATTTAAAGCCAGATTTGGAGTGCAAGGGCACCTTTTTAGAAAAAAAATAAAAATAATCAAAAGGTGCACTAACCGCCCCTGCCCCCCTCCCCCTCTGTACTTACCTCAGTGAGTGATGAGCTGTCAATACCCACACCCATGCAGCTAGTGCAGCAGTTGGAGATTTTAACTCTTCACTCTTCACTCTTCTCCTGCTTATCTCTGCAGCACTTCTGGGTCAGATCAGAATGACTCTGATAGGTCAGCATAGAGTATGACTCTGATCCATTTGGTTTTCTGAAAAGGTGAACTAACCCTTTAAACGCCCTTTTTTATTTTCAAACACATAATAGCCTTCAGGCCATAGAAGGTAACTTACACTGAATGTCTAAATGCATCACAAGACTAAACATTAGAACCAGGTGAAAATATATCTGGGTGTGAAATAGAGAGGGGTAGACGTAGGGTAAAGTAGAAAGAAAGAGGAGCTAGAGGGGAAAAGGGATGAGGCAAGGGGGGGGGGGGTGCAGGCTAGCTGCAGGGGAAGGGTGGGTGGAGGGGGGGTGGAGGGCAGACCTTGGTGCCGCAAACCTGCATTGTGGAGTCGGGAGAAGAGTCCAGGTGGGCTGTGAGGTGCCAACCTCGCTTTTAGGGAAGCAGAGGCAGAGAAGTCAATCCAAATAAGTCAAAGGACCTTAAATTTGTCGAAGGTGTCATTGTCTAAGGCTATAATTTCCTCCATGCGCATGATGTCGTTGACCATGGAGACCCAGGTGGCCAAGGGTGGAGTGGTAGTGGTTTTCAAAAACTGAGGTATAAGTTGTCCAGTGGCTGATAGGAAGAAGCTTTTCGACCCTGGGAGCATGGATAGTAAAGCGCAACCTGACATTTTAGATTGGATGAATTTTATGAACCATTGCCATCATACATTTTATTTATAGTTTATTTATTACAGGTAGTTAAATTTTCACCTTGAGTATATACATTCACATCAGTCCCTGCCCTCAATGAGCTTACAATCTAAGGTCCCTAACTCGCATTCATACATACAGTTGTGGCCAAAAGTTTTGAGGGACAAATATTTTCACAAAGTCTGCTGCCTCAGTTTTTATGATGAAAATTTGCATATACTCCAGAATGTTATGAAGAGTTTAATTTAATTACAAAGTCCCTCTTTGCCATGAAAGTTAACTTCATCCCATAAAAAACATTTCCACTGCATTTGTGAAGAAGGCTTCAGGGTGCCCAATAAAGTCCAGCAAGCACCAGAACTGTCTTCTACAGTTGTTGATTCAGCTGCGGGATTGGGGCACCACCAGTGCAGAATTGCTCAGGAATGGCAGCAGGCAGGTGTAAGTGCATCTGCAGGCACAGTGAGACAAAGAATTTTGGAGGCTGACCTGATGTCAAGAAGGACAGCATAGAAGCCACTTCTCTCCAGGAAAAACATCAGGGACAGACTGATATTCTGCAAAAGGTACAGGGATTGAACTTCTGAGCACTGGGGTAAAGTAATTTTCTCTGATGAATCCTCTTTCACATTGTTTGGGTCCTCCAGAAAAAACCTTGTCTGGAGAAGAAAAGGTGAGTGCTACCATTAGTTCGGTGTCATGCCATCAGTAAAGCATCCTGAGATGCTTCTCACTCAAGGTAGTGGACTCTCTCACAATTTTCTACCATGAATAAAGAATAGTACAAAAACATCCTTCGAGAGCAACTTCTCCCAACCATCCAAAAACTGTTTGGTGATAAACAATGCCTTTTTAAGCATGGTGGAGCACCTTGCCACCTTGCTTGGGGGATAAAACATGGACATTTTGGGTTTCATGGTCACGAAACCCTCCAGACCTTAATCCCATTGAGAACTTGTGGTCAATCCTTAAGATGCAGGTGAACATTAAATCCCCCACAAATCCTGACAAACTCCAATCATCGATTATGCAAGAATGGGCTGCTATCAGTCAGGATGTGGCCCAGAAGTTGACTGGCAGCATGCCAGGGGGCGAATTGTAGAGGTCTTAAAAAAAATGGGTCAACAATACAAATATAAACTCTGCATAAACTTCATGTAATTGTCAATATAAGTATTTGACACTTGTAATTATATAAAATGCTTGTAATAATACTTCAGTATATCATAGTAACATCTGACAAAAAGATCTAAAAACACTGAAGCAGCAGACTTTGTTAAAATTAATATTTGCGTCACTCTCAAAACTTTTGGCCACAGCTGTGCACATACAATTTAGACAGGAGCCAATTAACTTATTAAAGCCTGGAGGCACAGCTGACCAGTCAGTGTCTTTGCCTTAGCACTCGTTTTCCACTTTGGCAGAGATCACAGGACCAGTTTCCCCGCGTTTTGTCACAACTTGCACTAAATGGTCCCAAACAGCATATTGGGAAAGGAGGGAGAGATAATTTTACTGTAGGTCTATTTTTGGATGAAATGTTGTACTACAGGGGTTTAAAGAGAGAACAAAAAAATCTAGTCTTTTGCCATATAACATATTAACCGCAATAATGCTGCAGCCTATTGTTATAAAACAAACATTACTCAGTGTAATAATTTGGCGCTTTTGATGTATTTTAAAGCTGTTCCTCAACAATGTGTATTGTTTGGTAACGTTAACAAGCATCTGTTTCCATACAGTGTGGCTGTAGGATTCTTTAAAAGTGTATGTATTCTGTGACGAATTACTTTAAAATATCAAATTTGGAAAAGCACACAGGTAATCTGGTCCAGATGAACGTATGTAAGCAGTAAATTGAAAAGTTTCTGGTTTGTGGCCTTCTCTCTGTACCTGAAGACTGCCAGTAGTAGAAGAAACAAAAGATTTCAGCCAGAGGCATAAAGAATGAAGTACAACCAGTTAAGGCTTAAAATGGGAAATTCATTGCATGCAGCTAAGGAACTCTCAAACCAATTTTACAGAAGATTGCTACAGCAAAATTTGTCAGCATTAAATCAATCAGTTATGCATCTAGAAGGCTATTACTGAATGGTAGGATAAATTGTAACTTTGTTTTTTTTTTCTTTAAAGGGTATGACCTAAGTTACCTTTTGCCTTTTGTTTCCAGACTATCCATCTTTTTAACTCTTGTGAATCACTGTGTTTGTTAAAGCAGTATTGCAGTATGTTGAAAAAGCCCTTCTCCTATACCATTTTTTTTTAAATTCCATATGTTTTCCCGGTATCTTGACTGGTATTTTGTCAGCCTCTGGTCATCTTTTGTCTTCAGTGGTCAGTCTAATAGTGCGAATTTGTATTTTAGTGTGAGTCCAGGCTGGCATTGTGACGCAAGACAGCCTGGGCCCACGGGATGTGGGGTTGGGCACCATTCATTCAGCGACAGAATGGGTTTCTTTGTGTGTAGCAGAAAAATAACACTGCATATCACCCTGAACACACCATCTGTGAAACATGGTAGTGGCAGCATCATGTTGTAGGGATGCTTTTCTTCAGCAGGGACAGGGAAGCTGGTTAGAGTTGATGGGAATATGGATGGTTAGAAGAAAACCTGTTAGTCTGCCAAAGACTTGAGATCGGGGCAGAGGTTCTATCAGGACAAAAACCCTAAACATACATCCAGAGCTACAATGGAATTATTTAGATCAAAGCATTTTCATGTTAGAATTGGTCAGTCAAAGTCCAGACCTAAATCCAGATGAGAATCTGTGGCAAGACTTGAAAATTGTTGTTCTCAGATGCTTGCCATCCAATCTGACAGAGCTTGAGCTATTTTGCAAAGAAGAATTGGCAAAAATGTCTCTCTCTAGATGTGCAAAGCTGGTAGAGACATACCCAAAAAGACTTGCAGCAGTAAGGTTCTACAAAGTATTGACTAAATACAAATGCACGCCACACTTTCACATATTTATTTTGTAAAAAAAATCTGAAAAACATTTATCATTTTCTTTCCACTTCACAATTATGTGCCAATTCGTGATGGTCTATCACATAAAATCCCAATAAAATACATTTACATTTTTGGTTGCAACATGACAAAATGTGGAAAATTTCAAGGAGTATGAATCCTTTTTGGAGGCACTGTAAGTATAAGGGGGGGGGGCTAGAGGGGGAGCTACACCCTGAATTTTTTTTACTGTAAAATAAATTGAGCCTTTTAAACCACTTTAACAAAAAAATTAACAAAATGCTTTTTTTTATATGACCATAATTATTTGCTGTTGGTTTTTATTTCGTAAGTGGGCTGAATTGGGAGAAAAAAAGCTAGTGTGTTGTCAGGTCACTTTTAATTTTCCTGGGCTAAAATGTACTCTTGTCAATTTGGTGTTTTTTGATGTCTGAAATGTTCAGTTGGTGTCCTGAGCATACAAATCAGAACCAAACATTAAAGTGACACTAAACTCTGGTTACAAAAAAACTCCTACTGCTCGCCGCTTCTTCCAAATCTATGAATATGCTATTTTAAGCTGATTTCCTGTTAGAGGGTGGCTACATTCATACTCCATGGCCTCACTTTAGGAGAAACATAGCCACCCTCCCCCAAGATGCACCAGGGACAAAGGACTATGGACTAAAGAAGAGTGTGCATAGAGCAGTGCACATGACTGCAACTAATATTCACTTCTTGTAAACTAATAGAAGTAAGGGAGAAATAGAGAGGTGAGACGGGTATGGAATATTTGTGGAGAATCGGCTATCATTTTAGTGTTTTCTTTAAGGAACCGGGCATGTAATAGGAAAGAATAAATTATTTCCATTTTCATTTTAGATATTGCTTTTTGCTTGGAGTTGTCTTAAGCGGTACCGTCAATAGAAAGGTGGTGTTTTTTTGGAGCCCAGCTTATATGCTCCTCCTGCTGAACATGATTAATTGTTTTCAGGTCAGATTCATTCAGAACCCAGACTGCCAGTAATGAGCTATTTGCCAGTCATTAGACATGGAGAGCTTCATGTCACAGACTCAGGATGACGGTGGTCTATCTCACATACACAGACAGGCCCACTGTGTGGAAGACATATAGGAAGGTTAAATGGACAATTCATTACAGATCAGAAGCCATTAGTCTGTGTCATTTTAGTGATAAATCACTGCAACACAAAACAATTTTTATAGTGAGTGTTTTGCATTTTTATCCTGAGAATTTACAATAACTTAGCCAGCAGGAAATAACAGATAGTGTTAATGAATAATTATCTCCCTTACATAGGTGGCATGTATATTGGTAGTCAAACAATTCAGTCCTCAGTCCCCATAAATAATGTGGGGTACTTCTAGAGATGCACATGAATTTTAGAGCTGTAGTTGAAGATTATTCTGACCCAGGCATGTGTGATTGGGACAGAGTATCCAGGAGATGTTTTTTGGATGGATGGTCCTTCTTCGTATCCAAACACGTTTTCACTTCCCTTTACATGTTTCCCTTTTACATTGTGTGTATAGATCTGTATGTAAACATATGCTAAACTAGGAGTCTTTATATTGCACTGTACAGCAATCATTGGAGTGTCCACTCCATATGTGTCAGTATTTCTTTGAACTAAAGCTGCATAAATCAGGGGGGGTCTTTAAACTTTCTAAACAAAGTGCCAGTATACTGTCCTTCAGACTTTGTGGGGCCAGACTGAGGCCAGTGGGAGTAGAAAATAGCCTGGAGTCGGTGAGATACACAATACCCCGTTGTTGGTGTCACTTGTAGGAATAGTGCCCCATCCTTGGTGTCACTAGTAGGACTAGTGCCCTATTGTTGGTGTCATTAGGAGGAATTGTGCCTCCTCATTGGAATCAGTGGGGGTGGACATATGCTCTATTGTTGGTGTCAGTGGGAGAAATCAGTGCCCATCATTGGTGTCATTAGGAGGAATTGTGTCCCTTCATTGGTGTTAGTGGAATGACATATGCCTAATTTGTGTCAGTGGGAGGAATAGTGCCCCATTTTTGGTGTCAGTAGAAAGAATTGTGTATCTTTGTTAGTGTCATTGGGAGGAATTGTGCCTCTTGATGTGATTGGGAGGACATGTGCCCAATTGTTGGTGTCAATCGGAGAGCCCATGTCCAATTGTTCGTGTCAGTGGATAAAATAATGCTCCAAGAGCCGGATAAAAGCAAGCAAAGTGCCACATCTGGTGTAGCGGAAAAGAGATGATGCAGCCCACAGGAACCAGTTAAATGCCTATGTTTATTGCTCAATTTACCGAGACATAGGGTGGAATTTGGTTTTTGCATTTAAATAATTATTTGTAATTTGTGTGATGTTTATAGTATGCTGATTTTATAAGATTGACCATTGTAAGTGACTTTAACAACATGATATATATATTTAACGCGTTAAAGGGGTGTTCCAGGCTTTTTTTTATGTTTATTAAAAGTCAGCAGCTACAAAAAGTGTAGCTGCTGGCTTTTAATAAACATACGCTTGCCTGTTCCATGGTCCAGCGACGTGCCACTGGGAGCTTCGTTCCGGTCCCCCCCTTTCACCGCCGGCGCCTCCACTGCAATTTTTGGCACCCGGCTGTGACAGCTTTCGGCTTCACGACCGGGCACTCACTGTGCATGCCTGAACGGCACAGCCCTCCCTGATTGGACAGGCGATCATCTGGGACCTGTCACGTGTCCCAGGTGATCGCCTACAGGGAGGGGCCGCTAAAAGGCGATATGACTTATCGCCTTAGTGGTCCCTGGGCGGAAGAAGGAAGTGGGACAGGAAGTCTCACTCCTCCTGAAGCCCCCACTCCCCCCCCCAAGAAAATTACATGCCAAATGTGGCATGTAAGGGGGCGAGGAGTGGATTAAGTGGAAGTTCCACTTTTGGGCGGAACTCCGCTTTAAAGTTTTTAATGGTCATGTTTTTTTTTTAACTGGGTGGAGTTACAGAGGGATACACGGTCAAGAATATTCCTCTGTCTTTGCATTAAAAACATTTGTACTCATCACCCAACAGGGTATCTTCTGGTAGCTTCAGTGGCCACAAAAACACTACTACAGTACTTGTAGATGGAGCGGCAGTTATGTGCCCATTCTCTCTATTTGTCTCCAGCTCTGGCATCAGATAGAAGTTGTACTTGATGAGTGGACAACCCCCTTATTGTGGAGAAAAGGCCCACCTCTACTATCACAGGTATTTTCTATTATGGCAGAAAAATCTTTCAAGCAATGGCAAGTCATTAATTATATCCCTGCGGAGAGACGCTATGTTCCCTGCAGGGATGTAGTCCCAAGGGAGAAGGTGAGCATGTTGATTAACCCCCAGCCAGAATGGCTCGGATGATGGGGGCAAGCTTACTGAGGAGGAACAGGAAGTGAGAAATTCACAGACAAAGAAAAAAAACATTTAGAAGGGAAATTGAAGAAAAACGTATGTGAACCAACAATGCACTAGCTTAAAGGAACCTATTAAGAAAATAAAAAACAAACCTTTACAACCCCTTTAAGAAATACTCGGATCGGTCACATTACTTGTGAAATCAGGAGAATGTGTAATATAATAGATGAAGTCATTTTGAAACCACTGGTGAAGCACAGTGAGTGGATTAAAGTACTGATTTATACCAGCTTGCATTTCAGCACATCGTCATGCACAAAGTGCTCATCAAAACAAACCCATCGCCATCGACACTGTTGCTCTTGTAATGTTTACTTCTGATATTAGTATAGCCTAGTTTAAAATTGGACATTTTTTTTTTTACCCTTTCATTTCACCACACACACTTTTTATAGAGGAACCAAAGTGACGTTTTATTTTGCTGTTCTTTTCTGTGTATATTTGATAGCAACACATTCTTGAATGTTTTTTTTTTTTCTTTTAAACCTGTTTGTGCACGTCCGTAAAGCAGAATCTCCATTAATGGTTTTTATGGTAAACCTATTGCCCAGGCGTTCTTGAAGTACTTACAGTATATTCTTTCTTTAGTATTGCACAATCCATATACAGTATTTATTGGGTGTTGGCATGACACAGCTTTCTGTCATGGTGTGATGATCTCTTAAGTGACGAAACTGAGAAGTCTGGCAAGACTAAAGCTGAGGGGGATTACAATGCATATCTTTGCTCTACTAGCTAAAAGGATGAGGAGAGAGAGAGAGAGAGAGAGATAAGATTTCCTTATTTCACTTCAAAATCACATCTGCATTCTATGCACCTAACAAATAATGACAACATATCTTTATACTTTGAACATTTTTGGTAGCGGACAGTTATGGGTTTTATAATAAGAGGCTTTGATCAGAGTAAATGCCTTTTTTCCTTTCATGTTTTCACGTAAAAATGGCCTGTTATTGATGTTGGTTCTTACAGTTTTTTTTTTTTTACAGGTCCCTTATTAATTTAAACCTTTGTGTCTTTGGCCAACCCCTTTCATTGTACTACCATCACACTACTAGCAGAAGGTCTACGCCAAGGTTATATAGTTGCATAGTTAGTCAGGTTGAAAAAAGTTCATCCAGTTCAAAATTAAAATATATATATATATATATATATCTATATATATATATATCATACAATCCCATATAGCCAATTCTATACCCACAGTTGATCCAGAGGAAGGCAAAAAATCCCAGCAGAGCATGATCCAATTTGCTACAGGAGGGGAAAAAATTCCTTCCTGATCCCCCGAGAGGCAATCGGATTTACCCCGGATCAACTCTACCTATAAATGTTAGTATCCAATTATATTATGTACATTTAGGAAAGTATCCAGGCCTTTCTTAAAACAATCTACTGAGCTTGCCAGAATCACCTCTGGAGGGAGTCTATTCCACATGTTCACAGTTCTTACTGTGAAGAAGGGTTATATACTTCTGATCAGAAGATGATCACACACATAAAACTGACTATATAGATTACAGTCTGATTGTATAATCTGTTGGTTTACTAGAACATTGTAATGTGTTTTAATAATTCATTCCATATGTATCCAGACAGGAGGTCATTGGACTCCATAGCTGTTGACAAATCCAAAGAAGACCATAACCTGTATTGTCAGCTGTAGACTTCTATCAGTGGCGGTTTGTCCATAGAGGGCGCTGGAGCGCCGCCCCCTCTGGCTCCTGCACTCACCACTGACTAATAACATTGATTCATGCATTGCATAAATCAATGTTATTGTCGCCGCTGGTCTATTCAGATGGCCGGATATGAGCGCCGACCACCTGAATAACGGCAGCTGGTTGGCTGTACGGAAGTGCCTATAAGAGCCAGCGGCTCT
The DNA here is from genome assembly GCA_029574335.1 of Rana kukunoris. NCBI lineage: Eukaryota > Metazoa > Chordata > Amphibia > Anura > Ranidae > Rana > Rana kukunoris. The sequence goes on along the minus strand of CM056050.1, from coordinate 79,931,894 downwards.
AATAGGCTTTCCGAGTACAGCCCTCAGCCTTCCGGATGCTTATCCAGGGAACGTACCGGGGTGCGTTCCTTGAATAAGACTGACAGGCGTCTCAGCCAATCAGGTTCACCGGTTCTGGCTATCAGTAACCTGATTGGCTTAACCGCCTGGGACACACACAGCCGACACCGCCAGTGACACCACACCGCCGTCACCACCGCCCAGGCTTTCCGAGTACAGCCCTCAGCCTTCCGGATGCTTATCCAGGGAACGTACCGGGGTGCGTTCCTTGAATAAGACTGACAGGCGTCTCAGCCAATCAGGTTCACCGGTTCTGGCTATCGGTAACCTGATTGGCTAAACCGCCTGGGACACACACAGCCGACACCGCCAGTGACACCACACCGCCGTCACCACCGCCCAGGTATTGTGTCTTTGTCTGATCGCACACAGGGCTGAGCATTCACACCACCAGCTTCCAGCATCCGTGCTTTGTACTACTGCACGTGGGTTGTGTCAGTGGGCTCCCCCCGTGTGTGTGTGCGGCTCCTGGGCATGCATGGGGGGGTATATATTGAGGGCGGTTGACAGCCTGAAGATCCATTTCATACTAGATGGCATAGGAGATTTAGTCATGATGATGGGTGTCATGCTGACATCTGGTTTCAATTCATTCCAAATATTGCACGAAGCCTGATGTGTGGAGGCTTCATTCATAAGCGGAGGATTTTTGTTGCAGATGGAGAAATCCATTGCTTTCATTTACAGACTTTTTATAGTATATATAATATATCTACTGCTAGTTATATGCAGATTGCTTTGGCAATTGGGGTATTTAATGGAAGGTCAGGTGTACCCCAGGAGATCAGTGTACAGGAGGGGGTGATGGACTCAGGGAGGGCATGTGTACTTTGTAGAGGGCATCTTTGTTTACAGACGACTAAACATGGCATTTGTCATTTTAAACCCATACATGACATTTATTTTATATGGAATATACATGGTATTTGTAGTTTATACAAGTCGCCTCATTTATTCATTTTTCTTTCTCGTACATCACGGGACACAGAGCGGCATATTCATTACTATATGGGTTATATGGAGTACCTTCAGGTGTGGACACTGGCAATCTCAAACAAACAGGAAGTCCCTCCCTATATAACCCCCTCCCCTAGAGGGAGTCCCTCAGTTTTTTCGCCAGTGTCTTAGGTGTTGGTCACAGAATAGCTTTGCTCCACATCCTTGGGATTAAGGGCGGGCTAACCGGATCTGTCCAAGGAGCCTCAGTGCCAAAGTGGACAGTACCCGGGCCCCAAACCGTGGGGTTTTGCCTATAATGCTCCTCTTTGGAGGGCTGGACCCTGGGCCCAGGACTTGGAGTTTGTAAAGACCATAAGTTCCTGTTTGCCAGGGTGCTATATAGGTCCAGGACAGTGGGTACCTTCATAGGACCCCAGGGCCTGAAGGTCTACTACGCTACCCACGGAGATGGGAGAAGATTGGACCGTTTTGCAAAACGTCCTGCGGCATGGAGCAGGTAAGAGGGGAGCCTGCGGGACTTGGTTCGACAGCAGGCTCTCCAGGGGAGATCTTAAGGGGGGTAGCCTGAGTATGCTCTGCATTGGCACCATGGTCACTATGTCTGATAGACAGGATGCCCTGAAATGTTTCCCCCCATAACTTGATCCCCCTACCTATCTATGTATGTTTGCTAGCTACCTGCTGCTCGCTGGTTGAAGATCTTTTAAAAAAAAAAAAAAAAAAAAGAAAAGATCTGTCTCTAGGCTAAAGGGACTCCTTAGGGGCCTGTGTTAGCCTTACCTTGCCGGGATTCAAATCTGCCGCCTGATGCGTCCTCCAACCTGCATTCCTGGGCTCCAGAGTGCGTCTCCTCCTGGGCTCTCCTCCCCCGACAGTCGCGCGCATTTATTCATTTATTGTTTATAAAATATAAACAGAAATTATAGTTTATAGAATTTAGATGGCATTTATAGTTTATAGCATATAGATGGCATTTATTGTTTATAGAAAATCAATGCTAGTTATAGAATATAGGGGGCATTTATAGTTTATAGATGGCATTTATAGTTTATGCTGGCATTGCACAGTGGCTGCGTTTGATAGCATGGCACAGTGACTGCGTTTTGATGGCATGGCACAGTGACTGCGTTTGATGGCATGGCACAGTGACTGCGTTTGATGGCATGGCACAGTGGTGCAAATTGATGGCATGGCACAGTAGCTGCGTTTGATGGCATAGCACAGTGGTGCAAATTGATGGTACAGTGGCTGCGTTTGATGGCATGGCACAGTGGTGACATTTGATGGGCACAGTAAGGCTGCAATTTTTTTTTCCGCTTGCGCCCCCCCAAAAATGTTGAGCACCAGCCGCCACTGACTTCTATAGTTTATCAGTTGATATATTTTACTGCTTTATAAATGGTAAATCAGGGTAACATGAGATTTTATTGGTGCAAGTAATGTTCTCCTTTAGTAAAATTCATCTCTCTTTGACTATAATATAATTTAAATGGCATTCAACCAGAAAAATTGATTTTAATATATATTGACTTTGAGACATACGGCAAGACAGTGGTAGGTTGCATTGGTCCATTCCCAATCACTCCATACCAATCGCATCCTCAAAACACTGTAAAGCTAACCATTACTCTACTGTCTGATTGTACGATCTCCTTTAGATTGACTATATAGGGCAAGGGCCTGACTGATTTGATACAAATCACATGGATTGTTTAGGTTTGTCCTCCTATTGCATTGTTTTGGTAAATGTAAATGGCGTTGTATAGTGTGCGGTCAGCTAACACAGTCACTTTTGTTTAGTCTATTATGACATAGAACAAATAATAATAATAATAAGAGCCTGGGTATAATTTTTGCTACCAAACCTGATGCCCGTTGTTCTGAAATGCCCTGTGTACACTTACAATAAATACTCCTTTTTTCTTTTTTTTCTTTTCTAGTCTAATTATGTGATGACCCAATAAAGTGCTTTGTGAGCATAAAATGTGGGTGGACTCTGTCTGCTCTTTCTCTTCATTTTAAATGGATTAATGTCTTTTAAATCAAATTTTGTTTCTGGCTTCATATTGATCATTTAAAAACTGAAGAAATTAAATTAACCTTTTGAAATGCCATAGAATTGCATCATGTGATGCATGGCAGCAAATGTTAATGTAAATAATAACTCCTTCACTGCCTGAGGCATCCGGGAGAAAATAGGCACGCTCATGTCTTCACAAACCTTTAAAGGTGTACCTGCATTTTTTCTCTTATCTTCTAATTTGTATTTTTTTTTTTGTTTTGTTTTGTAAAGGCACCATGTCTTATTTCTGCTGTGTTTTAATTAAATATAATATGTTGTACAATTTAGTGAGAACACACTGTGAGAGAACTTCCCAAAGGCACTATTAATACATCATAACGCATCTCTAAAACCTACCATTTTTCACAAAAGCATCTCAGAAACATGTTTTTCTTCTGGCTGCAGATAAAGTATGTGTAAACTTACCTTAAAGTGATACTCTAGGCAAAAAATATTTATCTCAGAATTCCCAGTTTTCTGTGCTCTGGGTCTGGCTGGAAGCTTCACCCTTGCCACCTGGGCGCACTAAAATGGCAGAATGCGCATACAGCAGCTAGACGCCCCCATGTGCAAGGTGCCCAATAAGGTTATTTTGCCACCTCCTGGATCAACTGTGGGTTGAACTGAATGGGCTTATGTATTTTTTCAACCAGACTAATTATGTAACCGCAGGTTTAGGTTTCTGAAATTGAACTCCATGAATATTCTTAACCTAGCTGTGCAACATAATACAGAGTGACTTTTCACATAATATATACAGTATAATTGTATATAATTTTGCTGTGGTCCAGCAGTATGTAAGCTTTACATTAAAATATTAACTGCCCAGAAAATACAATAGTACTGCTGCTCTCCCCTGAAATTGCCATGCATTGTGCCTTCTCTTAATTGCTTTTCTTCTGAAGGTACACCCCCTGAGTCTGGCCAGTCACTAGGGATTCATGACAATTAGGGGGGTTTGCCACCTAAAGCGGGGGAAAATGTGCAATGTCTGTATCGTGCCTGTGACTTTCAACCATTTCTAAATATCAAATTTGCTGGGGGGTTTGGAATACTGTAAATATAAAGAACACTGTATAAAATATGTGGAGACTTTCTTTTGATATAGTTGATGATAAATGCCTCTGTGCTGGTTATATCAGAAAATCAATATTTTCAAAATTGAAACAGTATAGGCTTATATTGATCCATGTGGCTAAATCAGGACAAAAGGCTCTGTAACAGCTTTCTCATGTTGCCTGCGCCCGCTAATGCCGGACTATCAATTTTAGCTTTCCACTGATAAATCAGCCTGAAAATTGCATGTCAGATTTTCTTTTCCCAACTAACCTAGAGATTTTTTTTTTCTTTGACCTTTAACCTCTCCTGACCTTCTGAATTGGTTTGTAACGCTGAGCCGTGTGTTAGTCAAGAAGAATCTTGAGTAAAAACATTGTCATATTATGTCTCAATCATACTAACTATATCAATTTATCGTGGATTTTATATGTACATCGTGTCATTTTGATGGTAAATAATTTATTATGTGTTTAATTGTATTTATTTTTTTGCCAGTATATTAAATTTAAAAATCGTTCATGTTTATTCACATAAAAGAGAATGTAACAGAGTTCAAGGGCATTTTTTGTGAATGAACATGAAGGTAAGGAAACAGAGGGGTTGTTGCTGTTAACAACCACATACATAAAATCTCTACTAGGAAAATGTCAGCTAGGATCTGGTTGATTGTTAAAGGAAACATTTGTATCTTCTAATAATGCATTGCTATCTTTAAACATGTTAACATGCTTTGGGAAAAGGCAGCCCATTCATGTATCAATCGGGTGGCAGCATACCACAATGCAGGTAATAAATGGACGTGACCCATTTTCAAAATACTGCATACCACAATGTGGTGTGTAATGTGTTGGACTCTACTCTATAGTGTATAGAATGAATGGCACTTCAATATCCTGCACATAGAACAGGTGCATTGGCATACATTGTGACATTGCATTTTTAAATGCAATGCACATCCACGGATCCTCATTTACGTCCAAATCTTTATTAAGAATGATCACATCACAAAAGAGATGCAATTGTTTCGGAGCTCTGCAGGACCCCTTTGTCAGGCATGTGATGTCACATACCTGGTGAAGGGGTCCTGCTTGGCTACAAAACGTTGCACTATGTCTTCTGTGATTTGATTCAATGAAGATTTGGATGTAATTGACGACCCGTGGTGTGTTGGCGAATATGTGTTTTTGATCTGTGATGTTTCCAGTTCTAGCTGGTTGTTGCTGCAGCACCCATTACTCCCACAACCTTAGCCAGGAAAGTGTGTGATGGGCATATCGATGCTACTTTTAGCCCACATTGCTGCAACGCATTAGTGTCAATATGCCCATTGCATCCTATTAACTGTCCTCTGGATTTAGCAGTAATTTCTACATTGAATACATTTTAAAAACCCTTTACTCGTAACAGGCTTGTTGAGGTGAGTGCGCTGCAGTTTTCAGTGTTAGTCACTGACAGCTGATGGAGCTCCACACCTTCACGCCTGCATGGTAGAGGGAGCTGGTTTGACTGGGTATTGATTGTGAAGTTTGCTGTTGTTTAATTACTTTTTGCTTGAGGAAATGTGCAGTATATTGATCTGTATGGCAGCATGTGAAAATCAGTTTCCCTTGGCTAGCAGTGAGTGTCATCTTTCAGCCATGATAAATGGTAACACTCAGACTTGACATAATTACTTTCTGGTGAAATAATCTTCCTGCACCTCTTCCATGTTGTTGCCACTTTTTAAGAAAAACAAATAAAAAATGTAAGCCATCTCAGTCTCCTACTTTTAATCAGTCCTATGACAGCCTTATTGTTTTCAGTGATGTCACAATGCCAAAACTCACGGACATCTCTACCAGCATTACACCTATTGAGTATTTTTATTATTCTTTTAAAATCTGTATCAAGGTATTGCCTGACAGTATCATTGTTGTTATAGGACTCCAGCCTAAACAAGGAGTCTTCTAATGGCACAGCTGTGCGGACATATTCGAGAAATAATATGCATTTTATTTGATCTAAATAGGACACCTAGGATCATTTATTGTACATGTCCCTCTGAAGATAAAACAACTGCATGTAAGATATTGTAGATTCTCTGTACAGTAAAGGGGGAACAGTCACATACCAGTCCTAAACTTTTCAATTTTTTCTCACCAATATGTATGACTGTATATAAATAAAGGTTGAAGCGCTCAGCGCTCTTTTGTTATGTGCACATATGACTGCAACAACCAGGGGGCCCCACCTCATATTACTAAGTGAACCAGCCTACTTCCCCAGAATGCCTGTTAACTCAATATATCATTTGGGGTCCCTGTACTTCCACAAAATCTGCACAGGCAGTAAACCGGACCCTGATTTTATATATATTTATTTAGGAGTTGTTCATAGAGAATATGTTGTTTTCACAGACCCTTAAAGTGTTTTTAAAGGCTATATTTTTTTTTTAAAAGGATCACTAAAGGACATTTTTTTTTTTTAGCTAAATAGCTTCCTTTACGTTCCTGCAGTCCTGGTTTCATGTCCTCATTGTTAGTTTTTTCTTTAAAGTAGCTGTAATACTTCTCTGATCTCCACACTTCCTGCTTGTCTGGCTCCTTATAAAAAAACTCATGCTAGCTTTTCACTGTGGTCCATGATCAAAGAGGTGTGATTACTATGTGTCTAAAACTCCTCAGAACCAATCAGATTCATTTTAAAAACAAACAATGCCCTGTATTTGTTTGTTTTCGTTCTGTGTGTCTCTTTACTTCACAGAAACATGAAACCAGTTTAAAAGTGGAACTAAAACTGTAGGTACATTATATGATTGATTTTTATCTATTTTTAATCATTTTTAAAGGAATCGGTTAACTTGTGTGCCTCTATACCCTGTAAACAGTCATTTCAGCAAAATAAATGTTTTCCTTTAGTGACCCTTTAAATGACAAACATGTTCTACTTACCTGCACCATGCAGTAGTTTTGCACAGAGCGGCCCCAATCCTCCTCTTCTCGGGTCCCTCACCAGAGCTCTGCCCCCCTCCGCCAAATGCCCCCATAGCAAAATGTTTATGATGGGGCACTCCTAAACCCTTTTGAGACAAAAATCTAAACAAGAACACTCGCCCTAATGGACCTCACAGGTGCTGGCTCTGCACAAGCTTGCGAGAAGAAAAAGATCCTGGACGGCCGCACACCAAAGAAGGCATCTTTATTGATATGAAATAAGTCAAATCCAAATGCAGTCACTTCATGTGAAGGGAAAAACACACAAAGTGACTGCATTTGGATTTTACTTATTTTTTTCATATCAATAATGATGCCTTCCATGGTGTCCGGCCATCCAGGATCTTTTTCTTCTCTCCTAAACCCTTTACTCTGTGTCCATAGAGACAGAAAGTGCAGCTTAGCCCCACTCCTGCTCTGTCCTCACTGGCTGTGATTGACAGTAGCGGGAGCTAATGGCTCCCGCCGCCGCATTTCATCCAGTGAGGAGCGAGTGACCGGGGACATACTCTGCTCTTGTGCTCATTACTGGATCAAGATGGGGCTGAGGGGGAAGCTGCACACTGAAGGTTTTTTACCTTCATACATACAATGCATGGAAGAAAAAAACATTGAGCCTTTATAACCACTTTAAGTTTTGGATAGTCTACATTAAGCTTCATATTTATCGATTTGGCAACGTCTTTAAATGTGGCAGTAATGCGTTGCAGTTTTTGACAATACCTACTATTTTGTACAATTGCCTAGTGAAAAGCACACCACCTTTCACCATGTGATGGTGCTGGACCTGGCAATTTCTCAGTGTGGACATTAAAGCTGCATTGTCAATAGCCAGATGCATGCCACATGCCTTTAAGTATGTTTTTAGTAAGAGTAGAGTAATTCAACAGCTTTGGTAAATACAAGTACATCGACAGGTGCCTTAAACAGAGTAGCAGCCATTTTGTTTTGCTTTTAAAGGAAGGTTGAGAGTTGTAGCTCTTTTACTCAGTGATAGGTACAGGTATAATAGAAGGTAGAAATAACAGAAGAGATGAAAGTTGATGTAGGGTTGATCTAGAACAGTGGCCTTCAAACTGTGGCCTGGGGGCCGAATACGGCCCTTTGCGTGCCTTTATCTGGCCCTCGAGACACTATTTCACCAATTGACACCAATAATGGAGCATTATTCCCCCTTCTGTCACCATCATTGTGGCACTATTCTTGTTGCTATCAACAATAAGGGCACTATTCCTCTTATTAAAACCAATGATGGGCACTGATGCTGGGGCATTTTCTAATCCAGTTGGCCACGCCTCAGCCCCCCTATAGCCTGAAGAACATTAAACTGGCCCTTTGCTTAGGTTTTTTTTCGTACAGGGAGAGCTTGAATATTTGCCAAGCACAGCTGTTATCTACTACTGGCATTGGCTTGGAGGCAATTACTATGCATGTTTATATCCCAGTAAGGTGAAATAAATATTTTGGTTAATATCCATCCACTGCATAAAAATGATGGCAAATACACTCCCTTGGAATGATTCAAGGTAATGATTCCTTTTCCAGTGTTCTCGATTTTGTTGGCTGATAATTCTTAATTGGTTAAAGTAAAGGCTGAATTTGACTAATCCTTCCAATATATCATCATAACCACATCATTCACTATACTCCTCGACCATTTACAAAGAAAAAATTTCTGGATGGCGTTTCCTTGGCATCCAGCATTGGGTTACGTCAATGACCCTTCAGTAAAGGTTGTGGCATGTTGCTGAAAACCTGTTGGTATGTACGTGCATGTGGTGTGATACGGCCCCAGGGCTCCATCCAGGTTTTTTTTTTGTAATCAGTGTTATTTAAAGAAAATCTGGCAATGGTTTTAGATCATTTTAACACAGCTGAGAAATGTTTAGGGAAAGGTCAACTTCAATGATCACCCTTCGCCAAATAAATGGGAAAGTTTTTACAATTGGGACCTTGCTTTTCAGTGAGCTGTCATAAATTTCCTGTCTGCACATCTGGGAATAGCATGGGGAAGGCAGTTCTTTCTGACTGCAGGGCACTATATTTTATATCTGACTTGTTTGTTTTCGCCTAATAATTCTGTATATGTGTAACTTCTACTGCTCTAATTTTGTCATCGTCCAAACCCAGCATTCTTTTGGCAGCTCGGTCCCTTATGGAATAGGTTTTGTTTTTCCCTTATTGCTGAATCTGGTTTGTATGCGAGTTTCCCTCCCTGCAGTTTCACCCCTAATAGCGCTCCGTTTTCTGGCAAGTCAGCTTGTACTATGACCTGTGTACAGACAGCGCCTTTCTTTAGCCCCAGCTGGCCTTTTCCTATTCACAGCTGAAAAGTGAAATGAATGCTTGGTCTAACAGAATGCAGATGAAAGCCATTCTGATCATATATAGTCATTTCCCGTAATTTTATCAGCCTTTGGATTACTTAAATGATCTCTCCAAGCTATTGTTTGTTTATATTTAAACTGTGGAAAATTTTGGGTTGGGCTCCGCTACTTTCAGGCTTGTGGAACTCAAATACATAAAAGACTTTAGGCTACTTATGTGGCCCTTTCGTTTTTAATGCAAAGCATATCTAATTCTGCAAGAGTAGTGACCGCAAATTAAATTTCATGTCAAGGTGCCACATGGCCACTGAAAATTGGGTTTTACAGTAAGTGCCCAGCTCTGTAAAGCCTAGTACACACTAATAGTTAGACGGCTCAGGAGGATCTGCTCTACTAACTATCCGATGTTAGTATGACAATCTCCCCTGCTGTTCTATTGTATTCTGATGGGTATGGCCATTGGCTGAGATCACTGATCGGGAACCATTGGCAGACCTTTTTCGGTCACGATCCTTCCGGACGGCTTCTGTCGGACCGACTGCTGTACACACGGGATAAATGTCGGCTGGTTTCTATTGAACCGTACCATATCCATTAGGCGTTATCCTAAGAGCAGGGAAAACTGTTCAGGAATAGCTAATTGAAGGAAAAGCTCAGCATTACCAGTGTGATGGTTTTCATAGATGGTCCAAGGGTAGGCAAGGGAAGAAGCTGTGGCTAAGATAAGTCTAGGTATAGTATTGCAGCATTATAGCTCAACTCAACAAGGGCACTGCTCTCACTACTAATGTAAGGCAAGTTGCAGCTATTATATACACTGGAAGAATGCTTGGACATGAGTAGTTTTCTTTTCAGTTGGCTTTGTTGTTAAAGTGGTTGTAAACCCCGGACTTGAAATATGAACAAAGCCTGTCCCTTTTATAATGTGTACTAAGGCTGCATTCACACCTGAGCGTAGCGATTTACTGTCTTTTTTTATTTATTTTTTTGATTTGAGTCAGACGGAATTTTTTCATTGGATATTCCGACTGTGTGTATGCCCCATCGGACTTTTTCTCTTTGGAAAAAATTATATCGGGAATTCCATTCATCTGTATGGAACTCCGACCGAGAAAAAAAAACACACATGCTCTGAAACAATTTGACGCATGCTCGGAAGCATTGAACTTCATTTTTCTAGGCTCGTCGTAGTGTTGTACGTCACCGTGTTTTTAACAGTCGGAATTTTGGTGTGTCTGTGTTTATGCAAGACAGCTTGAACTGCATTCTGTCGGAAAAACCTGTCAGGCGGCGTACACGTGACCGAGCTTCTCGGCAGAATCCAGCGAGAAGCTCGCTGGGAGACATATTCTGCCGAGGTTCTCGATCGTGTGTACACTTCCGACAAACAACCCGTCGGGAAGCTCGCCGAGCCAAAAAAGAGAGCACGCTCTCTTTTTCCTCGTTGTTCAATGAGGACTTTGGCTCGACTAGCTTTTTCGACCGCTTATCGGGAACCTCGTCGGGCAGAACGATGGGCTTAGCCCGACGAGGTTCTCAGGCGTGTGTACGCGGCCTCAGAGTTTATTCCGATGGAAACTCTGATCGTGTGTACAGGGCATAAGCGTATTACAAGTGATTTACAGCTTCAGGGGTTTTTGTTAAGTCAATAGTAAGCACCAGGGGGAGGGGAGCTGCTGTTTGAGCAGAAAACACACAACAAAATGCTTGTGGCAAGTTATGCAGCCAAAAATGTTTGTAATCTGCCAAATAGAAGCACATGTACTTTTTTGAGCGACAGACATTTTATTTCAGGCAACAGAATGCTCATATGTGAACAGGGGCCATTTGAAATGAATGGGATTTGGCTTTCTGAGCGTTTTTAGAGATACAAGCAGAAAATCTGTTGCTTTGATCCTCTACTATTAGAATGAGTCACTTCTGACAATTTTCTTGACACCGAGAGAAAAATAGTGAAGGGAGAGATCTCCAGCAGATTGTCAGCCTTAGCTCTGTTTTTGTGCACGGTGTGAAGAGGGTGTGTTCCTTCCCTCCAATCAGCTCTCAGAGCTCACCTTACTGAGCTCTGCAGAGTGTAACCTTGGCTTTTCTGCCCCCTTTTTCCTGAATTCACAGACAAGCTTATAAATTCTGCACTTTGTGTGGATGTAGAGAAGAGGGAGCTGCAGATAAACAGGTCCAACTTATGTAGGATTTGTTTCCTCTGTGTATCAGTTTTATGTAAGGGTTTACATCCACTTTAAGATAAGCCTGTTTTTTGTTTTGTTTTTGCCCTCCCCAGTGGCACAGGAGCTGAATTGTTCAGCTGCTGGGAGTGAAAAAAACAATGTAAGCTCTGTGTTTGGGCAGGGGCCTCTCCCCGACCCCACATACTATTATAGCAAATGCTTTTAAACAAGCACTGTTTACCACTTTTATGACTAAACGATGTAATCCAATACAATTTCCGAAAAATAGCATTTGCTATTGAAAGTACTTTCTTGGGGATTCCCATGCTGCCAACATCTCAAGTTGAAATGTCAAAACCAATGGAAAATCATTGTTCTAAAATAAGTATCTGTTGAAATTACGAAATGTAGTTTTTACTTGCAGTGAGTGAGCAGCTCATTTGCTGTCCATGAACTGACCCACTGAAGTACTGGTATATTGTGTCTTAGCTCATCCTTAGCATATATAATGGAAAATAAGAAATCCTGCTGCTGAACAAAGCTTTTTGTTTTCCTGGTTCAGACCTGAAAAATGTCACGTTTCCCCTGGTAGAGATTCTATTTTTCTGTACAGTTCTTCTCCAATGTAGGAGAACCCTAGAACTGTGTATGATAAAGACATAGCCCGAGGGTCCATTTACACCTATATGTGTGCATTGAAGCATGTGATAACACACATTCGTACACGTGGATAGGGCTTATAATTCCCTTTTTAAAAACACACTTCAAGACATGGATGTGAAGTAGTCACATAGCAAGGAACTGGATTTCACCTTGAAATGCATTATCGTGCAGTAAAGTTCATGTGCATTATTGTAGGAGAACAGATAAGTGTGAAACGGCCCCAATAGATCTTACCACAAGTTAAAAGGATTCAGTACTTTCTGTGCTTTCCCTTCCACAACACCATAAATCTCAGCATGTGCCAAAGACTCTGAGTAAGATCTGATTGGATACACTATATAGTAATGGCACATATAAAATACAATACTATTACATACTTGCATACAGCCTGAAAACATATACTTTCCAAAGTCAACATTCATTTTGCTAAGTAAAGTCTTTTTTTCTGTGTGTAGGTGTATACAAACCCGAAAAGAAAAATATAATATATTGCGAATAACCAGTCCTTTTAACCCTTCCATGCCTAAGCCTATTTTTGACATTTGTTGCTTACAATTAAAATCCATATTTTTTGCAAAAAAATTCCTTAAAACACCCGAACATTTTTATTTTTTAAGAAAAGACCCTAAAGAATAAAATGGTGATTGTTGGAATATTTTATGGCATGCGGTATTTGCACAGCGGTCTTTTAAATGCAATTTTTTGGGGAAAAATACACTTTCACTAATTTAAAAAAAACTACAAAGTAAAGTTAGCCCAATTTTTAGGGATAATGTGAAAGACGTTACGTCGAGTAAATAGATACCTAACATGTCATGTTTTGAATTTGCGCACACTTGTGAAATGGCGACAAACTAAGTCTCCACAGGCGCCACTTTAAAAAAATGGTTACCAGGTTAAAGTTACAGAAGAGGCCTTTTGCTAGAATTATTGTTCTCACTGAATACTGTAAGTTTTTTTCAAATCGGTACCTGAGGCAGCTGAGTAAACTGAAAGTGATGTTGCTACCGGGATTTTACCAGAGACTCGTTCATAGCTGAATCCAGCTTTGTTTGGGTCTCAGTCTAGCTGGCGGACTCGCTGGCTGATGGCTAGGGTCTCCTCTGAGACCCTAGCCATCAGCCAGCGCGTCCGCCTGGTCGCCTGAATGTAACGTGATAACATTGCATCCGGGCCTCCTAGAGTCATAAAAATTGCCGTGGACCATCGGTTTAGCCACATTGGTTGTTATCACTAAAGAGCCAACCACCCGCTATAAAAAATTGTACTGGGGTGATGCTTGCAGTTGCAGGCATCACCCCGGTATAACCCCTTTAAGCCATGAACGCAAACTTGCGTACGGTCGGAGTGAAGGGGTTAATGAGGTGGCTGTGTTTCTTTTTTTACATTTACTTTTTTACCCTTTATTTTCACCTGGTAATCCTATCAGTAGAGAAAAAAGAAAAAATAGTGTACTACAGCGCTAATTAAATAATTAATCCTAGGAACACCAAAATAAAAAACTAAATAACACAGCTGCTATCCATGTGATACCAAATCAAACAGTGAGAAAAATATTATATAATAGGATGCGCTAATATTAACTTATAGGTGTAAATCATACAAACAAACAAATCAAACAAACAAACAAATCAGGGAGAAACAGTCTCCATATGTGTTAGAATTCATGTGATTAGTCCTAAATCAGGTGCACAGTGAAGGCAGCAGCACGGATTCCATAGAGGAACAAAACATAACATGAATGATGCCCTCCTTCACTAAGAGTGTGGATCCCAGTCCTTCAAACTGTGAATCAGGTGATCAGGCACTCGTATGCGGATAGATATGAAAAAGAAAAAGAAAAAGAAAACCTCATTGCACAAACATCAAGTAGCAGGCGGATAATGCGATCCAAAAACATCAACAGATGCACTCACGAATCCCCGCTTAGTATAAGCATGATACGCCACTCAGTGTGCTGTCTCCTCAACTCGATCCGATAGACTCGGATTCGATCGTAGACTCCTCCCTACGCGTTACGTCACGGGCACGCGACTTATATATATATAGAGGGGCAGTGTTGTTACGCTAGACCATTGGTTCTCAACCTTCTAGTGTCGTGACCCCTTGATAAAATTTACCAAGTTGTGGGAACCCCTAACAGTAAAATTATTTTTGTAGCGTAGGTTGTCAGCACCCAAGGCAAGACCAGTAATTTGCACTCCTAACCCACGGATACTTAGCGCTCCCTGAGTCCCTTCCACTCGTACGGTATTAAAACCCCTTATGGTACTCACTGTGTCTCCGCAGCAGTGACACCTATGCCAAAATCAGGAGATCGGGTCTCCTTCAGCCCCTCCCACTTCACATTCCTCACCAGCCAGCTGACATCTAGTCTCTGCCCCCCAGTCACGCCGTGAACTAAAGCTCCAGGGACAGCCCTGATGGGTAACCATGAAAAGGCTGGGAGAGCGGTGCAGGATTCAGGAACAGCCCAGGATTCGGTGACCCCTGGCAAATTGTCATTCGACCCCCGAGGGGGTCCCAACCCCCAGGTTGAGGACCACTGCTCTAGACTGTTCTCGTAAAGTTGGTCTATAAAGAAGATATCTTAAAAAGCTGATAACACTGTTTGAAATTTCAGTTTAGTGCAAAGCAAATTATAAGCTCGATGGATTTCTAGCAGGAGAACCTGAATTATTTCCTGTACATTTAGAAAAAGTACTGAAGAAAATAAATCTTAATGCAGCCACCACATCAAAGAATTGGTAATCTGGAGCATGTACCAATTTTTTCCTTGTGTTGCACCCCTTTCTGCCCACCCTAGCTTCCCTTTAACTGGGCTTGTATGCCTGAGGAGGTGGGAAGGCCTAGTCATGTGAGAACTGTGATTGGCTGTCATAGTGGTCACATGATTGGGAGTCGGTCCCACAGGTTTCTGATCCTTCGTACAGACCAAGAGTGTTTTTTGACAACTAGGTCTCTGTAGTGTGAGTGTGATCTCAGTACAGAAACCTATGTGTGCACCATGTGGGCAGGAAAAACCCACTCTCTTTGCCACCACTCATATGCATTACATGGGCAGCAAAATGTTAAATATAGTTTACCTACTGACATTAGGATTGATTTAATTAATCTGTTGTCAGGGAGCTAAAAGAATCACAATAGAGAAAAGATAAACAATACACGATAATGTAAATTCCAATAAAGGATCAGAACAGGAAATTAAAATTACAAATTTATTTTCAAATGCACATTTACTAAACGACGCATTTTCCATTTTTCTTGCATTGTGATTATTGGCTGTAGTGTTCATAGTTCCAAAGGTTAGCAAACTCCAACCAGCTTGATTGAAAACAGCCTTTCTGCATTCAGTGGTTTTCTGCTTTGATTATAGCCATTTATAACAATTATTAAAAGATTAGCCTGTTCCTGGAGAATACTTATGGAACATTTTAAAAGGATTATAATGGAGGTTTATTGGATTTTACACAAAGCGCATAAATTGCTGTTTTCTGCTTGCAAGCTGGTGATTATTCACATTTTTGTTTTAAAGTGCCATGGTTTTCTAAGGTCTGTTGAGGAATTTAGAAGATTTTGTGTACTAGAAAGTATTGTTAAACCATTTACAGTGCCTTGAAAAAATATTCATAGCCCTTAAAATTTTCCAAAGTTTTCCACATGTTACAACCACAAACATAAATGTATTTTATTGGGATTTTTTTGTTTTGGACCAACACAAAGTGGCACATAATTGTGAAGTGGAAGGAAAATGATAAATGTTTTTTTTTTTTTTACAAATATCTGAAAAGTGTGGTGTGCATTTGTGTTCAGCCCCCCTTTACTCTAATACCCCTAACTAAAATCTAGTGGAACCAATTGCCTTTAGGAGTCGTCTAATTAGTAGAGTCCACCAGTGTGTAATTTAATCTCAGTATAAATACAGCTGTTCTGTGAAGCCCTTGGAGGTTTGTTAGAGAACCTTAGTGAAGGCCACGAAACACACCAGAGAGCTCAGATTTAAAGTTGTGGAAGTTTAAAGCAGGGTTAGGTTATAAAAACTTGTATTTTACTAACATCAGTATTAGTTTATTATCAGATATTATTTTCAGTATTTCATAGGGTGCGTATCATAACGAATCATCCAATTTATTACAGATATGCAAGTACTGTTTATTATTAATAGTATATTATGTGGTTCTCTTTTTTGAATGTTCAGTGTATTGATTTTAAGTTAGTAAAACTTAAAATCAATACACTGAACATTCAAAAAAGAGAACCACATAATAATAATGTATATGCTGTTTGCAGAATAATTTGTTGCAGCAATGGATGTGAGGCTGCGGTGGTGAAATGATGGCTCATCATGGCAGTTTCTCACATCCTGGCTCCATTGATAGCTGTACTTCGCGATCATGGGGACATGATAGGTGCGTATGCGCTAGATGGACACTCACGTGATCGGCATGGAAAATCTATAAAGGAAGTGGGGGAGAGCTCAGTGGCCAATCCCATGAATAAGCATACATTGCGAAACATGTCGGGGGCGTGGCCACAATCTTACTAGCTTCACTCGTTTTCTTCCTTTTGTGGGATTATACATAAGGCCGCGTACACACGATCAAATCTGTCTGCTGGAAACGGTCTGCTAGACCGTCCCAGCAGACAGATTCGATCGTGTGTACGGGCGAGCCGACGGATTTGGCCACCCGACAGATTTCAAAGCATGCTTTGAAATCTATCGGGTGGGAACCCGTCCGCCCGACATGTCTGCTGGTTAGTACACTTACCAGCAGACATGTCGTCTCGCACCGGCGCCGAATGGATTCGGCGCATGCGCGGAAGTGTTTTACTTCCTGGTGCGGTGACGTGGTGGCGTCAACGTCACCGCCACATCAGCGCGCCGTCTGCTGGCGGGGATTTTGGTTTGCTCGTGTGTACACGCGAGCAAACCAAAATCCAAACAGACAGATTTGTTCAAATCGGTTGGACAGACCGTTTTGAACAAATCTACTGCCTCGTGTGTACGAGGCCTAAGAGATTCAGCCTAACACGAGAGTGAAAAGCAGATCCATTTGGCGAGTGCGTTTTTCAGAGGGATGTTGTCACGGCACGGTGGTGTGGTGAAAGATTTACAGGAACAAGAAATTTTTCATTAATTTTTCATAAATTTTGTTATTCATTTATGGACTTTATATCACTTGTCACGTGGTGTTATTTAGTTTATATGTCACTATTATTTATTTGTTTTATTATTAGTATAGATATTTATGTAGTAGCACTACTATTGCTTCATCTCAATCAGTAAGGTTTGAGTTCTGTTTCACAATTAATATATTAAGTAGCAGCTTTAGTTTTGTTCATCACTATTATCCTTTGGCGCAGTGGTGATAGAGGTTATTCAGGGCGCTCATATACTATATCTACAACATATTATAAAAAAATATTGCAAGCTTTGAACATCTCACAGAGCACTGTTCAATCCATCATCTGATAATGGAGAGAGTATTGCACAACTGCAAACCTATCAAGACATGGCCATCCACCTAATCTGACAGGCTGGGCAAGAAGCAGCCAAGAGGCCCATGGTAACTCTAGAAAAGCTGCAGAGATCCACATCTCAGGTGGGAGAATCTGTCCACAGGACAACTATTATTCGTGCACTCCACAAATCTGGCCTTTATGGAAGAGTGGCAAGAAGAAAGCCAAAGCCATTGTTGTAAGAAAGCCAAAAGAAGTCCCATTTGCGAGAAGCCATGTGGGGTATACAGCAAACATGTAGAAGAAGGTGCTCTGGTCAGATGACATAAAATCAAAACGCTGTGTGTTGAAAAACAAACGCTGCTCATCACCCCGAATACACCATCCCCACCGTGAAACATGGTGGTTGCAGCATCATGTTTTGGGGATGCTTTCCTTCAGCAGGTACAGGGAAGCTGGTGAGAGTTGATGGGAAGATGGATGGAGCCAAATAGAGGGCAATCTTAGAAGAAAGAGTCTGCAAAAAACTTGAGACTGGGGCAGAGTTTCACCTTCCAGCAGGACAATGATCTAAACATACGGCCAGAGCTACAATGGAATGGTTTAGCTCAAAGCATATTCATGTGTTAGAATGGCCCAGTCAGAGTCCAGACCTAAATTGAATTGAGAATCTGTGGCAAGACTTGAAAATTGTTGTTCCCAGATGCTTGCCATCCAATCTGACATTACTTGAACTATTTTGCAAAGAAGAATGGGCATAAATGTCACTCTCTAGATGTGAAAAGCTGGTAGAGACGTACCCAAAAAAACTTGCAGCTGTAATTCCAGAGAAAGGCGGTTCTACAAAGTATTGACTCAGGGGGGGGGGGGGCTGAATACAAATGTACTTTTTATATATTTATTTGTAAAAAAGTTTGAAAACCATTTATCATTTTCCTTCCACTTCACAATTATGTGCCACTTTATGTTGGTCTATCACAGCCATTCTCAACCAGGGTTCCGTGGAACCCTAGGGTTCCTCCAGAGGTGGCTAGGGGTTCCTTAAACTGTGGCTAATTTACCTCCTGTTTGATGGTGCCTACATAGTTCAGAGCCAATTCCACTTGGATCTTCATAGTTCTCTGTAAGGGGGGCATTCTAAGGGGGGCATTCTTACCACTACTGTAAATTAGGGCATTCTTCTCACTGACCACCAAAGTAAGGGGCATTGTTCCCACTGACCCGCAGTGAATGGGTTTTATCAGGGGTTCCCCGAGACCTGAAAATTATTTTTAGGGTTCCCCAGCGGTAAAAAGGTTGAGAAAGGCTGGTCTATCACATAAAATAGCAATAAAATACATTTACGTTTTCGGTTGTAACATGACAAAATTTGGAAAAATGTCAAGGGATATGAATAATTTTTCAAGGCACTGTATATGATTAGTATATTACTCCTGGAAATAGCCTGCAGAAATGTAAACACATGCTTGCATTTATTATGTCAGTGTAAAAAGGTTCAGAAAAAAATTACCCTAAGGAGATGGGAAAGGGAAGAGATACTGGGCAATTTCTATGTCCTGCTTTTGAAATCTTCCCAACCTCTTCAATATTTAGCTCCAAGAAATGAATATGTTCATCGTATGGTCATTTGTGCCAGGACTGAAAGCTTGCTTTGTGTGCCCAAAAACAAGTATTTTTTTTCAAATGTGCCCATTAATGAGTATACCAGAATCTGATAATCCATCTAAAAAACAACTGTTAATCTGTTGAAGTGGTTCTAAAGGCTCAAGATTGTTTTACTTTAATGCATTCAATACAATAAGGTACCTGAGCCCCATCTCGAGCCATTGATGTGCAGGAGAGCAGCTGCTCCCCCAAGTCTCTCTCTCCTCATTGGCTCAGACAGCAGCCAGCCAATAACAGCCAGTGAGCCAATGAGGAGAGAGCAGGCGTGGGGCACAGTGCATGGCTCAGAAGCCCTCATAGCAAGAGCCTTGCTATTCGGGGCAATAACATTTATCATAATTAGATTAGTAAAAGATGATTTCTCATTGGTTGACATGGATTATAGGACTTGATGCTTACTGCTTTACACACTACCTAATGCCGCGTACACACGATCATTTTTTGTGATGAAAAAAAACAACGTTTTCTGTGAAGTAAAAATCGACGTTTTTGAAACGTCACTTTTTAAAGACGATGTTGCATACACACCATTGTTTTTTTCACAAAAAGCGAGGTTATGTTAACCACTCTTTTCCATTGAAGCTCGCTTCATAACTAGCTTCTGGGCATGCGCGGGTTGAAAAACTTAGTTTTAAACAACGTTTTTGCTACACACAGTGACTTTTTTTTTTTTTTATAAATTTTTAATTTATTTCAGAGTTTGCGTTACAGATTTTACATTTCATATCTTCCAAATTAATTACAGTTGTTACACATAAAGAGGGTAATGGTGGAGAGGAATCCCCCCTTTCCCTCCATCTCCCCCCCCCCCTCTTGTCTGTGTGAAACAAAAAACGACGTTTTGAAAAACGACACAAAAAATTCAAGCATGTTGGAAATTTTTTTTGGTCGTTTTTTTTTTAAGACAAAAAACGACGTTTTGCCCACACACGATCAATTTAAATGACGTTTTAAAAAACGACGTTTTTTTTCATCGCAAAAAACGACCGTGTGTACGCGGCATTAGAGAAAAAGCTGGATTGTGGATAGCTGTGTTTGTATGTGTATATCTACCTATAGGAACACTTTATATCTACCCAATCTGCTCTTCGGCCCCTTAATAATTAAAAGATAAGGATTCCAGTTCCCCTCATGGTTTAGATTTTCCTACAACAACTGTTCCAAAATAACTGTGATTGAAAGAAAAAAGGATATGTAATGTGAAAAGAAAAATCCCTGCTGTGTTTATGAGTATACTTTGTTTCTGTTGGGAAATAGTCCTTTGCATAGTCTGAAAGGAGCTTTGTTGAAGGTCAGGACCCTGGAATTAGGACCTCTGAATAGTGAGCCCTGACCCCTTGTGTCTCGTCATGTTCCTGTGTCGATGGTTATAATACTTAAAAACGTCTTTCTTTGCAGCGGAAATATGAAGTTGATTAAGCTGCTGGTAAGTGGGTATGAGAGCAGTTAAGCACAGGCTATAAATCTTGCTTCACAGTCCTCTGTCTTCATATTGTTCAGCTAATGATATCTGTGTACATGAATCCTGAGTACCGCTATGGCCTTCAGACTGTAATGTAGTTCTTATGGTTAGTTATACTATGTGTGTGTGTGTAAATTTGTTTTGTGCAGTTGTAGCATTTAAAATGCTCTGACATTTAAAATGTACCATTTTTAAACAAATATTGTGTATATTGCAGTTTACCTATTTTTAGATGTGGTAGCTGTATTTGTTTTCACTTTTCCGACTAAGACATTTTTTAGGAAGTCCAGAAAATTGTTGTTTCTGCCTTCATTTCCCTTGTCATTTCTTGGGAGCTTAAAAGAAAGCACAAACGACTTTATCTTTAGGCTCCATTCACACCTAGGCATCTTGTCGCCCGACGCTGTAGCAGGCTGAAATACGCTGGAGGGGCGAATTTACATTGTCGGCTATGGAGATGGTTCACATCTCTACGCCAAACGCCGTACGCCTGAAGCTTGAAACAAGTCCCGGACCCTTTTTTTCAGGCATCTTCGGCGTTCGGGCATAGCCGACAATGTAAAAATCACCCCTCCAGCAATACGCCGCATACCGCCTACGCCTAGGTGTAAATGCAGCCTTATTGTGCAACTACTACTTGTCCCATCAATCCACTATGTAATAGAGACTAAAGAGGTTGTAAACCCAAAAATGGAACTTCTGCTTTAAGAGCAGGTGACCCCCTGATATGCCACGTTTGGCAAGTATTTTTTTTTTGGGGGGGGGGGGCGACGGAAGCCCTCTTTTTAGCAGGGTTCCAGCTCCGCGGCACCAGAAGGAAGTTCACCTCTCCCCCCTCCCTCTTGGCAATCATCTGGGACATGTCACAGGTTCCAGATGATTGCCCGGCCAATCAAGGCATGCAGTGCGGCTTGAAGCCACAGCCGGGTGCCCACAGTCCCTATGCCATCACCGCAGAAAGGAGAGGGGCTTTGTACGCTTGCATCGCTGGATCCTGGGACAGATGAGTGTCTGAATTAATAAAAGTCAGCAGCTACACTTTTTGTAGCTGCTGACTTTTTTTTATATGGGTGGAACTCCGCTTTAATACGTTCTATGCATTAAGGTGAAAAACCTCCGGTGATGCAGCAGCCCCCCAGAGTCAACCCTTTTCTTATCTGAACCCAATCTTCCCAGCGGCGGGGAGGAGCCGGTATCTTGGGCCCTGATTGGATAGATTGATAGCCGCACAGCCATTCGCTTCCGCTGCTGTCAATCAAATCCAATGACATGGGGGCGGGGCTGAGTCCAGCTCCCTGTGTCAATGGACGCAGCAGCAGGACACGGGAGCATGCCCATATGAGTGCCTGAGGGAGAGTGGCTCTCCAATGGGGCACTTGAGAAGAGGAAGAGCCATGAGTGCCGCTGAGGGACCCCAGAAGAGGAGAATTGGGGTCACTTGTTTTTTTAAATGAACCTTTAGATATCCTTTAAAGCCTAGTACACACTAAGGCCGCGTACACACGACCAAATCTGTCTGCTGGAAACGGACTGTCCCAGCAGACAGATTCGATCGTGTGTACGGGCGAGCAGACGGATTTGGCCAGCCGACAGATTTGAAAGCATGCTTACCAATCTGTTGGCTGGGAACCCGTCCGCCCGACATGTCTGCTGGTTAGTACGCTAACCAGCAGACATGTCTTCTCGCACACGCGCCGAATGATTTCGACGCATGCGCGGAAGTGTTTTACTTCCTGGTGCAGTGACGTGGCGGCGTCAACGTCACCACTACGTCAGCGCGCTGTCTGCTGGCGGGGATTTTGGTTTGCTCGTGTGTACACGCGAGCAAACCAAAATCCAAACAGACAGATCTGTTCAAATCGGTCGGTCCGACTGATTTGAACAGATAGATTGCCTCGTGTGTACGAGGCCTAAGGCCTTATGCACACTGGACGTTATAAAAAAGGCAGTAAGGCAGTTAGCTGTAGAAAGCTGCAGAGTTTTTCAGTGTTTTTGTTTGCGTTTTTTAACAATACTATACTCTCATAAAAGCTTATGGCTCAAATATGCAGAATAGCCACATTTTCAGCGTTTTTTTTTTGTCTTTTTTTAAGCTGTTTTCAGCGTTGAAAGGTTAAAAATTGATAACTGCACAGCTGAAAAACTCCTCTCAAAACATGCTATTTCTGGGGGGTGTTTCCAGCCAGAAAATGCTTCTGACAGAAACTGCTGATAACGGCCTATGTGTGCATGAATACATAGGATCACATGCTGGGGAGTTTATTGGCTGCAGAAAAAAACGTCTGAAGCCATAAATGGCAGCTGTAAAAACATCCAGTGTGCATGAGGCCTAATAGTTTACTATACTAACAGTCTAATGTTAGTACAGCAATCTCCCCCTCTGAGCTGTTGTGTTTTGACAGGGGGGCGGCCCCCTGCCAGAACACTCCAGTCACCGCGCTCTGCTGGTGGCTAAGAGCGCTAATGGGGAGCCACTTCTTTCAAATTGGCTGACATATCCACGGGCGGAATGTCGGCTGTTTTTTATTGAACCAGCCGATGTCTCCCGACATTCGGCCCGTGTGTACTAGACAGATGCGTTTGAAGCCTAGATTGTGTGAAAACCATTGCTCCCTACACAGAAACAATTGAGGAACAAGTGTAGATACGAAGGGACAGGAAGTGCATTATTTGGAGGAACACCACATAACAATAAAATAAAACGAATACAGCGACCATAACTGACTGGGAAACTGCTTTGTATATTAGGTTTGTGTATTTAGTTATGCTTTAGGTTAACAAGGTTACAGCCTACTTACCTAGGACTAACTTTCATCTTAAAATTTGATCTGTGCACAAGACCTCACCTCAATTCTCTGTGGATGTTGATAATTGGATCATGAAAATATGTGCTGCAAAGGACAAAATTACCCACATCCGGGGATTTTTTTCAGGGGGAACTTGGAGGAACTCAGTTCCACCACCTTTGGCTCAGACCCTTTGGTGCCTGCTCACCACAATCGCTTGTAAACACAGAAGTCTGGTTTCTGTGTTTACAAGTGACAGCTCTGCACTCTGTGTGTAACCCCCCCCCCCCCCTGAACTCTACACACTGTATGTAATGCAATCCTGGTATTTAATGCCCCTTTAAGACCCTTCTACTGTTTGTGAAATCTGAACGGGGTCGTGGTTGAGTTCCTGCACCTATTTTCTGAGAAAAAAAGCTCTGCCCACATCTGATTAGAAATGGTGTGTCCTACCTAGCTGTTGTGGCTGGTTTATGTACTTATATATAAAGCAATTAAAGTGTAAAGTCTGGTGCACGCTAGCAGTTTCTTTTCGTACAACCCAGTAGGAAGAAGAGCTCAGGAGGAGCCGCTGTACTAACAATCCGATGTAAGTATAGCGATCTCCCCCACTAAGTTATTGTGTTCTAACAGGACGACTCCCCCCCCCCAGAACACAATAGTCAGCCAGTGGCTGAGAGCACTGATCAGGTGCCAATCGGCAGACCTTTTTTAGTAGAAGCCAGCCCGGCTGCCGTACATGGGCCGAATGTCAGCTGATTTCTTTTGAACTGGCCTATGCCTTCTGATATTCAGCCTTTGTGTACGGCCCCTTAATGTAGGCCCTGATCATTTACTTTTCCCCACCACTTTTATGTAATCAAAGTAATGCTGCGTCATCAAAACTGTGATTCAATAGCGAAGGAACAAAAATTTACTAATGTAATCTGTGCGCTCTCTTCCAATCGGCAAGCTTTTTGTTAGATTCACAGTATTACCATGCAATACATTAAAGTCCAATTGAGGCTTAGCCAGAAAGTGTCAGTACCGTAAGCCAAAGTGTAAGTTCAACTTTTACAGAAAATCTGTAAAGTGAGCTTACACTGGGCCACCCCCCCACCCCCGGTCCAGCTGTACCTGAGGCAGGCGATCACCTGCTAGGAGACATTGGGTGGCAGCTTCGCCAGTTTGGGGATTTAAAATCCCTGTGGCTTTCTCTCTTCTTCTCCCCCGCTGACAGGATGGGCTAGGCGGGTTTCGATTGGTTGCGCCATCCATGTAACGGCGCTAACCAGTTAGAATGCCTCCTATACACACCTTTACGAGATACGTTTAAGAGATTAAACCGCAGGGATTTGAAATCCTCGGCCTAGTGAATCGACTACCCGATGTCTCCTAGCGGGTGATTGCCTGATCGCGTTACAGATTTTCTGGGAAGGTCAACTTACCCTTTAAATACTGATGTGCAAGTAATAAAAGGAAGCTAGTAAAAAGAAATTCTTGTATACATACCTTCACGTCAGGGGTCTTTGATCTGTTCATGTGACATACAGGGGTTTCGTCCTCTTCCTCTCCTTTTTGTCCAGCAATAGGTAGTCCTCTATAATGCAGAAAACACCATTAAATTGTGAGTGCAGGTCACTGTGGTAATGCATCTCTGGGAGGGGTCCATGAAAAGTAAAACGAGCAGAATACCATCTATGCTCTTGTATAACATACCAAAATATGCGATCAATGTTGTACAAAAAAAAAAATGGCCTGTACCTGCTGAAGCAGCTGAATTTTAATCCATCTGTGGTCAGCTTTAGAAAAACAGGACCATAACAAGGAGGTATATAAACTTTTTACCATTTTACTTCTACCTTTTTTTTGCTTTCTGTCTCCATTAGACCGGTTTCCTATTAATCCTTTCCCTCTCCCCCTGTCAGTAGGAAAGGAACTGTGGGGAAATCTACCCATTGGGGACACAACAATGAAAGCCTACCCAGGGTTTTTTTTTACTTTTCCCACTCTGTCCAAAACAAGAAAAAAAGTTTTGCCCAACATCAAACTTTTATGGCAAGAAAAATGTATCGGCCATTACATTGGTAGCTGATGAATTTTTCATCAACATTTCTACAGTCATTTACTTTTTTTTATATAATGCAGACATTTTCCGACAAAGAAACTTCTGGAAAAAAAAGCCTGTCATAAGGCCGACTGAAAAATGACTTGTCTAAATGCTATATTCCATTTCATGGGAACATATTTGTTCCTATCAACACCTGTGATGATAGCTGCAAGTTGCTGTCTGTAGTAGTGTCAGGTTTATACTGAGTTTACAGGCTTTGGGGATTGCAATTAGATATATTTTCTCATTGCACTTTCAGTGCCATGACTTTTATCTTTCAACTATAAGTAAAGCTTTTCCTTCCACTTGTTTCCATTTATTTCGGACCGATGAGAGAGATTAGTAAAATATAGCATGTTTCGGGTTGATTAGTGATACAGAATGAAAAGATCAGTTACTGGTGAAATCCAGACATGCTGACAGCAGAAACTTTGCTGTTTGAACTAAAACATTGCATTTGGTACTTCCACACACAATAGATCCTGCACCTTATGGATGAAATGTTCATGGTAAAAAATTGGAATGCAGCTGTCATCTCAGCGTTTTTGGAAAAGGGAGAAAGAGCCTTTTTATTGCAGACAGTTGGCCCACTATGCCTTAAAGTGGAACTAAACCCTCTTATCCTTTACAGCCAAGGAAGCTGCCATCTTAGCCTCTGTTTGATCTGCAGTTGCCATGTTGCTGCACATGCGATCAGTTATGACACCAGCCATTTGATGGCTTGACAGTTGAAAACAACTGTGGCAGTTATCATTTACAGCATGCCTTCAGTGCAACTGTTTTGGGAAAAGTTAAAGCAATGAGTTTAGTTCCGCTTTAAGCTGACTATGTACTGTTTAGTCTGCTTATACAATCTCCTTTGGATATACCATCAGCTATGTGGTACAAGGGCTTACCTGATTTGATACAAGTTGAACAGATTGTTTGTCTAGCCCTTATATTACATAGTTTTGGTGCATCTAAAGGAGATTGTATTGTTCTCCACTTCAGACTAAAAAACAAAAGAGAAAAAATTGATAACCACACTCCAGGATAAAAGCCACAATCAAAGTTTATAACTTATGGCAAAACTTTTTTTTTGCAGAAGGATTAGAACATCTGTCAGTTTTTTATTGCTGGCTGTGCCGCCATTAGGGAGATCCACCCTCTCTATTTGTCCTGTTTACCACAATCATCATCATTGAAAGTGAAAGTAAAAAAAGTGTCTCCAGAAAAGTAAGAGAGGGGAAATCTTCCAATTGGGACACTTGGTCTAGTGACCTGGGGGTCCCCAAAGAATTCCCATAAGTTGCTGTGATTTCCTCTCATTTCCTGTTTGGCTATGGGACAGGAATTTAAGGAAAATGTCCTCAATGGGATAAAGATGGTGAAAAAAAAATCTTATTACCCTCCCTTGCTCTATTCAAAATGGAAAAAAAAAGGTTTGCCTATAGGTCTACTTTAGGTTGCATCAACATATATGCAAAAGGCAGCATTCTATTCACATTACAGGAGAGTGACATGCTCGCAATTAAGCCGGTTCACACAGCTCCGGTGCCCCCGAGGTCCGCATTTGCAAAGGGTCCTGTGTGTCTTCTGGTCGGATTGAGGTGTGAAGTCAGGCAAAAATTCAGACCTGATTTGCAACTGAATCGTTTACACATATATACACATATATACCATATTTTTCGCTCTATAAGACCCACCTGACCATAAGACGCACATAGGTTTTAGAAGAGGAAAACAAGAAAAAAAATATTCTTAACCAAATGGTCTACTAAAATATTTACCAGTGCCAATGAAATGCAGCCTGACCTATGCCAAAGAAATGCAGCCTGATTAATGCAGCCTGACCATTGCCATTGGCACTATGTAGCGCTCCTCTTACCTTAACTATGGATACTGTAGCTGTGGCTGGCTCCCGCGTCCTCTGTGGCTGGCTTGCTTCCATGTCCTCTGTGGCTGACTAGCACCCTGGCCCTGCTGTGGATGGGTCACAGTGGCTGGCTGGCTGCTATGTGTTGGTGAGTCATCCTGTGTGGATGGCTGGCACCCTGGCTCTGCTGTGGGTGGGTCACTGTAGGTGGCTGGCCTGGCTCTCTGCTGTGGGTCAGTGGGTGGGTGGCTGGCATGGTGCACCCTGCTGTGGGTGGCTGGTCTGGCTTGGTGCACCCTGCTGTGGGTGGCTGGTTTGCATGGTACACTCTGCTGCGGGTGGCTGGCTCCCTACTCTGAGTCAGTGAGTGGGTGGCTGGCAGTGGGGGCACTGATAGTGGTGGGGTGGCTGACAGTGGTGGGGTGGCTGACAGTGGTGGGGTGGCTGACAGTGGTGGGGTGGCTGACAGTGGTGGGGTGGCTGACAGTGGTGGGGTGGCTGACAGTGGTGGGGTGGCAAACAGGGGTGGGGTGGCAAACAGGGGTGGGGTGACAAACAGGGGTGGGGTGGCAAACAGGGGTGGGGTGGCAAACAGGGGTGGGGTGGCAAACAGGGGTGGGGTGGCAAACAGGGGTGGGGTGGCAAACAGGGGTGGGGTGGCTAACTGACAGTGGTGGGGTGGCTAACTGACAGTGGTGGGGTGGCTAACTGACAGTGGTGGGGTGGCTAACTGACAGGGGTGGGGTGGCTGACAGGGGTGGGGTGGCTGACAGTGGTGGGGTGGCTGACAGTGGTGGGGTGGCTGACAGGGGTGGGGTGGCTGACAGGGGCGGGGTGGCTGACAGGGGCGGGGTGGCTGACAGGGGCGGGGTGGCTGGCTGACTGAGGTGGGGTGGCTGGCTGACTGAGGTGGGGTGGCTGGCTGACTGAGGTGGGGTGGCTGGCTGACTGAGGTGGGGTGGGGTGGTTGGCTGACAGGGGTGGGGTGGCTGACAGGGGTGGGGTGGCTGACAGGGGTGGGGTGGCTGACAGGGGTGGGGTGGTTGGCTGACAGAGGTGGGGTGGTTGGCTGACATAGGTGGGGTGGGGTGGCTGACAGAGGTGGGGTGGGGTGGCTGACAGAGGTGGGGTGGGGTGGCTGACTGGGGTGGGGTGGCTGACTGAGGTGGGGTGGGGTGGGGTGGCTGACTGAGGTGGGGTGGGGTGGCTGACTGAGGTGGGGTGGGGTGGGGTGGGGTGGCTGACAGAGGGGGAAGGGTGCTGACAGAGAGGTGAGCTGAAAGAGATAAGTGGGCTGAGAGAGTGATCAGAGGGAGACCTCAGGAGACACACAGCACGCCAGGCAGAGAGGCGGGACTCACACATGCAGCTGGTCCGGTCGCCAAATCTGACGGAACAGCACGATCCCTCAGACCAGCCCCGCCTCCACATGTTAAACGCTCTGCCGCGGCCAATCACAAATGACATCTATCGGCCAATCACAGGGCGCTCGTCGCCCATCGCTTAGCACGGCTCGCAGTGGAACATTTCGAACAGAACAAGTGTTCTACAGCTTCTGGTCAGTCCGCCCCTGCAATTGTCACTACACCGAGAGGCTGTGAGAGAACGGGTGGGGGGCTCTGCAACTTTCTTATGCAGGGGAAAAAACACAGCACTGAGCGGGTTGCTGGCAGTGGTGAAGGATGTTGTGGGGGACGGCAGTGACAGGAGGCGTTGCCAGCGGCGGCAGGGGGCGGTGCCTAATGTACATTCACTCTATAAGACGCATAGAGGTTTTTCCCCATATTTTTAAGGGAAAAAAGTGCGTCTTATAGTCCGAAAAATACGGTATATATATATAAACACACACACAAATCAGAGCGTCCAATTCAACTCATTAGGGGTACAGTCCGTTATAGATTTCAGCCTTGGGTGACCAAATCTTTCTTCATGGTCCATCCTGTGCAAAGGTTTTATTGTGTATGGTGGACAGTGCAATGTTTAAGAACCTCATACATGCAACAGCCTTGTATTAAGCACATAATCCATCAAGACCATTCAGTATCAGTGTCTCTCTCCCAGCCTTCATTGTGGGAAGGCACACCATGCATAGCTTGTATTTTAGCTAAATAAAATGATGCTAAACATACAGGCCCAGATTCACAGAGCGATTACGCCTGCGCAACAGGAGATGCGCGTCCGTAAGTCTAAATGTGTGCGTGCGTTTCGATGCACGGCATCCCCAAAACGAGATACGCAAGAAATCTACTTTTTTTTGGTCCGGCGTAATTTCGTTAGACAGGCACATCCGTCCGCGCAAAACTGCGCTAGACAGACCATTGATTTGCTAGTCAAATATGCTAATGAGGGACTTACGGGGATCCACAAAAGAACGTTGGGGCAGCGCAGGCTACGCAGTGTGCGCAACAGCAAAATGTCCTGTCTAAAATTAGACCATATAAAAGCTGGTCTAAAAAGAGAAAAAAAGTCTACTTGTTAGATAAAGCAACACTGTTAGTGAGGAGCTCAGCAGTCACACGTGTTGCACAACAATCTGTATGCCAACATGCCAGGGGCATCGTCGCACATAGCTATACTACTGACTTTAGATGAACAAAGAAGGATGAGGGCACGGAGGATGGCATGGAGGATGGCACAGGAGAGGATATACCGCACCCGCATAGACCTGTTTGGCATGAGTGATTCTGAGGTGTATCGCATCTTCAGATTCACCCCTCATGTCATCCTGGAATTAACCACAACCCTGCAGGAGGACATCACCAGCCGAACACACAGCTCACATGCAGTGCAGCCACTGGTCAAGGTCATGGCAACACTCCATGTCCTTGCCAGTGGCTCTTTTCAGCGTACAAGTGGAGTGGTGGCTGGGATGTCACAATCCTCCATGAGCAGATGTGTGCACCAGGTTGTCCCTGCAATCCTCAGACGCATGGCCAACCAAATCATCAAACCCACCACTGAGGACCTGCGGCTGAAGGCAATGACAGATTTCTACAGAATTGCCAAATTCCCACGCACCATCGGGGCCATTGATTGCACACATGTGGCACTCTAGCCCCCCCAGGAGACAGAGCACATGTACCGCAATCGGAAGCATTGGCACTCCATCAACGTATAGGTGATAGTCGATGCCCAAGGCCTCATATGGCACGTCCGTGCCAAACACCCAGGGTCCAGCCATGACAGCTACATATACAATCAATGCCACATCCGAATGGAATTCGATCAGAACGTGTATGGGGACACCTGGCTGGTTGGTGAGTGACATGGGTGGCAGGTATGACTATCCCCTCCCATGATGCACACATCACAAGGGGCACATGCATGACTACATCCTCCTGTCTTTTCCCTTACAGGTGACTCTGCATATCCACTGGGACCCCATCTCATGACTCCTATCCGGAACCCCCAAACCCCAGGAGAGGAAAGATACAATCAAGCACATGCCCAAACACGAGCAGTGGTGGAGCGCACCTTTGGCCTCCTGAAGTCACGTTTCCGATGCCTGGATAACTCTGGGGGGACCCTCTTGTATTCCCCAAACTTTGTGTGCCATATCATCGGTGCATGTTGCATGCTGCACAACTTTGCAGTAAGAAAGGGCCTGCAGATTGACCTACGTGATGACCTGACCCCTGAACCAGACAATCCCCCCCTAACCGAGGCTACCCCGTCTTCTGAGGGAAGAGCAGCCAGGAGACAACTCACATTGGGCATCTTTGCATGTTAAACACACACATTAATGATGGCACAATGAGAATGCATGCATGCACACCACTGTGGTCCCTAGCACACACACCTCACATCCACATCAAATTGGATTGGCACCAGTCCACCATGTAGGACTTGTGAGCAGCAACGCCATGCCAAGGCTCCAATTATGTCACTGTACATTCATACACCATTCACACGGACCTGGGGATCACTTCTCCCTGGTCCTGGGGAACCCTTCTCCACCAAAATTGAGGGTGACACCCCTTCTCCGGCGGGAATGTCACCCCCACATTCAAACAGCATTCACAACCCCAAAAAAAAAAAAATTACCAGCAAAATCAAAAAATTTCCAGCAAAAAAAAAAATCAAAAAAGGGGAAAAAAAATTATTGCCCTTTACGTGAGCCATGCCTGGGGCGCCCACGGCCACGGCCCCGGCTCCTCAGGGGAGACTCATGGGGGAGGGGTAAAACCGGGGAAGGAGGAGCAGCCCCTGATCTCTGCCCACCTGGCGGCCTGCCCTCCAAGGCCACGGCTATTCTGTCCAGGGCAGCACCAAGTGTTGCCGTGTTGGCCTGGATAGCCTGGGTGAGGGCCCTCACATCCTGCCCAACGCCTGCTGATGTAGTCTGCAGGTCGTTTAGGCAGGTTGTGAAAGCCCGGAAGTGGGAGTCCAGGTTCCCCAGCGTATCCTTGATGGAGGACAGGCTCTCCTCATCCGCACCAATGTCTGGCTGACCTGTCCCAGATGGCGGGTCTGAAGGGCCTGGTCCCTTCTCAGAGTGGGGGGCAGGAGCTGATGCTTGTGGCCGGGGAGAAGGGGAGGCCCTTGGGAGCCATGTTGGGGGAGGAGGGGGGGCTCCCCCTTAGGGAGGGCTGCCTGCTGCCAGCCTGCTGCCAGCCAGAGGGGAAGAGTCCTCAAAAAACCACAAGTCCAGTGCCTGACATGGACTCCTCCTCCTCATGATTCTCCTCCTCCTCTTGAACCTCCTCCGCGGACTCCGGCCTTGTTGGGGGGGCCTCATTAGGCTGCTGTCCTGGGGATGGTGCGGTCAGGCCAGATGGCCCTGCACCCTCCTGCACATCTGTGGATGACACAAAACATTCACAGGTTAGAGGATCCACACACTTGCCACATATTCCCTTTCACCCCCTCCCCCACACATGCTACACACCTGATATTAAAAAAAATACTTACCTGGCACCACGGGCTCCGGACTTGAGACAAAGCCGGGCAGGCCCTCAACTTCATGCCGATGAAAGGTCAGGGCCACCGCACGCTCCTCCGCTGTCAGCCTAATACTGTATTGTGGGCCCCCTCCTGTGCCCCTGGCATGGGCATGACTTTTGGACAGCTTCTGTTTGACCAGATGCCGGAGGTCATTAATTTTTTTGTCAATCCCAGACCGGGTCCGTGTCTCCCCCTCCCCCGCTGAATTGACCTGCTCAGTGATGAGGTCCAAAATCTCCCTCCTTCTGGCCGAGGTGGTGTTGGCACTGTCTGGGCCGTGGAGGAAACGCCCATAATCGCTAATGGCCCGGGCAAGAATTCTTTTTTCCCCCACAGTAAAATTGAGCTTTCGCTTTCTCTCTGTCATACTTCCAAAAAAAAT